>CP050225.2:12908450-13508450 GCA_012066045.3 Morus alba | reverse complement strand
AAGAGTCAATGATATCCTCTTATGCATTATCAGTGGATTGGAAAATACGAGCGCTTGACCATTAGACTACTCTATGTTATCTAATGGTTTACTGTTTGTAATAGTATGAATAGTATTTTTTCAATGGTATGATAATGGAACATAAGATAAATGTAACCGGAAAGGTAAAACGGAACTTGACCTCAAGTCGATTATGGGTATCCTATGGGGATGATATACTAATATATTAAGTCATAGACTAGAGCTAATCAGAGCTTTGTAAATATGCTATATAAATCTAGAGTGCAGCTCTAGGCTTTTAGTGGAATAGCGCTAGAGTTTTATAACCATGAGACGGACTTGTTGGTTTACAAGTAGCATTGTAATTATAGGAGCTTGATTTATATATGTCCATCAGGTCCCTTTGCTAGCTCACATAATTTCCTGTAACGATACTGTGTATTTCCTACATATTAGTAACTTGTGTTATTTCCGTAAAAGAGGTGCAAAGTTAATTCATGAGTGATTTATTAGGTGAATTAATTGATAAATTGATTCTAGATAAATTGGTTGAATTATTTTTTAAGAGTTGTTTAATATGGGAAGACTATTATATAACTGTTTTGATCAGGCAATTTCTCTATTGGGTTGCCTGAATCAAAACTGAGGCTCTATGCAAGTTTCCCGTATTGAAAAACTAAGAAAACAATTTTCGTTAGTGCAGACCAGTCGACCGGTCTGGTCGACCATTCTATGAAGACAGGTCGACTAGTGAGCTATAACGTCTCTGTCACTGGTCGACCGGTTGCAACGTAAAATGCATGTTGACGTAGGAAAATCGACTCTGGATGCGATTAGAACTTTGTGAAACCTAATTATTACGGAAGTATGACTTCCTAAACACTATAAATAGCCTATTAAGTCACATTACTTATTAGATCACTTGAGAGACCTTTTGGGGACTATTGATAAAAGATTCCAAGAGGAAAAATTGTTTAATTATCAAGAACAATTTTTCTTTGGCTCACTTGTGATTGAAAGGAGATCAAGAATACCAAGAGGAGATTAAACGATGTGTGCCCACCTGCACACCAATCGTGGAAACGAGAATAGCAAAGAGGACCAGTTGGTTGAGGCTCTTCCGGTTGCTGTTTGGAACGCTTAGATCTGTCAAACGTGCAGTTTCCTGAAATCTCAAAAGGTATGATTCAGATCTTTAGTATTTATGTTATATAGCATCATGGGCATGTTCTTGTTTGGCTTTGACGTTGATTAAAATTTTTAAATTTCGCTGCGCACTCGATGCCATTATTTTCCAACATATTTTACTGAAGCATCGGGTAGCATTGTGTAGCATTGCTCCCCCTCGTGAGAAGTTGATTTGGGATCTAAGGGGTTTAAATGGGACGGCGTCGTTTTGGCAGTGGTTAGAGCAGATTGCCAACCATCTAAAACGGCGGCATTTTCGCAATAGCTTGAGCAGATTGCCAGCCATTTAAGACGGTGGTGCTTTGGCCTAAATTTAAACTTCCCCAATTCAAACCCAGCTTCCAAGACATCTTCTTCCCCATCTCCCCTGCCCTAGCCTATTTTCCCCTCATTTTCTACCCTAGAGCCGCCGCCAAATTTTTTTCCCCGGCAACGGTGCCAAAAACTTATTGCCTAAAGTTGTGTATCTAGAATCTCACAAGTGCATGAGTCAACAAGTAGTAAAATGATGAATAATCAAGTATCGTCCCACAGGAATTGTAGGTTTTGAAATCAAATTGTTAAGTTAATTCTATCCAAGTTTTTAAACAAAAACTAAAGGTGATTTTTAAGGTGTTAAAACTAATAATAATCTAACTGTAAATAAATGAACAACAAAAACAAAACTAATTAATAACAAAGTGTGCAAATAAAATTGGCCAATGTCACTGTTCGCAGCTTAAAATTATTAAACTGTCTCTTATCACGCTGCGCGTTGCTGCAGCACTGGACAGCAATGAAAACTTCTTGTTAACCGGATTCTACTAAACCAGAGACTTTCCAATCCACCGTCTACTGATCTTAAAGCTAAATCTCACAAATCCCTCTGCAAATCTTGACTCTAAAATCAGAGAATGAAGCTCTAAATCGTATGGTTATGCAAGACATAATATATTCTTATATCATGTGAATCAAAAATCTGAAACAAGATCTAAGAACTTGCATTACTCAAGTTATTTCCACTCAACTAAATCTTCCCAGATCTAATCAAGATGTACTCCCCTCTTATGGTTTCCCAATCACAGTTAAGGCACAAATTCAGCTCACTTGAATAAACAGAGAAATAATCATCAAATCCATTCAACATCAACTAGCAACTTAATATTTAACAAATCAACAATCTCAGCCAACAAATCATAATCTCATAGAAATATATTTATGAATTTGTGTGCAGATTCAAGAAGAAGAGTAAATATTCTTTAACAAGGAAAACAAAGTAATGAGAATAAGAAAGACTAAAATGATGATGAGAGAATCCGAATCCCCCTTTTCCAAGGTTTCTTCTAGCTGCTCTTGCATCAACCGATGGTCCTTCACGTTTAAATCTCTATGATGTTTTCTTCTTCTTCTTCCTCAGTACTGGAAATGGTACTTGATCAGAAAAATGGAGGTGGTTTCCTTTTCCAAGTTCAATAGCCTCTGCGTTCCAAAATATGACCAAGGACGTCTTCTTTTCTTTCAGCTACAGGTACTTATTGTACCCTAATTCCACGTGGCAACCCCTGAGAAAGCCTCCAATAAGTAGCTAAATCAGCACCCTTCACGGACAAAATTAGCCTATTCTACCAGCTCAGGCCCAGTTGTCAGCAACACGTGAGTCTAGTCCAGTTGGCTTGGCAGAGCAATGCAGAGCAATGCTGACTAGAATTTCCTTGAAAATTCCAAAACAACAAGTTGTTGCTAGCCTCCAAAATGACAATGCTTCCTCAAAGCTGAAAATTATCACAACATGCACCCGGATTAGCTCTTTTTAAGCGCTAAACACAAGAGAGAGAATTCATGAAACATAACTGTTGGGAATAGTATCCTGAAAGCATGAGATGTAAAAGGATATTTATTATTTATTTAATAAAATACTTTATTCATCATTTTATGTGCATATATTTATGAATATTTTATGAATATCAAATAAAATTCCTTGATTATTTATGTAACCTTAAACATAGTATATAAGTGTTATATACAAGTGGATAATGTTTAAGGATAATAATCAAAAGTAATGGTTCATAATGAATTTAATTAAAGTTCAGAATCTTTAATTAAACCATTATAAATACATGTCATTCCCATTTAGAATGGAACGGTGTTATCCGCACTGTTAATATGGCGAGATATTGAATGAGTGTATTTCGCATAATGAGATTATGTGGAACATGGACGCAGGCACAATGTGAATTTCTAATAATTTCCATTAAGCATAGAAATTCTAATTGAGTCTACCGATGGTCAGATATAGGATGATCTTAACCTGAGTTCTTAACAAACTCCTATTTATGGAATTATGTCTTTTGATTTACTGGGTATGGATTCTGAAACCCTGAATCCTATTCCTTGTATTTTGGAGACATTATGAAATAGGTAGCTGGGAATGTTATCATACAAGATGGAATCTATTCCTTCTTGAGAAAAAAGCAGATAAATAATTCTCTTGAGTGTTGATTCGGTACTTGGATTAGTAAGAGCGCTCTGGTTCATGAATGTGTTTTATGAATCACTATTCATTAAAGAATCAATGGTACTCAAGGATAAAGATGTAATTAGAGAGGTTAACGGATTCTACCTGACTCTAATTATGAATTATTTATGGAAGATTGATCTATATGTAATGACTATATCAAATGGACACTTCGCAGTTTAGAAGTAATTAATGTCTATAATTTCGAGAGTACAATTCCAAGTTTATAGTGGAGTAACTATTGGAATTAATAGAATTAATTAATTAATTAAAGTGTTTAATTGATTATTAATTTTATTGGAGCTCAGAATTATAGGTCCATTAGTCCCCGCATCGTCCTTGTAATTCTACTAGACACAAAGGGCAAAATGGGAATTTTAGAATTACAGAATTCTAAAATTAAATACTCGAAGAATAATTAATTGAGAATTAATTATTATTTAAATAATGAGATTATTTAAATTTGAATTTGAACATATCTAGATTTATCCATTTAAACTTATTTGATAAGTTGTTTAATTTAGAATTCAAATTAATTTAAGTTTGACTTAAATTCGAATTTGAATCTGAATTAAAATTGGATTACTGGATAAAGGATAAAATCTCTTCATTCCCTATCTGATATAGGCGCCACACATAGGGATAAACCCTAGGAGGGTGGCCGGCCATCAAAAGGATAGGGGGAAGGGATTTTTTGTTCCAAATTCAAAATTAGAGTTAAGGATTTGATTCTATTTTGAAGTTTGACTTCTACTCTTTAAATATGAGAAAGATAAAAAATTGTAGATACAATTTTTGAAACATAATTTCAGCCCTAATTCCAGAGGTGGCCGAATTTCTCATAGGGAAAAAGAGTGAAAAATATTTTTCTCCAAAAAATTCCACATCGTGCATGCGTTGGTGTTTGTGGAAATTCGAGTGTTTAAGAAACCTGTTTTGTCTCACGTGTGCCCACACACACATCTACGTGGAATCAAGGAATTGGCGTGGAAGACTTTGGTGTTCTAAACACAAAGCTTGGAGCTAGGACTGTTCATGGTCAAAGAAATTTAAGTTATCATCCGAGTTGGCTACCAGGTATTTTTTCAGTTGATCCTTGAATGATGTAAATTAATGCGATTAATTTATTCATGCATAAATTAATATAATCTATAGAGTATCTCAAAAGTCTTATGAAAATTTCTGTTATACACAATCTGCCTTTCCGCTGCGTTTCCGCCGCCGAATTCGATTCGGCAACCAACAATAACTAACTAAAAACTAGAAACAAGACAGAATAAAGGATAAAACTAAAACTAAATACTCTCTAGGTAATAATTTAAGCCCGGGAAATGCTCAATTAACTCTATTTTCATAGAGTTATCATTGTCCAAACTAGAAATAGAAATTAAATTCCGTCTGAATAACGGTGCAACAAAAGTGTCAATCAAATTCAAATAGACACCAGTCTTTAATATTAATCTAAATGTTTCGATAGTTTCAACTGGAACTTTCTTGTCATCACTCACGAAGATGAATCTTTCAACATCATTTGGTGGTCGGCTCCACAGGCAACCCTGCATAGACATACTTATGTGAGTAGTAGCGCCAGAATCTACCCACCAAGTATCCTTAGGTACATAAACTAAATTAACTTCATAACAAACTAAAGCGAGAAGCTTACCATTCTTTACACGCCAAGTGGCGTATTTGGAACACTCTTTCTTCATTTGTCCTTCCTTCTTGCAGGAGTAGTAGGCGAATGCCCTATATATCCTGCTTCTTTAGTTCCTTCTTCTGCTGAGGTGTTCCATCTGCAGTATCCAAAGCTCTCTTTTTGTTCTTATTCTGAGAGGTTGATGACAAGTGAGCACTTTTAGTCTTATCTCTCTGAAGCCTTTCCTTTTTTTGCACACAATATGATATAAGCTCATTAACTGTCCATTTTTCCTTTGGGATGTTATAACCCACCTTAAATTGACTATATTGTGCAGGAAGAGATATGAGAACTAAAGGCATGAGCAAATCCTCAGACAGCTCTAACTTTAGTGCCTTTAGTTTCCCAGCGATGTTAGACATCTCCATAATGTACTCCCTTATGTTCCCATTTGCCTTATACCTCATGGAAATAAGTTTATTCAGAAGGTTACTCGTTTCTGACTTTTCATTCTTGGCAAAATATTGCTCAAGTTCTTAGAGGAACTTCTTGGCATTAGTGCTTTCAGTAATAGAGCCCCGAAACACCTATGGAATGGAGCATTTCATGATCATTAGACTCATGTGGTTAGAGTGGTTCCACTTTCCAATTTTATCCGTGTTCGGATTTTTCGTAGTAGCAGTGAAACGCTCTATCCTGAGCGCAAGGTCTAAGTCCATACATCTGAGATAGATTTCCACATTCTCTTTCCAAACTTTAAACTTCGTCCCATTCGTCATTGGGATCGCGTTAACTTGAGCAGAAACATTCATAGCAGTAGCAGAAACTGAATAGAGAACAAAAATAAAATATACTCGCAATCAACATTCATATCATGCATAAGCATAAGCAAACCATATAATGCATGCATGACATAAACAAATAACTCGAAGCAAGGTGAACCCATTTCCAGATATCTAGCACAACACTGATATTTAGTCTTTGGACTAGAAATATCAGCTTGTAAGTAGTACACTCCGCGCAGTAAACAAATATTGACAATAAATCCTGTCAAACAATAGCCTTCCTTTGGGCCGACTATTGTTCACATGGAAAACCTTATAATTGTCACATATTTATTACCACAAGTATACCCATTATTCGGCCAAATAATAACCTTCCTTTGGGCCGATCATTATTCGCATAAATAAAAGGTATACGCATCTTTATATTCTAAAATAAACTAACATCCACAACAAATGTTATTTTGGCAACAATATTATTTCAATCAATTTATTTCAAAATACAAGACAATTAAGTGGAATAATAATCAAATAAAACCAAATAAAGAACTGGAATTTCATTTTATTCAATTGAATCTTTAATTTTCTTTAATTAATTTGCACCTTATTTCTTAATGGGTTAAAAAATTGCAAAAAATCTCCAAAAATTGGGTTTAAAATAAACCCAAAATTACCAAAATTAGCAATATATTGCTTCTTTATGGCCGCAGGCATTAACGTGCGGCCTTATTATAAAGGGAGAAAGAGGAAAATAGGTCAAAATTTGAGATGAATTAAAATTAATAGGCCAATAGTTTACAAAAGTTAATAAATAGGCTAAATTATTATTTTCGTCCATAACTTGTTTAGTTATGAACCATAACTTGACAAGTTATTATTCATAATTGTCCATAACTTGTCTGGTTATGAATCATAACTTGACAAGTTTGTCCATAACTTATCTGGTTATGAACTATAACTTGACAAGTTATGGCCTATTAATTTCTATAACTAAAAATTGGCCTATATACTTTCTTAAACTTTTCATATTGGCATATTTTCTACTATTTCTCTATTATAAATCACAAGCCCAATCGGGCCTGTGGTCCCTTCCGCTTGTCACGGACCCCAAATGGGCCCGTTATTACTCCTTTTCTTTTTTTGTTCTGTTCTGGGCCGAAGCCCAGAATTTAGGAGAAACCCTAGGGTCGCACATGCGACCCTTCTTCTCCACTGGCGGCCGCCAGACCGCCAGTCCCCAATGCCGCAGCCGGCCGGCCGCGGCAATAACTGTCCGGCGTAGCCCAACGGCTGCGCCTGCTAATCCAGACGCCAGCGGCGGCAAGCTTGCCGCCGGCAACAATTTTTGTTTTTTGTTTTTTTGTTCTTATGCAGCGGCCTTGGCATCCGCTGTATTGCAGCCCGCAGCGGCCAGCAAGCTGCAGCTTCCCCGTCGGCGCGGCCCAATGGCCGTGCCCTTGATTTCGCAACGCCGGCGGCCAAGGCTACAGCCAGCCACAACCTTTATTCAAAAAAAAATTTCTAGAAAGCCTTGCTTTATCCAAAAAAAAAAAAAAAAAAAAAAAAATCCAAAAAGCCTTTTACCTAATTTCCTTAATCCCTAATTTTCCAGATAACCAATTTGTGAATAATAAATAATTCTGAATTTATTCAACAAATTTGATTAAAATTAATCACCAAAAAATTCACATGATTATTCAACTAGAGATATTAGAGATGAAAATTCTCTCAATAATTTAATATGATGACCACTCTAATATCACTTGTTGGATCTTTACATTCTTATTTCACATTCTAAAAATCATCACACCAAATTATTAAGAAAATAGGTTAGAACAAATACATGTCTTCATTGGTGCAGCCTTGAATCTCCAGTAGAATTCTCTAAGACAATGAGCACGACGGTTATTGCCTTCCTCAGTCAAATCTCCTTAGTTCCTTAATGAGGTGTTTTCTCTCTAGATAGGGAAGAATGAAAACTACCGAATGATGTATTGTAGACCATAGCCTAAGCTTCTTTATATACTGCCTCATTAGGTTCCCATTAAACCAAATTGGGTCAATATGAGCACCCACCTATTCAGCTCATATCCTGTTAGGAGACTATTTGGACTTTTCATAATTAAGTCACTTAATTAGTCTAATTAATTAAATAGCTTAACATAATTATTAAATAAGTATGTGGCCCACAATATAGAAAACCCAGGTTTCCTAACAGAATTTAGATTGATGGTGATCAATTATTCAACACCACGATCTAAGCTTCTTGATGATTACGAAGTTTATGAATGAATTAAGAGTTTTAATTATCAAGATCATGAGGCACGATGAAAACTCCTAAGCTGTATAGATTATTCAAAATCTAAGATTTCACAATAAATCTTATATGCACCCATGTAATCTTCGTGCGTATTAGTAATTACACCATGTTAATAACATTACAGTGTAAGCGTTAATGGCATCCACAAACTCCACGTATGCCTCGGAGATGATCAAAGTCACAAGTGATTTAATTTAATCGACAATGAGACTAAGAAGGATTTTAGAAGCAACCCAAATTATATTCATTAAGCACAAGCCAAGCCATGTTTAAGGTTTGACTTAAATTGACTTGTAGATATATAGTCGATTTAATTTATGAAGATTTCTATAAATCATGACCAACATTTTTATGTTGGAAATTCAAGTTTATAGGATGTTCAAATTGTTTGGAGAATATTTTGTTCTTAAATATTGATATGTCACTATTAAAGTTTAGAAATTAGCGATCTAAAGGTTGGTAGTATTCTAAGAGTGAAAAGGACTTGGAACTTTTAATATGTAAGTAATGAGGAGTATTTAAATTTTTAGGTTATGATTTATATTAATGTTTTCAGTACTATGAAAAGAACATGGAGGCTCCACTTGTCAGTTTAACGGTTTGTTCTAAAACTTGTAATATAATATTTATTAAGGAAAGTAATTGTAGGCAGATAAAGATCAAATTTTTAAAGAGACGTTTAGTTTATGAATTGGAATTATGAGATCAGAATTATTTTCAATTTATGTGTATTTTTAAAGAGAGAAAGTACTGTAACGAATCATGAACTATGATTTAAATTATAATTTGAATCCTCCAACTAAAAGTATTATAAGAGTTTGATCAAACTTATTGAGGACAATTTTAGCAAAGTTCCTTGCCTTTGAAAAATGTGATCCAATGGTATAAAGGTCAACTATAAATTTTAAGGGATTAAAATGTCAAAATTTTAGATGTTGGAATAAACTGTGAATATTCATCAGTTCAAGAAAAATTGTGGAATCAGGAAAATATGGATTAGAATCATGGAAATGATTAATATGTATATAGTAAACAAAGGTTTAACAAGATGTTACTATGTCGAAGGATTTTATGAAGAAGGAAAACTAGGAACAGCGTACTCGTGGAGTATTAGTAGTTATTCAAAGTTATGAAAAAAGTGTAAATTTAGCAATTCAGAACAAAGGCCATATAGAGATGATAATAATTGTAATAGTTATTATTATTATTGCTATTGTTGTTACTAGTATTTTATGGTAAAATAATAAAATGGTGCAAAAACTGTTACAGTTATAGATGTGAAAATGACTCCTATGACTTACTGACGTAGTTTTGTGAATACTTAAATTAACGCCACATAAATATTAAGAAAAAAAAAAAAAATGAGCCAATCATATTCAGTCAATTCTTTCTCTTCTTTCTTTCCCCCTCTCCCTACAACCGGCTTTCATTTCAATTTGAGTTTTCAATATTAATTTTTGGCACCTCCTATGCGCGTTGGAAATATAACTGAAAATATTCATATGTGTTTAATGAATGGATCTATAATTATTAATTTTGATTCAAAATTAATATTTATTTAAAGTGAATTTAAATCATGATTTAAAATTAATATTTAATTTACGTGATTTTAAATAATGATTAAAAATTTAATGTCATATTTTAAATTAGTTTAAATTACGATTATAAAACTAATCCCTTTTAATTTTAGGTATTTTAAATTTCTGATTTTAAACCATAATTTCATAATTATAAATTAAATTTAAAATCATAAATTATAGTTTTAATTTTAAAATCATAATTAAAATCATCTTAATTTAAATACTCATATCAAATGAATTCTTTTTTTTTTTTGTGGTAATGTTACTATCATCCAGTTGAGGTGATTCTAGTCCCTATGGATTACGAGAAGAAGAAAACTCAACCAATAGCACCGCTTGACTCTCGCCAGATGCCGTCATAAGATAGCGAAATTTGATCGCCATGCCTCTCTTGGAACTTCGCTTTTCCTGCCACAGTTATCGTTCGAGTCAAAGAAGAACGTGGAGTGAAACCCCCAACTTAATTTCAGGTAACCACCATCATATGTCAGAGAACCACCACCACCGTTAAGCACCATCATCACAAGGTCGCTTCGGGCAAATCCATGAGTGGGTTAGCGTGATTTTGGTGTTGTTAGACTCCGTAAGGGACGTCGATTAAAAGCCCTCAAACAATTGCACCACACAACCTTGGATTGCCAGAGACTGAATGCCACCGCTATCGGCCTAGGCAAAAGCCCTCTTCTAATTTCAAGATCCCCTTGTCGGAGGTTTACAATTTAAGTAGTCAGATTTCTCCAAATATATCGAGTATGATCTGCACTGTTAGCGTTGAATTGAATGGCTTTGACCCCACAATTGGACTCAGTAGGGTCGAAAATGGGGGTTTCCATCGACTGACCTCAGTTGCCCAGTTTCCAGTGACCGCCACCGCCACACCACCATTGCTACCAGCATTTTTCCAAGGACCTCAGTTCAGCACCCACCTGAGCTCTAATCGGAGATTTGAGACTACCTTGTTGCTGGTTTCTCAAACCGGATTTTCAAAAAAAAATTGTGCAGAAACGTGGTATCGATTGAATTACATAAATCAAAATTTAATGCGATCATTATTTCTTGTTAATTTAACTACAAAGATATTAAAGAAGAGAATGAGGTTTTTACCGTCGCTGGATTAGTACGTAAATCTACAACTCCTCCAACATTGTCTTAAGCTCTTAAATTCTAAGAATACTACAGTTCTTTCTTAACGTATTTTTGAATTAACGTGAATTCAAATGTGTAGATATTCTAATAGATTTTTTAGTACATAATATAAATGAATAGAAAAATTACCTATAATTATTATTCACTTTTCTCGAAAATATGTGATCGCATTTTGATTTTTCTTTTATTCTCCTGTTTTTCTTTTTTCCCCTTCTCTAGAAAAAGCCTTTTGTTCCCTCCCGTGCGGCCAAAAACTGCGAGAACTGATTTCTTTTCTTATTAGTTAATGTGCAGCCGCACATTTCCTTTTTCCTCAGTGAGGAAACGTGCAACAGCACGTTTCCTCCCACTTTTTTTTTTTTTTTTTTTTTTTTTTTTTTTTTTTTTTTTTTTTAGGAAACGTGCACCTGCACGTTTCCTTTCTTTATACACACACACACACACACACACACACACACACACACACACACACATACATTAACGAGAGGAGGGAGGATTCATCCATATTAATTTAAAATAATTTTAAATTAATTTTAATATCAATCAATCAAATTAATTAATTTATGTGTATTTAGAATTTTCAATTCTAAATTAATAATCATAATTTAATATGATATATTCAGTTCACATTAATTTTATGAAGCCATTAAAAGAAACTATAAACATTATAATTTTAAGCTCCAGTAATTTTGACAATTAATTAACACACAAATTAATATATCAAAATTATTAATTATAAATTACTCCACTATAAATTTAGAATTGCACTCTTAAAATAATAAAATAATTATGTTCACGAAATTTGTGTTGTCCATTGATAGAGTCACTACATACGAATTAATCCTCCATAAACGGTTCATAATTAAAGCTAGGTATTTTCTGTTAATCTCTTTAATTATATCTTTATCCACAAGTTGTAACACCCCGAAGAATTAATTGAAATTAATTAAGGTAATTGAGATTATTAGTGTGCTTAATCTGATTTAATTAATTGAGTTTTAATTAATAAATGTTTCTGAAATGAGAGTTTAAATAATTCCAAGTATTTAAATTATTCACAGTAATTTATTTTAACCCAGAAATGTGTATGGGCACATTTCTGGACTGTACTACTGTACACATGTCATTTCTTTTATTTTTCCTTTTCTTTTCTTTCCTTTCATTCTTTTTCCTTTTCCGGTGCATTTCCTCTCTCTCTCCCTCTCTTCACTCCCGTGCTCTCTCTCTTTCTCTCTCTCTCGTTTTTGTCCCAAATCAAACGAATCTTGAGCCAATAAGAGTTTCAAAACGTTTTCAACGTTAAGAGAAGGATTCGAGGTAAGATTACTGAAAGAACCTCTCTTGAATCTCAAGTTTTTGAATTTCAAAACTTATTTTTGGTTCAAACCGGATTTTGATGATTTTTGAGTAAAACTAGAGTAGAAATTGGAAATCTTGGGTTCTTTGAACTTGTTTTAGGACTTAGAACCCGGATCTAGTAGTTTCCCTTTGAAATATTTAGATTTGGGACTGGATTTACAGGTTTTTGGACTGATTTCCGCGAGCTTCTCTCGCACAATCAATTCCACTGGTCAACCTGTGCGGTCGACCGGATGACAGGCTGACTGGTCGACCGGTCCGGTCGACCGGTGTGCGCACTACCGGTCGACCAGTAATGTTGCACTGCTCTATCACCGGTCGACCGGTGCACACGGGTTTGACTCTGTTTGGCCTGAAAAGTGTTGTTTTGACCCCTGTTTTCGGGGAGAACCCAAATTAGCTTCATTTGGGGACTTGGGATGAAAGGATTAGCATCTTTAATCCCTGATTTGATATTTAAAACCTTTGGAATGGAATTTGAGACATGAAAATGGATTAGGGCACACTAATTGAAACATATTTGTACATATGTGAGATTAGATTGCTCTAGGAATGAGAATTAATCCTAAAGTGCTGTCTTGTATCAGTGATCGCTGAGGATTCAGACTGAAGGGGTTTGAAGAAGCGGAAGCCAGACAAGGCAACGCTGGTCCCAGGTTTGATTGTGCGAGGTAGGATTTCTATCCCTCTTCCTTGTGAGCCTGTCTTCAAAAAGAATTTTGGCCTTGAAAAACTATGGCTTGTTTTAAAAACCATGGCTTGTTAGTTTATGAAAATCCTTGGCTTGTCCTGTCCTTGGAATCCATAGCTTGTCTAGTCATGGAACCTCATGGCTTGCCCAGTCATGGGGCCCGCGGCTTGAGTAGTTCGTGGGGTCATATGAACGATTTCTTAATGTTAAATGGATGATTTCTTAAGATAAGAGATCTTGTGAACTGGTAATAGAGTCTATTTGTTGTAAGCCTAGATAGGATCGAGAGTGCATCCTCGGGCGTAACCCAAAACTCAAATCCGGGTAGGCAAGGCACTTGGTTAGGTGAGTAATTTGTACTAATTACTTGTCAAGCCTGTAATATGGTTATTTTCGTTATATTTCCTTTGAGAAAAAGGATGTGAGGTTCTACTACTGCTGCCGGGACTGAATGTCTTGTTTACTTACTTATTCATTTATCTATTCGTTTATTTTAAGTATTTTAAATTATATCCTACTGGGCCTTTCGCTCACGTTTTATGTTTTAAATGTTAAACCCCTCCCAGGAGACTGGAGGAGTGGTGCAGGGTAGCTGGAGATTGCTACCGTTGGATCGAGCGAGGATTGAGTTCATCCTCTGATATAAAGTGTAGGAAATTTGATGAAAATTCTGTAAACTTATTTAATAATTGGATTTACTAGACTGTGGTTGATGTTTGTTGTAATGATTAGTTACATGAACATGTATGTATGATACTGTATGTCCTGTAGGGTGGAGCCCTGTGTGTCAGAGGCTCCTGGATTTTGTAATTTATTTATATTTTAATGCAGTCAAGTGTGGGGCCCGGTTAGGAATCTGCTTTATTAATCCCTAATCGAGCTCCACGTCACCCACCCCGTTTGGGGGGCATGACACAAGTATCATTAATCCTCTAATGAATAATATATTTTTTGATCCAATCATAAAATTGAGTTCTCTTATTATTCAAGCCATGAATCAACACTTATGGGAACTGTCCATCTACTTCATTATGAAGGAATGGATTTCATCTGGTAAATTAATTTTCCGGCTATTTATTTTACTATGCTCCCAGTATACCAAGACTTTGATACTATTCACATGTGTCATTACTTAATATGTCAAAGAACCTAATGTCATAAATATGAGTTTATTAATTTCTCAGAATTAAGATTAATTCATATATGACCATCATTGATTAATATTGAATACTCTATTTAATAATGAAATTTATTAAAGATTCATAATTAATCACGTTCCGGTCCTATGTAATCATATTACATAAAATGTTTTCATTCCAATAATCTCATTATTAACAATTTAAGATAAAATTGTTTCATTCAGAATGTAATGAACCGCATTAGTAATTTTAAATTAAAGATCCCAACTTTAATTAGTAATTATGGACAAGTTCATATTATTTTATTTCAAACATTATCTTTTGCATATAACAATTATATACAATATTTAAAGTTACATCTAAAAATAATCTAGGAATTTTGATATTTATAAAACATCACATGTGTGCAAAATAATATTAAAAACATTTCTCATTTTATTGATAATCAATAAAATATTTATATCTTATTTAATTTATGGGCATATATCCTAACATTGTGACTTTTCTGAGCGTAATCGGTGTGCTCAGTTCAAGCTAATTCCACTCCATTTGAAATCGACCCAACTGATTACACGGGGATCCAGGCAAGGCAAACCAAAGGAATGGAGTCTAAAATGGGCAGTCTGGTACTTGGATGACTGCCATGGACCATTCTTAGCCGATCACAGTCTCTCAAGAACTAGTTTTAAGGAAATGTATAGTACGACATGGTAGGCCACATACAACTGGATCCACTTAGATTGAAATTCAAATAAGTACATACCTCACCTACTTACTTTTAAAATTTTTTAACATGTTGATGATTTATTGTTTTGTATGTATGAATTTTCATGTACTAATGAAGTTGATGTTATGTGTATCCAAAGAAATGCAAAATAAAGTTAACGAAACTAAATTTAGTGCAATACCACCCTCTGACTAAAGGGAGGTTAAGTTAATAAAATTATGCTTTATTTTTATGACCTTAGGTGTAGTTGGAAGGTCTCTTTTCAAATTCTCCATTAGTTGTGCACAATCGGTATGAGTATGGAACACTCAATAATAAGACACGTATGAAAAATAGTCTTGTATATATTGATTGTTTATTAAAAATGTTTTATGACGAATATTTGTACTTATTGAGCGAAAGCTCTCTCAAGTTTGTTCATGTTGTAGACAAATAAGGTATAAAACCCATGTTTGACCTAAGTGATGGACTGGCAGAGCAAATGCAAAGACTATGGAGACAAGGGTAAAGGATACCATCACGCAATTTAATTTCCGTATTAAGAAAGTCTTTCAAAAGTTATAATTGATTTAGATTTTAGTAACTCAAGCGAATATGAGTAACTTTGGTATATGATTATGACTATATACAAAATTTCTAGTAATAAAGCCAAACTTAAAGATTTTCTATATCTAATTCTAAGTTTATATATTGATGTGCTGTTTAGCAACGAAATAGTTAACTTCGTGTTATTTTAATTGCTTTATGATTTACGATTTTAATAAATTATTATTTTTGAATATGTTTAGCATATTAATTAGTGAGATGTGCAAAGTGTGTTTCTATAAATTCATGATCTTATATATTTCTTAAAAAATTTAACACTATGCTAGATTTATCGTTGATGTAATTTTCGATTATTATATGTAATGGACTAAGTTACTATTTTAAAAGTTCCATAGATTAAAAAATAATAATAATAATTTTCGTCATATGTTTAGTTAGCGATTTCAAAGTATTAATTAATTAAAAATTTTCTGAACTTTTAGCGAGTTAATGATATAATTTATATATGTGAATTCATGTTTAAGCATGCTTAGCAGGAGTCTGAGAAGCAGGATTGTTGCATCATGCCATTTGAAGGCAGTGTCATTCCTTATTATCACCATCAATGACCATCCACAAGTGATGTGGAATCTCAAATACGTAGTGTAACAATGAGGTGGTTGAATGAAATTGAAGTAGGTTAAGGTTTCAGACCTTTTAAGCTACAAAAGTACTCATATTTTAGCCATCAATACATTCAAGATTCAATAAGTTGTGTAGTCTCGTATCGTTTAAGGATGGTCATAGGTGATGGTTTATAAGGAAGGATACTACTTCCTAATGATATTAGGCCTTTTGGGAAGAACCCAAGAAAAAACCATGTGGGCTCAATTCTGAAACTAACAATATCATACCAAGTGGAGGTACGGGTCGTACAGATGGTATCTGAACCTATGTTCAGCCGGAAGTGTGGCCAACGAGGACATTGGACAAATGAAGTCTTATTCCCGCAACATTAGGTTTCCTAAAGCCTAATTCGCGTAATTAATTACATTGAGTCAATTTTGCCACGTAAATAATTATAACTAGTCGATTGGCTCCAGACATTTATACATACACTAGTCGATCGATGCCCTTATAGAACCCGTAAAAAGTTTATGTAGAGCCTCAATTTTAATTCAAACAACCCAATGTAGAAGTTACCAAAAACACTAGTGTTATAATAGTTCTCTCATAGTAAATAAAATCAAAAATAATAATTCAACCAATTTATCTAGAATTAATTTAATAATTAATTCATCTGATAAATTACTCACGAATTAATCACCTATCTTACATTTGATTTCGAACTGTAAGCAGAAATAACATAAGTTACCAATATGTAGGAAATATGTCGTATCTTTACTATAAAGTATATGAGCTAGCAAAAGGATACACTTGACATATATAGATCAAGATCCTATAATCATGACAGTACTTACTCACCAAAAAGTTCATCACATGATTATAAACTCTAGTGTTATTCCACTAAAAGCCTGCAGCCTCACTCTAGATCTACATAACATATTTACAAAGCTCCAATTAGCTCTCGCGCATGACTTATTATATAAGTGTATCATCCCATAAGATATTCATATTCAACTTGAGGTCAATTTCTTCGTCATCTTCTCAATTATATTTATCTTATGTTCTACTATCACTCCACTAGAAAGTCCACAGTTCATACCAATACAATTAGTAAACCATCAGACAACATAAAGTAGTCGAATGGCAGTGCGTGTATTTTCTAATCCACGAATAATGTCATAAGAGAATATCATTGACTCTTTATAGGAGTTACAGATTCCCTATCTATGAATAATAAATCTACACACACAAGATTTGTATCTCAAATGTACCAATATGCGTACTTTTACATAATGTTAGGATGTCTTCAGGTCAGGTTTCACCTTTTTCAGGGTCAAGAATTCTTTCGGGTCTATCGATACACAAAATGAGGGTTTCAGAAACCCTCGGACTTGTTCAGAGTCAGTTGGCAGTGCTTGGCACGCACTGGTAGTGTCTGGGAATGCGCTGATTGTGTGCTATGTGCGATGAGTCAGCTGGCGCGTGCGTTGGGCTGTCTGGGCGCGCTCTGGGATGTCTAGGTAGATTCTTGGGCAGGCTGTCCGGGGCTACATGAGGTGATTTTCTGGGCTTTTTTTGACTCAAAATCAAAGCCCTAATCTACCGAAACCCTAGAATTACAATAATTCTAATCCCGAGTAAAAATTACAAATAATTTAATTGAATGAATTTAATGTGATCCTTGGAACCATATAATTAACAACTAAATCCATCATCCCTACATTCATCCACATGAATTAAATATTAACATCAATAAATACAAATGCCTACCCATCACATACATACATAATTAAATATCACATATTTAATATATTAATTTTGATTATAAAATAATCGAAACATAAATTAATATCGTCTATAGACTGCTCTGATACCAATTGCTGGTTTCTGAATCGAATTCGGATGCGGAAGGGTGTTAATAGTGGACCGTGTATAACAAAAATTTTCACAAAACGTTTGAGAAATTCTATAGATTATATTAATTTATGCATGAATAAATTAATCACATTAATTTATTTAATAAGAACTCGAATGAGAATTATACCTAGTAGTCGATTAGGATGATAACTTGAGTTCTTTCACGTCGAATGTTCCTTACTCCAAAGCTAGTTTAGAAAACCAATGTCTTCCTCATGAATTCCTAGAACCCACGAAGACGTGTGTGTGGGCACACCTGAGACAAAATAGGATTAGCAATAAAACACTCAAATTTTCCACGAACACCAACGCATGCACGACGTTGAATTTTTGGTGAAAATTTTTTCCTTCCACACTCTTAGAGAATTCACCACAATGGAAAAACAATAGCAAAAAATTGTGTCTCACAATTTTCTATAATTCTCTTATTTATAGAGTAGAAGTCAAACTCCTAGAAATAATTCAATCTTGATCTCCAAGATAAAGTATGTTAATTATCTCCGATTTGAATTTAGAACAAAATCTTCCGCTCCTTATCCTCTTGATATGGCTGGCCAAGATAGGGATCATCCCGGTGGTAGGTGCCAAAAGCTGATAGGGAAGGAAGAAAAAATCATCGTTTATCTTGCAGTCTAATTTTGACTCAAATTCTAATTCTAATTGAAGTCAAACTTAAATTAATTTGAATTCTAAATTAAACAACTTATCAAATAAGTTTAAATGAATAAATCTTGATGTATTCACACTATGTGTCAATACTGTGCCTTGCGTTCACACTATGTGAACACCTTCACGTAAGTGATCTAAAATTGAAATTCAAATTTAAATGATCACATTATTTAATTTACAATTAATTCTCAATTAATTATTCTTAAGTGTTTTATTATTAGAATTCTGTAATTCTAAAATTCTCATTTTGCCCTTTATCTCTTGTAGAATTACTGAGACGACACGGAGACTAATGGACCTATAATTTCGAGCTCCAATAAAATTAATAATTAATTAAAATTTTAATTCATTAATTGATTCTACTAATTCCAATAGTTACTCCACTATAAACTTGGAATTGTACTCTTGTAATTATAGACATAAATTACTTATAAACTGTAAAGTGTCTATTTGATATAGTAATTGCATATAAATCGATTCTCCAAAAATAATTTATAATTAGAACTAGGTAAAATCCATTAACCTCTCTAATTATATATTCATCCTTGAGTACCACTGATTCTTTAATGGATAGTGATTCATAAAACACATTCATTAACCAGAGGGCTCTAAATAATTCAAGTACCAAATCAACACTTCTTTCTCAAGAAGGAATGGATTCCAACTCGTATGATAACATTCTCGGCTACCTACTTCATCATGTCTCTAAAATACAAGGAATAGGATTCAGGGTCTCAGGATCCTTACCGAGTAAATCAAAAGACACAAATTCATAAATAGGAGTTTGCTAAGAATTAAGGATTACGATCATTCTATATATGACAATCGGTAAACTTAATTAGAATTTTTATACTTGACGGAAATTATTAGAAATTCATCTTGTGTCTGTATCCCTGTTTCACATAATCTCATTATGTGTAATACACTCATTCAATATCTCGCCATATTAATAGTGCAGATAACACCGTTCTATTTTAAATGAGAATGACATATATTAGTAATGTTTTAATTAAAGATTATGAACTTTAGTTAAATTCATAACGAACATCATTTTTTATTATTATCCTTAAACGTTATTCTCTCGCATAAAACACTTATATACAATGTTTAAGGTCACATAAATAATCATGAAATTTTCATTTGATATTCATAAAATATTCACAAATATATACACATAAAATGATGAATAAACTCTTTTATTAAATAAATAATAAATATCCTGTTACATCTCATTGCTTTTAGGACACCATTTCCGACAAGAATATCATCGATTCTTTATAGGAGTTATGGATTCCCTATCCATGAATAATAAATCTACACACATAAGATTTGTATCTCAAACGTACTGATATGCGTACTTTTACATAATGTTAGGATGTCACTCTTTGGTCTATCATAATTTACATGTCAAGCATATAGGTTTATAATTCGTTTCAAGATTAAAATGATCACCTATAACTTGATAGAAATGATTGTTTTATGCAAATAAAATTATTAATTAAAACAATTCAATCTTGGTTCAATCCAATATAGATTCCACCACTAGGAACTATATTAATATCTCTACCCTTGGAGTCCTACTCTGACGACCAAAGCAAGATGTCTCCATTAGGAAATAGATAACATAACAATCCTAACAAAAATAAAATGACCAACTTTATTCCATTGATTGCGGATCAAATGTTTTGTCTATCATCTTTAGATAGATGTTTTCTACATGTTTTTCAGATGATATCCACGATCTAAAGACTTAGAACGACAATCTTAGACTTCTTGTTTGCTTATCATATATTCAATAAATATGAATATAATGAGGACAACACACACACACACACACACACACACACACACACACACACACACACACACACACACACACACACACACACATGAATAAAATAAAATTTGTTGATATCAAAATGTCATAAAGGGATTGTTACATATATTTCTAAGGGTAAAAACTTTAGCAATCTCTCACTTACACTTTAGTGAGTAAACATGACAAGCTACACATCCCTGTAGCCTCGACATGTTTCTCAGCACCTTCATTCGCAAGGTCTCCACGAATGAGTTAGTTATATTGTCCTCTGAAGTAATCTTACATATTTTCACGTGCCTTTCTTCTATGAAGCTTCTTATCACATGGTACTTCTTGTATATGGACTTACTCATTTGTTGATATTTTGGTATAGTCTCAATGACCTATACACACCAACAACAACCTCAAGATCCATCAGAAACTTATGGAGTCACACTGCTTCTTTCGAAGCATCATTAGCCACCACATACTCAGCTTCCATCATTGAGTCATCAATGCACATTTGCTTGACACTCCTCTAAATGATGGCATCATTTCTCAGAGTAAAGATAGAGCCTAAATTTGATCTTCTTGACTCAAAATAGGATTGAAAATCTGAATATGTATATTCTAGAGGCGTTAGATCCGCCTTGGAATACAATGACATATAAGGTGCTTGAAAATATGCTTGACTGCAACCCAGTGTTTAAGTCCTGGATTTGACTGATATTAACTTACAATCCCAACCGTATGGCAAATGTCTGGTGGAGTGCAAAGCATAACATGCATAAAGCTACCAATTGCAAAGTATGAGGTACCTTCTGTTGGTAAATACAACATCGAGTGTGCAGTGAAATTTTAAAAATTTAAATCAATGCCAAAGCCAATCAAAAACATGTTTATGATGCTACAGTATAAATACTAAAGATCTAAATGATACCTTTGAAGATTTAAGAAACAGCACGTTTGACAGATCAAAGTGTTCCAAACAGCAACCGGAAAAGCCTTAACCAACTGGTCTTCCTTGCTATTCTCGTTTCCATGATCAGAGTGCATGTGAGCACACGTCGTTCAATCTCCTCTTGGTATTCTTGAACTCCTTCCAACCACAAGAGAGCCAAAGGAAAAATCCTTCTTGAGAATTAAACAAATTTTCCTTTCAGGAATCTTCTGTCAATAGCACCCAAAAAGTCTGTCAAGTGATCTAATGAATAATGTGACTTACTGCGCTATTTATAGTGTTTAGGAAGTCATATTTCCGTAACAATTAGGTTTCCTAAAGTTTATCTCGCTTACAGAGTCAGTTTCTCCATGTCAGCATGCGCTACACATTACAACTAGTCGACCGGTGGTAGAGACGTTATAACTCATCAGTCGACCTGTCCTTCATGAACTGGTCTACCAAACCGGTCTACCTGTCTAAACTAGCGAAGCTTATTTTACTAGTTTTTCACCACGAGAAACTTGCATAGAGCCTCAATTTTGATTCAAGCAATCAAATAAAGAAGTTGCCTGATCAAAATAGTCACATAATAGTCTTCCCATATTAAACAACTGTTAAAATAATAATTCAACTAATTTATCTAGAAATAATTTATCAATTAATTCACCCGATAAATCACTCATGAAGTAATTAACCAATCTCATATTAACTTTGAACCTCTTTTACGGAAATAACACAAGTTACTAATATGTATGAAATACATCGTATCGTAACAGGAAATTATTTGAGCTAACAAAAAGACCCGATGGATATATATATATAAATCAAGCTCCTATAATCATAATGTTATTTGTAAACCAACAAGTCGATCTCATGACTATAAAACTCTAGCGATACTCCATTAAGAAGCGCCCTTAATTTCAAACAAAAGGTTTAGTGCAATTTTTAAAATTTAAAACAAAACAAAAACAATATTACACAAACGTGTTTTCTAAAAAAATAACTGTTTTTTTTTTTAAAAAAAAAAATAAACAAAAAATTGTTTTAAAAAACGATTTAGAATAGAGTCTAAACTATAGATATTTAACAATTGCAATCCATTTATTTAATGAGGTGATTTTCGTACACATTTCCATCCATTTCTAATAAAGTAATTAGCTTTGGCAATTGTTTTCAGTTACCATCAGAATTTGTTATAGCTTTCAACACACGACTATTTCTAAATGGAGAAAAAAAATCATTGAATTTTCACTAGTCCAATTTTACGGTTTTCATTTAAAAATTAATAGATGACAGCCCATAATACTTGTTTTTAGTTTGGGGTTATTTATTCGACAAAATTTACAAAACGACTAATTCTAGAAAGAAAATAGAATTAAGAGACTAATCATAAATTTACTCCAAAATTTTGTACTTATTTGGCATAACAAACGGGGCAATAATGCAACGTAATCTTATGGAGCCAAGTTATCCATTATGTCGTTTGACCATTATTGTGTGGGAAAATGCAGAGAACGCATGAAAGAACAACAGTGTGACACGTGGCCTTAATTTCTCCTCTCAAGGCAAGCAACCCTCGACGTCTGGGGCCCCCTTTCATTCCACTGCGAAGAGTTCAAGTAAGGAGTCCAACTTAGGGCGCTGATTTCATTTGACGTCGACAGGTCGTACCGTCGACCTTACAACGTAAAAATCCCTCGTCGTAGAATCAACCGCCAAGAAGGATGAGTGGACTAAACAACGCCAACGACAAGAGGAACACTCCTTGAGGGAAAGCCTGACATCGCAAGTTACGTACAGAAATGAGGGATGTCTGCAGTGCAGGCATTAATTGTAAACCCTTAAACCGCCTTACGGGGGACAGAAAAGGGTTACAGGTACGTACAGAGCCGTAATAAGAGACTAATTGGCTAAGTGAACAGTTCGCCAAGTGATTAGTGGGCTACGTTCGGGCTTAAAAAGACAGACCAGTTGAGTGCTTCTGCCTACAAAGGAGACCCACCCAGTGAAGGAAGCTCAGCTATAAAAGGGGCAAAGCCCCATATAGAAAGGGGGTTGAGATCCTGAAGAGAGAAAAAAAATGAGAGAGCAACAATTAATGTAAATTGTAACAATCTCAAAAGGAATACAAAACCACAGTGGATGTGGCTCTTCATTTACAGAGTGAACCACTATAAAATCTCGTGTGTTCTTCTACTCTAAGCATTATTCTCATATTGCTCACCCCTCTAAGAACATCAAACAAAATACCACAAACACTTTACAATGTAAACTTTTACATATAGTCTAAATTGAGCCGATAATCTAATAAGATATCTAGAGATGACCTGACCCGTTTCTGTTAACGAAAATTCACCGTAAACAATCATATCTTCACAAAGTTAATTTTGTACTAATATTTGGAATGACTTTCCATAATAAACAAAGTTGATCCAAATATGACCAGCCAAAAAGTAGATCCAAATATGACCGGCAAAAAAGTTGATCCAAATATTTGCTGTTGACGTCAAACGGTTGCCAGTCAAGGAAAAAAAAAAAGTCATTGTTTTTTGTCTCGTTCACCACACTAATTCAGATTTTCACTTTTAAACTTTTATAACAAAAAATTTTAAAAAAATATTACATTTAATTATTTTATTAAAGTTAAAATTTTTAAAATACCTCTTAATTTAAATTAAAAATTTAAATCAACAACAAACAAACTTTCAAATGTCCTTGATCAAAGCTCTCGGTTAAGTTTAAAAAAAAAAAAAATCATATTTAAGTTTCTATTTATTTTACTAATTTGAGTTTAAAATTTAAGTTTTATTATAGTAAAAAATTCTCAAAAATAGTCACATCTAACTTTTTTATTACAATAAAAAATTCTCACATAAAATCACATTTTAACTCGAATTACAAATATGAATCAACAAAGTAAACGGATAATAAATGCAACAAGCCCTAATGATGAAAAATAAATAGAACAGAAGAAAGAAATGAGACGGAAGCTGCGAGAGGCCAAAAAAAGGAACAAGTCCACTGCAATTGGATAGGATAGATAGATCCTCCATTTATATTATTTCTTTTATTACAATATCTTTCCATATATATATATATATATATATATATATATATACACGTGTGTATAATTGGATGAAACTTTCTTCGTCATTATCGTTTCCGATTGATGATCTGGTGATGATGCTCTGCTGATCGCCATTCTCCGCGGCGTTTCTGGATTCTCCGCAATTAAGAACAAAGGCCATATATATAGTGATGATAATAATTGTAATAGTTATTATTATTATTGCTATTGTTGTTATTGTTATTTTATGGTACAAGAATAAAATGGTGCAAAAACTGCTACAGTTATAGATGTGAAAATGACTCCTATGCCTTACTGAGGTAGTTTTGTGAATACTTAAATAACGCCACATAAATATTAAGAAAAAAAATGGGCCAATCATATTCAGTCAATTCTCTCTCTTCTTTCTTTCCCCCTCCCTACAACCGGCCATGATTTCAATTTGAGATTTCGATATTGATTTTTGACACCCTCGTCAGAAATATAACTGAAAATATTTAGATGCATTATGAATCTAGAATCATGAATCTTAATTTAAAATTATTAATTATTTATAGTAATTTTGAATTATAATTTAAAATTAATATTTAATTTAAATAATTTTAAATAATAATAATTTAAAATTTAATGTGATGTTTTAAATTAACTTAAATTATGATTTTAAAATTATTTTCTCTTAATTCAAGGTAATTTAAATATCTGATTCTGAATTATGATTTCAGAATTATAATTTGAATTTAAAATCATAAATTATAGTTCTAATTGTAAAATTATGATTAAAATCTAATTTAAATTTTCACACCAAACAAACTCTTTATTTTTTCCCACTATGATGTTACCATCATCCAGTCGAGATGATTCTGGCGCCTACGAATTCAGATGGACGAGAAGAAGAAAACTCTAGCAATAGCACGGCTCGACTCTTGCCAGAGTATCGTCATCGGATAGCGAAATTCGATCTCCATGCCTCTCTTGGAACTCCGCTTTTCCTGCCACAGTTTTCGTTGGAGTCAGAGAAGAACGTTTTTTAGGTAACCACCATCATATGTCAGAGAACCACCACCACCGTCAAGTACCGTTGTCACAAGGTCACTTTGGGCGAATCCATGAGTGGGTCAGCATGATTTTGGTGTCGTTAGACTCCGTAAGGGACGTTGATTAAAAGCCCTCAAACAATTGCACTACACAACCTTGGATTGCCGTGGGCAAAAGCCCTCTTCTAATTTTCAGATCCCCTCGTCGGAGGTTTACAGTTCAAGTTGTTAGATTTCTCCAAATATGTCGAGCATGATCTGCACTATTAGTGATGAATTGAATGGCTTTGACCCCACAATTGAGGTAAAAAATGGGGGTTTTATCGATCGGCCTCGGTTGCCCGATTTCTAGTGACCGCCATCTTTGCCACACCACAATCGCTACGGCATTTTTCCAGTGACATTAGTTCAGCAACCACCTGAGCTCTATAGTACGAAATGGCAGGCAACATACAACTGGATCCACTTAGCTTGAAATCTAAGGCCTTGTTCATTTCACGGATTTGAGTTTTTAATTCGAGCTGAGATGTGACATTTTCTGAAATTTTTTTACTATAGTAGTGATGACAGGTATTTTTACCAACAAATCAAGTACTTTTAAGCTTGAATATTTGTATGTTTTCAAGCATTTTTGTTAGTTTAATGTCTTTTGTGTGCTTTTTATAGGAATTATAAATGAGTGTGAACTTGGATGATTTTGCATGAAGAAAAGAAGAATATTTGCCCAACTTGTGAACCAATGGCAAGAGGAGGCGAAAGAGGATTTTAAGGCACAAAAGAGGAGGCTTTGGAATGCAAGAAAGCGCGCTCCAGCCCACCTATAGTTCGAATGGGTGAAATCGAATAAACATGTGTGGAGAAAATAGCGAGAGACGTGATATGTCACCTCTTATAGGGGATATGTCGCCTGCCTTATTCTGGTTCACAGATAACAGAACGACAGGTGATATGTCACCTATAAATGGGCGATATATCGCCTAAAAAAGGCCACAGGCCTACCCACGCGCTGCAGCGCGCCCAAAGGGCCTAGATGCGCCCAAAGGGCACTGCAGTGCACCTCAGTTTCCAGCAGCAAGTTTTGTTTCTAAAAATGTGCGCTGCTGCACATTTCTTGTGTAGGCTGCAGCGCACATCTGAATCCCTAGCTCTAAAACTGAGTAGTATAAAAGGAAAGAGATGCCACTTGAGAGAGGGAGCTCGAAAAACTGAAGAAAAGGAGGCCAAAATCCTTATCTTCTTTATCTATTTTTCCATGTTGAGCTAGACATTAAATCTAGGACTTGATGTAGTTTTATTTGAACTATGTTTTGAATATTTTGTTGATTGTTAATTTAATTTCGTTTTCAATTCATTTATGTTTCTCTATGCTTAATGCTTCTAATTTATTTGGCCAACGAGTTAGATGATTTTTAGATTGTGAATTTAATGCTCGGGGGAGATTGAGTTCTTTATCTAGATTTGAGAAGCATAGTCTAGGTTGTTTTGAGACCAGGAGGAGATCAATGCTTAGATAATCAAATTAGGATTTAGGTCGTTGTGAGGCCGGGAGCCGATCAATATTCCTATTTTCTAATTCTAAAGGAGAAGCTTAATTTGTGTTTAAATATTCATTTAGAGTAGGGATATTGTTTTGGGTATTTAAATACAATTTCTTGTGAGGCACTCGGGAGAGGTTGCGAGATGACATTAGAGCCTTGATTAATGAATTGAATGGAATTGATTAGCGATTACATAATAGGATGAACATAGGAATAATAAAGCGCAATCAAGTCCCTAGACCATTTGTGTATAGATACTTTATTTTCTTATTTTCATATTTATTTTGTTTTATTTTCTTAATTGTCATTCTATTAGGTTGCCTAGATAAAGTTAAGTTACAATAATCGCGGTACTTAATGGCAATTCTAAACCCTATCCCTGTGGAGACGATACTCACTCACCCTAGCTCAAAACTTGACACCATACGCTTGCGGAATTAAATCTATAAAAATATAACGCATCAAGTTTTTAGCGCCGTTGCCAGGGATTGGCGTTTCAAGTTGTTGTTAATATTGTGAGTAAATAACTTGATTTTAATTTAGGCTCTTATTTCTCATTTTTAATCTTTTGTTTTATTTTTGTTTTCTTTTGTTTTACGAGGTACTTGGAGATGGTTGATCGACAGGTCCTCTTAAGATTTGCTCAACGAGACTCGGAGCCGTTTTATAGTGCTTTGGATAGATATAAGAAATTGCTCGTTGGGCTCCCTGAGCATGGTCTCTCAAAAGAGTGTCAACTACAAAACTTCCTCGATGGGTTAAACGCCGCAACACGAACTTGGGTGGAAAGAGGAAATGGTACCACCTCTCTCTACCAATTATCAGTAGATGAAGTGTATTGGTTTTTGGAAGACATGGCTGATTATGACAATTGGTGTTGGAATCATTCTCCAAACAACTAAGGTTGGGAAGAGAATTTTAAATTTTTAGAACCATGCGATGACACTCAACCTCAGCAAGCAGAGTCTTTTCTAGACCCTGAAGAGATTCTTGTCCAATTCATAGAGGAGACAAGGCTTAGTAGAGAGAAGTCGGAGAGGATGTAGACCCTTAGTAACCTACAAGATGAGCTTGCCAGACTTCAAATGGAGTTTTCAAAAATGAAGGAGTCCTCAAATGATCCAATTAAAGCCATGACAGGGACGGTGGCAATAAAGGACTCACAAGTCTCCAACACATATGAAAGCCACCGTAAGGAGCCGAGTACAAGTAGGTGGAACTTGGATTTGTGCAATGATGATGATTCAATTGAGGAAGAGACTCAAGAAGTGTTCATCGATGATGAGGAATCATAAGATGGGGTTCAAGAGTCTACACCTTTTGAGATCCAAGTTGTTATGCTGCCACTAATCAAAGAAGAGGACATCTATGATGATCCAATGGCCATCATCTCCTCCACCATCTCTAGCACCGTTCATTCAAGCCTACCAAGCTTATGAGCCTGAGCCAAGTCAAGTTGAGCGTTTGAGCCAATTAATTCCATATCCCGCCAAGCTTGAGCGCGCCAAGAATCAAGACCCATATGTTGTGTTGTATGACAAGTACTATGGGCGAAAGCCACTCTTTGACGAGTTGGCTCAGCAAAGGAATAATTGAGCCTAAAGATACAAATTACGGAGGAGAGCCCCGCCCCAACCCGAGTTTATGCCATCATGCCTGGTGCATCATCGCCAACCATACTAGGAGGCAAGATTGTCTCGCCTCCCCGGTACGTGTTCTTATTCCCTTGTTCTTAAATTTAATGATTGTTTGATTTTGAGTTTGGGGGCGAGACACTTTGTGGTTGATTTCAGTGGATTTTGAGCATTACTTGTGAGTTGGTTGTTATGACTTGTCTCCATTGAGTTGTGTTCTTTTGGCCATGTTTTTTACTCGCTTTTCTTTTAGGTTGTTTGAATAAATTGTGAGTTTTGTTGAGATGAAAAGACTAGATAATAATGATGAGTATAGTCACTTGATGCTTTCTTAGGTCTTTTGAAATGTATTTCATTGAGATTTATGTGTGCTTGACTCACATTGATTGAAATTCACTCTTGATTCTCTACTTTTGAGCACCATGAATCATGATCACTTGATCTTTTGAGCATTTAGAGAACATTTATGTGCATTAGGTAGGCTTTGATATCTCATGAACACTAGAACCCATTTGAGTGAAATTTGAGGCAAAATTGTTGGTTTAGTATCATTGGAGAGAAGATTAAGGCGTTTTATTCAGATAGATTGGGCCTTTGAAGCTAACCCTTGAAAATAAAATTCATCATTTGTTTACCCCCTTTGAGCCATATTGCTTATTTCGTTCATCAGCCATGTTTGTACATCCAAACCACCAAATGCATTTTCACTTCGTAAATCCATCACTACTAGGCATGATTGCATTAAACGCTAAGATTGAGAGCAAGTATGGGTTACGTTTGGGAAATCATTAGTGGATTGGCTTGTGTTGTTTTTCATTCTCAATTCAAAAAAAATGAAAAAAAGAGAAAAAAATAATAAAGAAAAAAAATAAAAATAATAAGAGTCAATCGGATGAGGAATTGAGTTACCATTTCCATTTCTTTCTAGCATTGGGGACAATGTTAATTTTAAGTTTGGGGGTGTGGTCTTTATTTCTCAAATTTTTGAGGTTTTTATTTCTTTTTTGGGTTCGATAGAAAGTGAATGTATGATGAAATGAAGTTGGTAAAATATATTTTTTTTCTTTCTTGGGAATCATGTGAGATCCATGAGTTGTGATACATGCCTAGGGTGATTTGAGGATAAAAATTCTAATCTCATCCACCTTTTACCCTAGCCACACATTACAACCCTCAAAAGTCCTTTTGATCATCAATGACAAGTGAACCTTTATTAGTGTAGAGTGACAAGAAAAATGGGCATGTGGTAGTTATTATTAAGATATCACTCATAGTCTCCTTGGCACAGAGGTCTATCTAGATTTTATTTGGTTTATTGAGATTGATTGTGCACACACTTACACTTTGAGAGTCTTGAGTGGAGTGAAATTGATGCTTGATGTTGAAATTCTAGATAATCTCAGTGTTTGCATTTCTTTTGAGCTTAGAGCATTATGTGGCTTTGGAGATACATGCACAGTTGTTGACTCGATACAAAACTCACACTTTTTTCGTTTGTGTCTTAGTACTTGATTTGTATTTTCTTTTTCTTTCTTTTCTTTTGCTTGAGGACAAGCAAATGTTTGCGTTTGGGGGTATTTGATGACGGGTACTTTTACCAACAAATCAAGTACTTTTAAGCTTGAATATTTGTAAGTTTTCAAGCACTTTTGTTAGTTTAATGTCTTTTGTGTGCTTTTTATAGGAATTATAAATAAATGTGAACTTGGATGATTTTGCATGAAGAAAAGAAGAATATTTGCCCAACTTGTGAATCAATGGCAAAAGGAGGCAAAAGGATTTTAAGGCACAAAAGAGGAGGCTTTGGAATGCAAAAAAGCGTGTTGCAGCCAACCTATAGTAGGAATGGGTGAAATCGAATAAACCTGTGCGCAGAAAACAGCAAGAAACGCGATATGTCGCCTCTTATTGGGGATATGTTGCCTGCCTTAGTCTGGTGCACAGATAGCAGAGCAATAGACGAAAAGTCACCTGAAAATAGGTGATATATCGCCTAAAGAAGCCCATAGGCCTACCCATGTCCTGCAGTGCGCCCAAAGGACCTAGATGTGCCCAAAGGGTGTTGCAGCATGCCCAAAGGCGCTGCAGCGCGCCTCAGTTTCCAACAGTGAGTTTTGTTTCCAAAAATACACGCTGCTACGCATTTTTGTGTAGGCTGCAGCGCGTGTCTGAATCCCTAGCTCTAAAACTGAGTAGTATAAAAGGAAAGAGATGCCACTTGAGAGAGGGAGCTCGGAAAACTGAAGAAAACATCAAAAGGAGGCCAAAATCCTTCATCTTGGAGGTCATTGGGAAGCTCTTCAAATGGATATTGGGTTTTATCTTCTTTCATCTATTTTTCCATGTTGAGCTAGACATTAAATCTAGGACTTGATGTAGTTTTATTTGAACTATGTTTTGAATATTTTGTTGATTGTTAATTTAATTTTGTTTTCAATTCTTTTATGTTTCTCTATGCTTAATGCTTCTAATTTATTTGGCCAATGAGTTAGATGATTTTTAGATCATGAATTTGATGCTCGGGAGAGATTGAGTTCTTTATCTAGATTTGAGAAGCATAGTCTAGGTTGTTGTGAGACCAGGAGGAGATCAACGCTTAGATAATCAAATTAGGATTTAGGTTGTTGTGAGGCCGGGAGCCGATCAATATTCCTATTTTCTAATTCTAAAGGCGAAGTTTAATTTGTGTTTAAATATTCATTTTGAGTAGGGATATTGTTTTGGGTATTTAAATACAATTTCTTGTGAGGCACTTGGGAGAGGTTGCGAGATGACATTAGAGCCTTGATTAATGAATTGAATGGAATTGATTAGCGATTACATAATAGGATGAACATAGGAATAATAAAGTGAAATCAAGTCCCTAGACCATTGTGTATAGATACTTTATTTTCTTATTTTCATATTTATTTTGTTTTATTTTCTTAATTGTCATTCTATTAGGTTGCCTAGATAAAGTTAAGTTACAATAATCGCGGTACTTAATGACAATTCTAAACCCAATCCCTGTGGAGACGATACTCACTCACCTTATACTCAAAACTTGACACCATACGCTTGCGGAATTAAATCTATAAAAATATAACGCATCAAGTAGAAAAAGTTAGATGTGATATTTTCTGAGAGCTTTTTACTGTAAAAACTTAAAACTGAAAACTCGAATCGGTGAAATGAACGAGGCCTAAATAATTACGAACTCACCTATGAATGTGTACTTTTAAAAATATTTAACATGTTGATGATTTATTTATTTGTATGTATGAATTTTCATGTTCTAGTGAAGTTGATGTTATGTGTATCGAAAGAAATGTAAAATAAAGTTAACGTTATGATGATTTCATCTCTATGACGACTACATTTATATACTTATGTGATATATGATGATAATTACGTATCAAGAACATATTATGGTGAAAATTTTGTCAACATATGAGGTTTGGAAGAGAGTTATCATTTTGTTCTTTTAATCTCTAAAGATTCGAATTTCCTAGAAGAAAATTAGCTTCTCCTAAATCCTTCATGTCAAACTGTTTAGTAAGCCAAACTTTGACTGATAATAATGCCTCTAATCATTGCTAATGAGTAAAATGTCATCAACATACAACAGTAAAAAAATCACTTTCGTATCTTTAATATGCTTATAAATGCAAGGTTCATCCATATTTTATTAGAATATAAAAGCTTTGACCACTTTGTCAAATCTTTTGTTTTAAGAACAAGAAGCTTGCTTAAATCTATAAATGGATTTTAATAGCTTGCAAAAATTACTATTTTTGCCTTTAGCCTTAAAGCCTGGTTGTATTATATACATACTTTCCTCAAGATGGCCATTCAAGAACGAATTCTTTGACATACATTTGCTATATCTTGTAGTTGAGAGCAACCCTAATGGATAAAAGAATGCAGATGGACTATAGCATAGCTATAGGCAAAAAGGTTTCATCTTAATCGATTCCCTCCTTTTGTGTGTAACCCTTAGCTACCAGTCCGGTCTTATAGGTTTTTACCTTTCTATATGTGTTTCTCTTCCTCTTATAGACCCACTTACACTTAATAAGTTTTATCCCGTCAGTAATGTCTACAAGTTTCCAACCTTGATTAGAACCCATTGATTTCATCTCAGCTTTTATGGCTCCAGTCCAGAGCCATCTCAGCTTCCATCCTTGCTTTCATTTAAAAAAAAAAAAATCTGCATATGAGTATTTTAAGTTAACCTCAAGATTATGTAGTTAAGTAATGGCCACGTAATTAAGTAGGGTCGTTATACTAGGCTATTTATAGAATTTAGGAAGTCATATTCCCGTAACAACTAGAATTTACCAAGTCAATCTCCCGTACAGAGTTGAGTTTGCCAGGCAAGTAGTTGCTACAAGACAACCGGTTTGAGTGGTGTTATAAACAAACTGGTCAACCCATGTATGATACAGAATAGCCCTAAAAATATACATACCAGTTGACCACCCTAAAAATATAGAGCCTCAGTTTTAGTTCAAGTAACCCAATATAGAAGTTACCTGATCAAAAGAGTCACACAATCGGTTTCCCATTTTAAATAAAACTCAAGACAATAATTCAACCAATTTATCTAGAATTAATTTAACAACTAATTCACCTGATAAATTACTCATGAATTAATTACCGATCTCACATTGACTTCATACATTCAATATTAGCATGGATTTGAGGATGATTTGAAAACTCTAGACATGAATTTGTGATTGAATATTATCATGTTATATTTCAGTTTTGTATTGAGATTGTTCATGTTCTTCCATAATTATTGTTTATGATTATTAACTTGTTTTGTTTGGGTGGCCAACTGAATAGGACTTGAGAATATTCAATTATTAGATTAGGACTCTTAATCCGTAATTGTCTTGAATGCTTAATCAGTAATAGCAATTGTGATTATTGATTGTGGTCAACGTTTCATATACTTACATGAAGAACGTAACCTAGGTTAAATATTCCGAGCTTATGTGTTTATTACTTAGATCAACCTATCTTTTTCATCGTAATACTTCCTTTGGATTAATCAAAAGAGCTTGTTCTAGGTTGTAGAAACTGAATTTTGTACTGAATACACCTTGTCCTCCGGTGCCACCTATTGCTGCTCCTAATGAGGTTTTCCAAGGGTATCAATGCTGGAAGGACTCTGTCGATATGGCTTACTGTTATATGATGGCGTGCATGTCTACTGTGCTACAAGCACAACATGAAGATTACATAATTGCTCGTCAGATTATAGATAATCTTGAGGACATGTTCGGCGGCCAAGCCGCTGAAAAACTTCAGGAAGCCCTAAGTAACCTCATTAATTGCAGACAGAAGGCTTGGTCTTCCATAAAGGAACATATGCTGAAGGTGATGGCCTAGTTGTCTAAAGTTCAGACTAATGGGGCTGACAACGATGTTGAGTCTCAATTGACCATGATCTTTGAGACTTTGTTTAAGGAGTATATTCCATTTAGGGCAACGTTCAATTTGGGCGCTAGACAGAATATAACCCTGACAAAGTTGATGAAAGAACTCCAAAAGTTCGAGCGGATGATCAAGGGGTCAACTATTATGGAGGCCAACTTGGCTGAGGCATCTTCCTCCAAACCCTCTCCAAGGAATGGAAAGAAGAAGCAGTGAGCTAAGAAGGAGAGTTCTTTAGTTCCACCAAATAAGGGCAAGAACAAGAAGAAGAGGAACCCGAACAAGCTCAAGTGCTTTCATTACGAGAAGGTGGGGCACATGAAGAAGAATTGCAAAGACTACCTAGCCTCTAAAGGCAAAGGAAGTGAGTGTGATATTTTGATTGTGGAAGCATGTCTGGTTGAGAAATCCAGTGACAACTGGGTCATAGATTCTGGAGCAACTAATCATGTGTGTGTTTTTCTGCAGTGATTCAAGCAAATGAGAAGTCTTCTAAGTGAGAGCTTCATGTTGAGGATGGGCGATGGAACACTAGTGTTGGCTGAAGCAGTGGGAGACGTCCATCTTTATTTTGATAGTTATAGGAGTTTATTTTTGTGAGATTGTTTTTATGTTCCTCAATTTAAGAGGAATCTTATTTATGTTGCTTGTTTATTTAAGGATTCTTATTCAGTTTCTTTTAATAATAAAGTTGTGATTCGTAAAAACAAGTCTTTTATCTGTGATAGATGGATGCAAAATAATCAATATTTTATCAAACCTAAGATGGACTCACTGCTAAACACTGAAGTTGTTAATAATTTTAAAAGGCTTAAAACTTCTCACTCTAATGAGACATATCTTTGGCATTTACGACTTGGTCACATTAGCCTTAACATGATACAAAGGTTGGAAAATTATGGACCTTTAAGTTCTTTAAAAGTTGAGTCCTTACCCCAATGTGAGTTTTGTTTGGAGGGCAAAATGACCAAAAGACCATTTGGGTCTAAGGGCAATAGGGTTGAAGATGTTCTTGAACTTGTGCATAATGATGTTTGTGGTTCCATGAACATCAAGGCAAGAAGAGGGTATGAGTATTACGTCACTTTTATCGACAATTACTCAAGATATGGTTTTGTGTACCTATTGCGCTACAAAAGTGAAACTTTTGAGAAATTCAAGGAGTTTCGGGCTGAAGTGGAAAAGTAATTGGGTAAACTCATAAAGGCACTTCGATCTGATCGAGGTCAAGAATACCTCTCTAATGAGTTCACTAGATACTTATTAGAGAATGAGATTATATCCCATTTAACTGTACCTGACACTCCATAGTAGAATAGTGTAGTTGAGAGAAGAAATAGGACCTTGTTAGACATGGTACGGTCCATAATGAGTTATTCGACACTACCTATATCTTTCTGGGGATATGCTTTACAAACTGCATGTTATCTTCTGAACAACGTGTCCACAAAGTCGGTTCCTAAAACTCCTCATAAGTTGTGGATGGGCAGGAAGACATCCGTGAACCATATTCACATATGTGGATGTCCTGCACATGTCCTGGACAAGGAAACGAACAAGTTGGAAGCATGTTCAGAAGTGTGCATTTTTGTAGGTTATCCGAGAGGGACGAAAGAGAGTTATTTCTATAACCCCAAGGAAAATAAAGTCATGGTTTCAATGAATGCAACATTCCTTGAGGAAAGTCACATGAACGACTTTAAGCCTCGTAGCAAAATGGTGCTTGAGGAAATGTCGAGTGACTTGGTCATACCGACTGTTCCTTTGGAAACCGATCCAATCAGAGTAGAAAAGGAAACCCAACAACAACCTAAGGGGCTTCGGCATAGTGGAAGGATCAGACATGAACCTGAGAGATTCATGGCTAATGGGGAAACCTTTTTGATAGAATCTCTGGAACATGACAAAGATACTTATACTTACAAAGAAGCTATGGAGGATGTTGATGTAAACCTCTGGACAAAAGCCATGAAAGCTGAGATGAAACCTATGGATTTTAATCTAGTCTGGGAACTTGTAGATCTTCCTGATGGGATTAAGCCCATTAGGTGTAAATGGGTCTACAAGAGAAATAGAAATGCAGAAGGAAAGGTCAAAACCTATAAGGCTAGACTGGTAGCTAAGGGATACACACAAAGGGAGGGAATCGACTATGAGGAAACCTTTTCGCCTGTAGCCAAGCTTAAGTCCATCCACATTCTCTTATCCATTGCTGCTGCTCTTGACTACGAGATCTGGCAAATGGATGTCAAGACCGCGTTCTTTAACGACCATCTTAAGGAAAGTATCTATATGGTACAACCAAAAGGCTTTAGGGCTAGGGTTAAGAGGGAAAAGTTTGCAAGTTACTGAAATCCATTTATGGATTAAAGCAAGCTTTCCATTCTTGGAACAAAAGATTTGACCAAATGGTCAATACTTTTGGATTCCAACAGAATATGGGTGACCCTTGTGTTTATAAGCATATTCAAGATGGGAAAATGGTTTTTCTACTGTAATATGTTGATGACATTCTACTCATTGGCAATGATGTAGGCGCTTTTTCATCAGTCAAAGTTTGGCTTACCAAACAGTTTGACATAAAGGACTTAGGAGAAGCTAATTACGTTCTAGCCATTCGAATCTTAAGAGATTGAAAGAACAAAATGATAACTCTCCTCAGGCTTCATACATAGATAAAATTCTCAAGAAGTATGCAATGCAGAATTCTAAGAAAGGAGGGCAACCATCTAGGTCTAGAATTACTCCTTCGAACAGTGATTATCTCAAGACATCTAAGGAAAGAGAATATATGGCAAATGCATCTTATGTTTCAGTGATCGGGAGCCTCATGTATGCAATGCTTTGTACTCGACCAGACATTTACATGCTGTCGGGATTGTAAGTCGATACCAGTCGAATCTAGGACCTAACCACTGGGTAGCGGTCAAGCATATATTCAAGTATCTTCGGAGGACTAGAAATTATATGCTGATATATTTCGGGGAGGATTTGACACCTCTAGGATATACAGATTTAGATTTTCAATCCTATTTGGATTCTAGGAAATCGACTTCGAGTTATGTCTTTACGCTGGGAAGTGGTTCTGTCATTTTGAGGAGTGTCAAGCAAACTTACACTTCTGAGTCAACGTGGAAGCTGAGTATGTGGCAACTAGTGATTCTTTAAAAGAAGCAGTGTGGCTCCGCAAATTTCTAATGGATCTTGAAGTAGTTCCTAGTGTGGATAAGCCATTGAGACTATATTGTGATAATAGTGTGGCAATAGCTAACACCAAAGAACCAAGATATCAGAAAATGAGTAAGCACATAGACAGAAAGTATCACGTGATTAGAAGCTTTATTGAAGAAGGGCATGTGGAAATACGCAAGATCGCATCAGAAGACAATATGGCTGACCCGTTCACGAAGCCCTACTAGCTAAGGCCTTCGAGAACCATGTCGAGGCTATGGGGATGCGTAGCATGTCACATTTACTCACTTAAGTGCAAGTGGAAGATTGTCAGCATTTATGCACTTAGGAATAAATATAACAATGTTCTTGAGACATTTTGGCTATTAATAAGGATTTATTTATTTCATATATCTAAGAATTGTCTTTTTTAAGTTTACATTAGTTGAATGTATGATAAACAAACTGAAAGTCTGAGGCTCTCATTCTAACTCTTTAGGTCATGCATGTAATGTGAAGAACATGCGGAAGACAAGAATCTAAAGATGATAGTCTAAATCTTATGATCCACAATCTAGGGAGTAAAGTTGGGTGCTTTATTCACGTTAAGATTGTTATGTTGTCTACTTTCTAATGGAGACGGCTTGTCTTGGTCGTCGGAGGTAGGACTCCATAGGTAGAGACATTGATATAGTTTCTAATGGTGAAAATCTATATTGGGTCGGACCAAAGTTGAGTTGTTTTAATTAATAATTCTGTTTGAATAAAACAATTCACTTTTGACGAATTATATGTCGTTATCTTGCCGGTACATTGGGGGTATGACTCGTGTATGCATAGATTCGTTATTCATAGATAGTGAAATCCATAGCTCTTATAAAGAGTCAATTGATATCCTCTTATGCGTTATCAGTGGATTGAAAAATATGAGCACTCGGCCATTCGAATACTCTATGATATCTAATAGTTTACTATTTGTAATGGTACGAATAATGTTTTTCTGATGGTATGATAATGAAACATAAGATAAATGTAATTAGGAAAGTAAAATGGAACTTGACTTCATGTCGATTATGGATATCCTATGGGGATGATACACTAATATATTGAGCCATGGACGAGAGCTAATCAGAGCTTTGTAAATACGCTATATAAATCGATAGTGCAGCTCTAGGCTTTTAGTGGAGTAGCGCTAGAGTTTTATAATCATGAGATGGACTTGTTAGTTTTCAAGTAGCGTTGTGATTATAAGAGCTTGATTTATATATGTCCATCGGGTCCCTTTGCTAGCTCACATAATTTCCTGTAACGATACGGTGTATTTCCTACATATTGATAAGTTGTGTTATTTCCGTAAAAGATGTTCAAAGTTAATATGAGATTGATTAATTCATGAGTGATTATCGGGTGAATTAATTTTTAAATTAATTCTAGATAAGTTGGTTGAATTATTGTTTTAAGAGTTTTTAATATGGGAAGACTATTATATGACTATTTTGATCAGGCAACTTCTGTATTGGGTTGCTTGAATCAAAATTGAGGCTCTATGCAAGTTTTCCGTGTTGAAAAACTAGGAAAACAAATTTCGTCAGTGCAGACAAGTCGACCGGTTAGTGAAGACAAGTCGACCGGTGAGTTATAACGTCTTTGTCACCGGTCGATCGGTTGTAACGTAAAATGCATGCTGACATGGCAAACTTGACTCTGGATGCGATTAAAACTTTGGGAAACCTAATTATTACAGTAGTATGACTTCCTAAACACTATAAATAGCCTATTAAGTCACATTATTCATTAGATCACTTGAGAGACTTTTTGGAGACTGTTGATAAAAGATTCCTAAGAGGAAAAATTGTTTAATTCTTAAGAACAATTTTTTCTTTGGCTCTCTTGTGATTGGAAAGAGATCAAGAATACCAAGAGGAGATTGAACGACGTGTGCCCACGCGCACTCCGATCGTGGAAACGAGAATAGCAAAGAAGACCAGTTGGTTGAGGCTTTTCTCGTTGCTGTTTGGAATGCTTTGATCTGTCAGACATGGAGTTTCCTAAATCTCAAAAGGTATGGTTTAGATCTTTAGAATTTATGTTATATAGCATCATGAACATGTTCTTAATTGGCTTTGGCATTGATTTAAACTTTTTAAAATTCCGCTGCGCACTCGATACCATTATTTTCGAACAAGTTGGGGATTGTATTGGATATTCGTCATAATTCTATTGTCTAGTGGTGGAGATTGATCCTTTAACCGTTAATTTAGTTAGTTATTCAAAACCCCCTTATTTATATTTTCGTTAAACAAGATTAATAGCTTATTAATTAATCCCAATCCTTTGCGGGAACGACCCTTGCTTATTTACTATACTACAATCACATCTTGGCAAGGTTTATGAATTTGATACAGCGTGAAAACTCATCATAAGCTGTGGAGTCGTAAATCACTTGGGGATGGTAATAGGTGGCTTATAGTGAAGGACACCACTTCCCAAACAGTATGAGACTAGAACTGTAAGAATAAACAAAAAATTAATTGTTTTTAAAAAAATAAACAAAAAATTGTTTTAAAAAACGATTTAGAATAGAGTCTAAACTATAGATATTTAACAATTGCAATCCATTTATTTAATGAGGTGATTTTCGTACACATTTCCATCCATTTCTAATGAAGTAATTAGCTTTGGCAATTGTTTTTAGTTACCATCAGAATTTGTTATAGCTTTCAACACACAACTATTTCTAAAAGAAGAAAAAAAAAATCATTGAATTTTCACAAGTCCAATTTTACGGTTTTCATTTAAAAATTAATAGATGACAGCCCATAAAACTTGTTTTTAATATGGGGTTATTTATTCGAGAAAATTTACAAAACGACTAATTCTAGAAAGAAAATAGAATTAAGAGACTAATCATAAATTTACTCCAAAATTTTGTACTTATTTGGCATAACAAACGGGGCAATAACGCAACGTAATCTTATGGAGCCAAGTTATCCATTATGTCGTTTGACCATAGCTTCACAAAGTTAATTTACGCCCACTAATATTTGGTATGACATTCCATAATAAATAAAAGTTGATCCAAATATGACCGGCAAAAAAGTTGATCCAAATATTTGCTGTTCACGTCAAACGGTTGCCAGTTAAGAAAAAACAAAAACAAAAACAAAAAATCATTATTTTACATTTAATTATTTTATTACAATTAAAAATTTTTAAAATACATTTTAATTTAAATCAACAATAATTATAAACTTTCAAATGTCCTCTCAGAAAAAAATCATATCTAAATGCGTTGGACTATAAACAAGCCCTAATAATGAAAAATAAATAGAACAGAAGAAAGAAATGAGACGGAAGCTGGGAGAGGCCAAAAAAAGGAGAAAGTCCACTGCAATTGGATAGGATAGATAGATCCTCCATTTCTATTATTTATTTTATTACAATATCTTTCCATATATATATATATACGTGTGCATAATTGGATGAAACTTTCTTCGTCATTATCGTTTCCGATTGAGGATCTGGTGATGATGCTCTGCTGATCGCCATTCTCCGCGGCGTTTCTGGATTCTCAGCTTTTCTGTTTCTGTCTTTTCTGCTTCGCTTATTCGGTGAATTCCTTTTCCTCTCTTTCTCTTGTAATCATTTTTGTAAGGTTTCGGGTTTCGTTATGATTTGATTGGCAGAAGAGAAAATAAAAGTTTTTCAATTGACGTTTTGTATTTCTTTAGTTTTGGTTTTCACGGTATGGTAATCGTATGGAATGGTGTGGAGTTTTGGATTTAGTAAATCGTCTCGGAGGTTGATTTCATTTTGATTTGATTGGTAGAAAAGAAAAGAAAAAAAGAATTTCAGCTAATTCGACATCGTTTCCGTTTGATGAAATCGGATACTTAATTCACCATAGTTCTCTTGGCAATCAACTCTTTCGCTTTGGTACATGGTTAGTCTTATATTGTATAGAATCTCGGGTTTTGTCAACGATTTCGATCAATCAACCTCGGAGGTTTTTTTTTGGTTCAATTTGATTGGCAATCATTCTGTTCTTTCTTTCTTTCTTTTTTAATTTTTATTTTTTCCAATCACCTTGTTCAAAATCCAAAATTTAGATTTTCTTTTGGCGATCTGGAAATTAGCTAGCGATAGTGATTCCGGAAACTGGTGAAAGCAACGACGGATCCGGTGGTGGAGAGGAGGGAAAGGGGCTCTGACTGTTTAGTGGGCCTGGAGTGCTTGCTGGAAATAGTCAGGGCCCTAGGAATGGGCTCCTGCCTCGCCGGTGAAGGCCCTGCCGGCGCTGGCCTTGCATACAGTAGGGCCTCATTGTCATCGGAGAAGAGGAAGGACCGGATGAAGCTCAGGAGGACTACGTCGTCCTCATCCTCCTCCTCAGCAGTTGACGCTAAGATGGAGTTATGGCTGCGTCGAGTGCCCGGGAGGATGTGTCTGAACGGCTGCTCCGACACAGCGTCACTTTTCACTAAGCAAGGCAAGAAAGGAGTCAACCAGGACGCCATGATCGTCTGGGAGGTACTTTCCTGCTTTGGACTTTTGTTTTCTTTTTGTCCAGTCAGAGAGTACGTTTGCCGTTGGGTTTTCATTTTCTTATTATTTAATCAGGGTTATTGATTTATTCAATCTTACCCTGGGTACCTTGGTTGTTTTAAGGGTAAAACCTGGGTGAGGCCGTTTGATTCAAGGGCTTCCGTTTTACAGTTGAGTCATATGAAAATAACTTTATATCAGGTAGTTCCAATTGGGTTTACTAAATCATGTTCCTGATATAACGGTCTATTGGATTAACTGTAATGTGAAAACTTTGATAATGCAACGGGTAAAGATCAATTCTACATGGTCGATTGGATTAACTGTAATGGAATTGGTCCTTTGGGAAGTTGGAATGAGAATTCTTTATTGTTTAATTGCTTCTTTGGAGACTCTATTTATTGGTTCTGAAAACGAGGTTCTTCTGTTTTGCAGAATTTCAGTTCAAAGGCAGATACCACCTTTTGTGGTGTATTTGATGGCCATGGTCCTTATGGACATTTGGTTGCCAAAAAGGTGAGGGACTCACTACCTTTAAAGCTCAGTTCCGTGTGGGAATTAATCATTAGCTCCAAAAATGGGCTTGCCGGAGGCAGTATTGGTACTATGGGAAGTCTCAACCCTGAAGAGATTGCATCCGCACCTGCACCTGCAAACGGTGATAAACATACTCAGATTTTTTCGACATTGAAAGCTTCATTTCTGAAAGCTTTTAGGGTAATGGACAAGGAACTCAAACTTCATCCTCATATTGACTGCTATTGCAGTGGGACAACAGCAGTAGCCCTGGTCAAGCAGGTACTTTGATATTTTACACAACTCTGTCTTTTCTTTACCTGTGATGAAACTCAAACATGTGCTCTAATATCTGGTGTTTGTTTACAGGGCCAAGACCTTATTATTGGAAATATCGGGGACTCAAGAGCTGTGTTGGGTACCAGAGATCAGGATAACTCCTTCATTGCAGTTCAATTGACTGTTGACCTTAAACCAAGTATTCCAAGTATCTCTCTCTCCCTACTGTTGGCTGAATAAACTAACAATAACTTGTTCTGGAACTTGGATCCCTGCTTTTTATTATTGTATATTTTCAAGATGCTGTAGTATGTATTATACCGTTCATATCCTTATTTCTACATTGAGAACGCAAGATTTCATATCAATTCACAGATTCTGATGTGTATCTAATAAAATAAATCATTTGAGAAACTTGCGTTTCCATGTAGAGGAAGCAGAGAGGATTAGACTATGCAAGGGGCGGGTATTTGCACTAAAAAACGAGCCTGGGGTTACTCGAGTTTGGCTGCCTTACTGTGACTCACCTGGTCTTGCTATGGCTCGGGCCTTTGGAGATTTTTGTCTAAAAGACTTTGGCCTAATTTCTGTCCCCGATGTTTCCTATTACCGTGTCAGTGACAAGGATGAATTTGTTATATTGGCAACAGATGGGGTAAGAGGTTAACCTTTGTAATGACTTTTCATAAGTATTTATTTTGTAACTGATAATTGATATTCTAACCCAACCTTCTCCGCCTAAAAAAAAAAAAAAAATGATGGCTCATATTAATCTTACTACTATTACTTGTGTGGATTTTGATTCACTAACTAATTTGATTATTTCAATTGCTTTGGTACCTTGAAGATTACCATATACAGTGTGCATATATGCCTCAAGCTCGTACTGTCAAATTGAGCTGTGACGTTTATCCATGGAATATATAAATATATATATATATATATATATATATATGAGCCCTAAGGATGGACATATATGAGCTGCGTAATAATATCTTCTACTAAGTATTAATGAGGTTCTTTAAAATTAACTTTCAAGTGTAGAATTTTTTTCAAGGGGTTCCAACATTGGTGTGATTTCCCACAACACACATGAGTTGGTTGTTGCCTTTGTTACTGCATTGATATGTCTTCATTTATGCAGAGGATACGTGTGTGACATTACATGTTTACTTTTCATCATTTTTTCGTTGCTATGCTAATTTGATAATGTTTACATCTTGTTGCTGTGAAGCATGAGTGGTGGGTATTGTTACAAAATCAGTTTTTCCATCTCTTTTTTCCTTCCTTAACTTGTCAAATCATATCTTCAACTTATCCATATCCATTTGCACATGATTCCCTTCTTTTTGGCAGATCTGGGACGTCCTCACGAACGAAGAAGCTGTGAACATAGTTGCATCAGCCCCGCAATCCACTGCAGCTCGAGCGCTAGTGGAATCTGCAGTACGAGCCTGGAGGTTTAAGTTCCCAGCCTCAAAGGTTGATGACTGCGCCGTAGTTTGCCTCTTCCTCAACCCAGGTTCAACCAATACTACCATTTCTACTGCAGATCACGAAGTGGTGCAGGACATGGTGAACATCGACAGTAACAACGATGCTTCTGCTCTAGTTTCATTAGACCATTCAGAAACATCTGAAAAGGCTTCTGAGCGCTCCATCGCAAAATCGGAATAAGGGAGTTAGTCGTAAAAAAAGAAGCAGTGGCGGTAGGTTACATTGAGGCATGAAGCACTCTTCCCTAAGCCTTGATTAAATTCACATTATTTGTGTCCATAACTCATCCATTCTTTTCAACATTAGATTTCTTAAATGCTGGGAGAAAGGTTGAAGTGGTATATTGAAGGTGTTGTGGGGCTACGTTTAGTTTATTTTAAGAGAGACGTGGACCCAGTTTTGTTCTTTTTTATTTTTATTTTTTTGAAGATTATTTGGGTGAAAATTTTCCTCTCTCCCAGCACTGTGAATTGGGTGTTTCTGTAAAAATGTGGGATCTTGGAGATTTTGAGTTGTTCACCTACGTATAGTGTGTTTGCGTCTCTATTGTTGGACTGAACATGCCTTGTTTTGTTGGGTAATAAATTCCTTTTTACTCGGTTCATTGGTGGAGTTGGGTGATTTATTTATTTATTTATTTTCCTGGTAATTCAAAGACCACCTTGTTTCCAGGTTTCCTTGCTTAATTTCGATATACTCGTTGTAATTTATGACTAAAAATAGTGTTACAGGGCCATTCCCTCCCTCACTCTCTCCGAGTAAAGGATGCAAATGATAAATGTGTCCTGTGAATGTTGATTTATAGTGCATGTTTGAACCCCTTTTTAAAATGGTTTTTACGCATTTTGAAAAATAAAAATGAAAATAAAAACAAAATGATATTTATTTAGTAAATATTTTAAAAATAAAAATAAAAATAGTGAGAATATTTTTTCTGAGAGAATTAAAAAAATAGTTAAAAGTTATTTTTATTTTTATGTTTATTTTTAATACTTATTAATAATATTATAATATATTAATTAATAAACACGATTTTAATTTTTTATTATATTTAAAATAATCTTTTAAAAAATTAATTAAATTTGATTTTAAAATAATTTTTAAAATAATCTTATTTTTATTTTTTATTAAAAATAAAATTATTTTTAAAATTAATTTCAAACGCACTTAATTTCTCTTGTTTGCTTGAAAGAAAACATTGGATACCGTGGTGCAGTGGATTGAAAAATAGTTTATAACCCCGTTGGGTTACAAATGCTGATCCCATTGCCAAACAGTAGGATTGTAGCCCCTTAGGGACGGCAATATTGCTCCGGTGGATTATGCTGTAATAGATGGCAAGTCTATATTGCACTCGAACTTTGAGGAATAATACTTTTTACTATAAGAACATTGGGAAGAAATAAAGAGGAAAGAAAAGATGTAAAAAAGGTAATTTATATAAGTTGTCTTCAATTTTTTAAAAAATTACAGTTTAATTCTCAATTTTATTTTATTTTTTCACAAAACGACTTTTAACCTATTTAAAAAAATATAATTTCATCCTTTACGTTAAATTTTATTAAATTTTTAACTGAATTAATCACGTGCAAATGGTCTTGTTAAGGAAAATATTTTGGTAAAATACCAACCCAAGCTCTCCTTCTCTCAACTGCATGAATCCATCTCTATCTCTCTGCAACTCAATCAAACTCGTTTCATACTCTTTTCCTCCCAAACATCTCATCAACGGTACAAAATAATAACCATTTTTTAAGAAATGGGTACTAGTAATTTTAGTATGCTTGATGAGAATCTGTAGAAAAAGCGGATCGAAGAGCTCGTTCAAGGGCGGGATTTGGCGACCCAGCTGAAGCATTTTCTCAACAAGCCTTTTGGAGAACATGGGTCGGTCTTATATTCGGCTGAATTAGAACTATCCACCAAGATCTTGAAGTCTTTCACCAACACTCTTTATGTGCTTTGGAGCAGTCGTTCTTACAATAATCAACACAACAAAAACGACAATCCTGATGATATAAATATTGTTGGTGGCGAAATCAACGGCCCTGAGGCTTCCATTGTGGATCACTCGCAATGCGGTGACCGAAGCTCCGAAGATTCCGGCGAGATTAGTACTAAGAAGCGACCAGCTTTGAAAGATCGGAGAGGGAACGGGCCTCGTCGGCGCGTATGTGGGACAGCATCTGAAGGCGGTGGGAGGAGAGGATCTCGAGGCTGGATATGCGGCGGAGGTTTCGCCAGTGGTCACCGTACGAGGCCCACGAGAGGCTGGTGAAGTTGTAGCCCAGGTGTTTGCCGGCAAGCAGACGAGGGCGATTCGCGAAGACGACGACAGCGGCGAGCGGGGATGCGCAATTGGCGGCTGGGTCGCCTCTGCGCGAGAGATGAGAGAGAGAGAGAGGAGGAGAGCAGAGAGAAGAGAAAGAGGGGCGGAGAGAGCAGAGGGGATGGGGAGGTGGAGAGGAGAAAGAATAAGGCTATAGGTGTGAGATTTTGATGGTATTTTTATCTTTTAAAAAAAAAAAAAAGAATATATACGAAAATCTGTAAAAAAAATTTAACAATAATGATTAAATTATCATTTTTAAAAATATTAAAAATACTTTTATTATAAAAAAGTCACCTTTTAAAAATATTAAGAACTATTTATGCAAATTACTGAAAGAAGAAAAATTGCCTAGTTGATTGTTTCTCCATAGGAGCCAAATGTGTGTGCATGCGCGCTTGTCCAAAAATTTATAAATATGACCCAGACAGGGTTATATCTGAAATTTTAGTCACCTAGTTATGCGTAAAACAATATGAGTGGTCGAGTCTGGGTCCACGAAAAATGATAAAGAAAAATTGATGAATTTAGATTATATGACTCTAAATTTTTATTTATTATTCTTGATTGATATTTTTTAATTAAAATTATTTAATTAAAAAGATATTAAGCACGAATAAAGGATAAAAATTCAGGCTTATATATCTAAGGAATATGTCTCTTTTTCATGATGAATAAATTATTCATTCTGGTGGAGATTTATCTCTATTACTCACAAAAAAAATAGGTCATACTTACTCACCTAGCGAGATCCACCTTTTATGTAGTGAGATTATAACTCCATTGGAATAAACAGGGGAGCTCTTTCAGTATTTTAAAACTGCATGTCTAGTCAGTTTAAGCTATTGTCATTGTCTAGGCTTATTGTTATTGCTATTGTTATTATTGTTGTTGTTGTTGTTGTTGTTAGACCAAATAGACTAACAATCAGCGTTTTGTACTCACAGAACAGATACTTCAATCCTGTTAAAATAGAAACTAAAATTTCCGCGTGAAAGAAAAATGTGAAATAATAAAGACACGATAATATGGTTATTTAACGTGGCCAAAAACCCTTTAAAGAAAAAAAAACCTACGTGTGTTGAACACAACAAAGCACAAAGAAGGAATCCACTAACACCAAAACACTTACAAAGCTTGGCTTTACAAGAAACTTCCGAATCTAAACCAACTCCTAACTCATAGTGACTCCTTCTAGACTCGTCTTCGGACTCATCGCCTATGATAAGCTGTGATTTTCTCTCACAATTAAGCACACATGAAAACACTCAATTTTTCTTCTCTCAAAAATGAACGCTCAAATTTCTAATTCGTGCTCTCTCTACATATAAAGGTCTCAAGATGACCTCCTTAAATAATGAACCTAGACATGAGAGAGGTCTATAATATCTCTACTTGATCGGGGTTGAGATATGATTGCGATCTTCTTGATTGAATTACTTCATTGAATCCAACTATTTCTGTGTGAACAGAATATTCAATCCTGCAGCTATCAAAACAAATTGGACAAACAACTTGTGATTTATTAATAAAAATGGATTCAATCATAATCCGAATTGATCAAAAAAATCCTGAATGAAATGTCTAGATAACGTAATCAAAGAATGAAGTGATCCTTAATGAACCTAGACTCAATTATGCACAAGGATCAAAAACACAAATACCGAAATCACAAAAATTTGTCAAAAATAGATGAGATAAATTTGTGATAAGCAAATCAAAAATATTATTTCATAAAAACGGAAACCTTATCTTGTAAATAATCTGAAGCTCAGAAGTCAACCTGTGTTAACAGCCAATAAAATCTGCAAGTATCCAATCAAATCGGGTTATTTATGAAAACAAATCATGAAAAAATTAATCAACAAAATAAGAAAACAATGTATAAAAAGAGCAACACATTATTAAATTGATTTGATACAAGGATGACAATAAAAATACACAAATCCAATGTCAATCACAAATGCCACATATGATTACAAATCCTAACAATCTCCTCCTTTATCATGTTAGTATCAAAAGCATTAATTCATAAAAAACTTGCAATGACAAAGTGTTAGTCCCAAAAGGTTATCATTCATGCTCAGTGGACAACACATTAATTTCTTCCCCTTTCATAACAAAAATCACTCCCCCAAAATTATCATCTGAAATTACTCCCCATTAATTTCTCCCCCTTTTTGATCCAAGGAGGTCAAAGTATGCAGAAAAACATGTCTAAAAATAATAAACCATGTCGAAGAATATTAAGTATAGACCCAAATGAAAATGCTAGAAGTCTCAAAATAATGCTACGGAAGCATCAAAGTGAACGAAGGCATAAGATAAGGAAAAGTGATCATTTCTTGCGAGTGGACTTCCGAGTTGGTGAAACAGTTGTGCCCTTAGATCCTTTCTTTGCAGTGGCTAGAGTAGAAGGAGTCACTGTTGGAACATTTGCTTGAGAAGGTCCTTCTGTTGATGCAGCTGCTGGAGATGTTGTACCTGTCTTGACAAGAGCAAACTTTCTTGCCTCGTCTTAACCAGATTCAGTTTCTTCCTCTTCAGTACTCGAGCTCTCCCCCTCTTCTTCTTGTTTCTCCTTAGCAGGCTGGGTCTGCGGAGACTGAGGAACTTCTTCCTTCTTTTCTGAAGAATTTTTAGAAGTTTCTTCTTCCTTATCCTTAGACTCAGACTCTCCTTCACTTGACTCTTCCTCTTCTGAGGATGATTCCAGCTTCTTTGATGGACCTGTTGATTGCTGCGGAGTAGGAGTACTGGCCTTTGCATTCAGGTAGTTGATCACAACAGTGTGCATGAGATTCACAGACTCCTTCAAAGCGGCATTAAATTCCTTAACCTGTGCAAGTTCAGAAACAAGTTGAGAGAGATTACCATTAATGGTATTCAGGAGCTGTTGGTTGACTTGATCCATGCATCTCAATGCATCAAGAAGTTCCTTCTGATATTTTGTATCTTCTTTCTGCTACTTCTGATATTAGGTATGCAGAAGATCAACTTTCTGCATCAACTGTTTGAACAGTGCTAGATCAATAGCAGGTAAAGGTGGTAGTTCAGATGTCTCACCCTAAGTAGATGTTTTTGCTTCAAATTCTAAAGTTTTGAGATTTGCAGAGGACAAAGTAGGACCGATCAAGACTCGACCCTCATAGCTCCGAATAGGAATACCTTGATCAATGGCCATGCTATGAATCAAACAGGGGAATGGCAGAATCCTCTTGTCAACTCCCTTCCTGGTTCCTTCAGTGATAATTTCTTGAGAGATGAATTCCCCCAAATTTATCTTCACACCGGTTCCAACCCAATACATGAATTTGGCTCTTTCCCAAGAAATAATAGAGCATGATTGACAGGGTCCCAATTATTCATGGTGATCTTGTGAATCAACTTATACTTAGGATACAAATAGGCTTTGGAAAACGACTTTTTAGGCCAAGGAGAGTTTTTGCCAGTAAGTTCTGTTGCAACAGTGTTTAGACTGGGTGCACTGTGTAGACTGTGGAACGGTCCAGCATTACTAATTCCCAAGAAACGATTAATTCTTTCACCAGAAATATCAAGAACCCTCTCCTACCATGACCCTCTGATGCAGCAATACCAGGATCTGAATGGTAATCGTTTGCCTGCTGAGATTGATGATAGTCTCGTTTATTTTACCGATTCGAATTTTTAATTTTAAGTTTTTATAATTAAAAATTATTAAAAAATATCATATTTAATTTTTTTTTTATTACAGTTAAAAATTCTAAAAAAATATCACTATTTCAACTTGAATATGTAAATTAGCCAAGCGTTCATCATGGGTTTCATGGGGTCGGCTATATTCTGGGTCATGTTGTTATAAAACTCTCTCACCAAATTAAGAGATGGGTTTGGGTTTAGGTTTAGGTTTAGGTTTAGGTTTAGGTTTACAGTTTTCTCCCAACTTTATTTGTCCAGTATATCACCTAACCCATATTCCTCAAAGTCATCAACTTTCACAACAATTTCAGGCAACAGAGGCCTTTCACTGATTTTTTCCTCAAATACAGATTTTGCCTCTTCAGAAAAGAAATAAAAATCAAAGGGTTTCAGAACCACTTTACCACTTTTCAACGCTACCTCCTTCTGTTTGGACGAAGTCCGAATAGCCTCATCGTTTTCTTCCTCATAGGTTTCGTCCCTTAATCTTCTTGGGTTTCTTAGATCTCGTCCCTCGACTCTTCTCAGCAGGGCGCTTCTTGTTCCTCTTCAACTTTTGCCCTTCACCGGATTTAGGTTTCTTGAACCCAGAAGTTTTAGAACCTTTTCCTTTGACTGGCGTCACTTTATCAATCTCAGCACCAGCGATTGTTGCTATTTCGGTCTCCACAAGTCCGACCATGGTGCTCACAACTTCTTGCTCAGTTAGGTTCGCCTAGGAATCAGTGGAACCACCAGCAGCAAATGTAGCAGGGACGGGGGGTCTTCTTCGATCCTTTAGGAGCCATTAAGAACCTGCGATTGAGAACAAAGAGAAGAGATTTCTCGAGAAAGAGAGAGTCAGAGAACCTGAGAGAGAGAGAGAGAGAATGATCGGGAAAGTGAGGAGATTAGGGTTTTGAGTCCCTTTTATAAAACTTGAAAATTAAAACTTTCCTTAACTGCAACCAGCTGAATGGCCGAAAAATCTGCACACTGATCAGGTAAGTGATGACATCAAGAATACGATGACAACAAATAGCTTTATTAGTTTGTGCAAACATCCGCAGGAGTTATTGATTGATCTAAAAGATATGAACTCAGAGATCTGTACAAATACTTCATGCCCAATTTCAAAGTAAGACCACTGAACAACACAACCAAGAATCAAGTGCCTTTTTTTAGATTAATATAAACTATTCCTCATGCACAGAAACACATCACCTTTCATTCAGCCTGAACAAGCACCAACTCATCATGATGCCTTCCAAAGTATAGGTTTAAGAAGTACATGAAAACAATGACAATGTTCACAGATTGGAAAATCACCTTTCAGTTTTAAGAGCAAATACACACCTTGATATTTCAAACCAACTTCATTTCTAACCAGTCAGAATGTCTCCCATGTAAATTCCATCAAAGCATGTGTGGAGTGCCCAATTAAAAATTCTAATTTTCCTCACTTTTCTCACACCTTTTACTTTCCCAATAAACCTCTCTCAAGGGATATTCCCTTCTAAATTTATTCATTGCAGCCCCTTTTTTTTGTTTTTGTTTTTGTTTTTTACTTTCAAGGCTTTTTGAATTTTCCTTTTTGCCTAATTTTCATATCTCTCTTTTCTTTCTCCTTTCATACACTCATGGATAAACATTCAAGGATGGCTAGACTCGATCTGTACTGGTAGCCCCTTCTCCGCTAGTAGATGCTTTGAGGCCTCACATGAAAGTCATCTCATATGTCTAGACGGATGCTATAGGTCATCATGTATGTATTGCCCTAATTCCAATTGGAGCACCTTCTCTGCTTGCATTATCACTGGTTGCACATAACATCTTAGAAAAGATGCATAAGAACAAGTTGACACAAATCCGTGTTGTTTGATCAGGTCTGACGTTATAGCACAATCAGCACAACAAACAGAAATTGGAAAAACGCAACTCAAAAACAAGAGAAGTGCGGAGCAATGTTTTCTTTTCTCCATCATTCAATCAGTTGAGTGTACAGACACCAAGTGATTTCCTCAAATGTTCGAACTATGCAGTGTTAAGAGCTTTTGTGAAAAGATCAGCCAACTGTTTTTCAGTTTGAATATGCTCAATTGAAATCACTTTATTTTCAACAAGTTCTCTTATAAAATGATGCCTTATGTCAATGTGCTTTGTACGTGAATGCTGAACAGGATTTTTGGAAATACTGACTGCACTTGCGTCATCACAATACATTACCACCATGTCTTGTTCAATACCATAATCAGATAGCATCTGTTTCATCCAAAGAAGTTGGGTGCAACAACTTCCAGCGGCTATATATTCAGCTTCAGCCGAGGATAAGGAAATGGAATTTTGCTTCTTACTATGCCACGCAACAAGATTGTTGCCCACATGAAAGCATCCCTCCGTGGTGCTTTTCCTGTCATCTTGATTTCCTGCACAATCTGCACCACTGTAACCTGGAAGGCTAGAATTTGTGTCATTAGTCATGATTCGCTTTACAGCAGTGACATGTGACTCTTGCGGATCAACTTGGTACCATGCACACACTCCAACACTGTAAGTGATCTCAGGACGACTGGCTGTCAAGTACAGTAAACTTTCAATCATGCTTCTGTATAGACGCTGGTGGACATGTTTGCCCTTCTCATATTCTCCCAACTTAACATTGGGACTCATGGGTGTCTAGTAGGGCTTGGCTGATTCTAGCTTGAACTTCTTCACCAAGTTTTTAGCGTTCTTGGATTGAGAGATGAAGATACCATTAGCAGTTTGCTTGATTTGCAAGCCCAAGAAAAAGTTTAATTCACCAACCATGCTCATTTCAAACTCTTCTTGCATCAGTTTAATGAATTCTTTCACATACTTCTCTGAAGTGGAACCAAAGATGATCCACTTGTTGTGAAAGATCCACTTAGTGCCAATATCATTTATGCCTTCAGGTCTAGGCACAAGCATCCAAACATCATTCCTTACGAACTGTTCAAGTTCATCATGCATAGCCCTTATCTTTGACTCGTCCTGGATAGCTTCTTTCACATTTTGGGCTTGATAGTGGAGACATAACATTTGTAGGTCATCATGTTCAGCTGTCTTCTCCTTGTCACCACTCATCAGAATTTCCAATCACCTTATCCAGTGGATGAGCCTTTATGACTCTGGATGACAGGCCTGTTCGACCAGTTCAGGAACCTGCCTCAGATGTTGGCACAGCCTCAGGTTTGGGTGCTCTTGGGTCAGTAGTCTCAGCTTTGTCTACTGTCTGAACAGAAGTGTCTGTAGGAGCACTGTTCACTTCTATTTCTTCATTTCTTTTCTGCAAGTCCTGTATTTCTTCTTCTGGAGATAACTCAGAGAAATCATCAGTATGGTCAATCACTACATTGATTGACTCCATTATGGTTTGAGTTCTCATAATATAAATTTGATAAATTCTGCTATTCTGAGAATAGTCAATGAAAACTCCTTCATCACATTTTGAATAAAATTTGCTAAGTTGATCACGATCATCACTACTACAATTTGGCCAATTGGTGACGACACTTGTCATCGCAAATATTTACTTATTTATGACGACATTGTTGGGAATAATGCTCTGAAAATATGAGATGTAAAAGGATATTTATTATTTATTTAATAAAAGAGTTTATTCATCATTTTATGTGCATATATTTATAAATATTTTATGAATATCAAATAAAATTCCTTCATTATTTATGTAACCTTAAACATAGTATATAAGTGTTACATATAAGAGGATAATGTTTAAGGATAATAATCAAAAGTAATTGTTCATAATGAATTTAATTAAAGTTCAGAATCTTTAATTAAAACATTATAAATACATGTCATTCCCATTTAGAATAGAACGGTGTTATCCGCACTGTTAATATAGTGAGATATTGAATGAGTGTATTTTGCATAATGAGATTATGTGGAACATGGACGCAAACACAATATGAATTTCTAATCATTTCCGTTAAGCATAGAAATTCTTATTGAGTCTACCAATGGTCATATATAGGATGATCTTAATCTTGAGTTCTTAACAAACTCCTATTTATGGATTTATGTCTTTTGATTTACTCAGTACGGATTCTGAGACCCTGAATCCTATTCCTTGTATTTTGGAGACATAATGAAATAGGTTGCTGGGAATGTTATTATACAAGATGGAATCCATTCCTTCTTGAGAGAGAAACAGATAAATAATTATCTTGAGTGTTGATTCAGTACTTGGATTAGTAAGAGCGCTCTGGTTCATGAATGTGTTTTATGAATCACTATCCGTTAGAGAATCAATGCTACTCAAGGATAAAGATGTAATTAGAGAGGTTAATGGATTTTACTTGACTCTAATTATGAATTATTTATGGAGGATTGATCTATATGTAATGACTATATCAAATGGACACTTCGCAGTTTAGAAGTAATTAATGTCTATAATTTCGAGACTGTAATTCCAAGTTTGTAGTGGAATAACTATTGGAATTAACAGAATTAATTAATTAATTAAAGTGTTTAATTAATTATTAATTTTATTGGAACTCAGAATTATAGGTCCATTAGTCCTCGCGTCGTCCTTGTAATTCTATCAGACATAAAGGGAAAAATGAGAATTTTAGAATTGCGGAATTCTAAAATTAAATGCTCGAAAAAATAATTAATTGAGAATTAATTATATTTAAATAATGAGATTATTTAAATCTGAATTTGAACATATCTAGATTTATCTATTTAAACTTATTTGATAAGTTGCTCAATTTAGAATTCAAATTAATTTAAGTTTGACTTAAATTCGAATTTGAATCTGAATTAAAATTGGACTACTGGATAAAGGATAAAATCTCTTCCTTTCCTATCTGCTATAGGCGCCACACACAGGGATAAAACCCTAAGGGTGTGGCCGGCCACCTTGGTGATAAGGGGAAGGGATATTTTGTTCCAAATTCAAAATTGGAGATAAGGATTTGATTCTATTTTGAAGTTTGACTTCTACTCTTTAAATATGAGAAAGATAGAAAATTGTAGATACAATTTTGAAACATATTTTCAGCCCTAATTCTAGAGGTGGCCGAATTTTCTCATAGGGAAAAAGAGTGAAAAATATTTTTCTCCAAAAATTCCACATCATGCATGTGTTGATGTTTGTGAAAATTCGAGTGTTTAAGAAACCTGTTTTGTCTCACGTGTGCCCATACACACGTCTACGTGGAATCAAGGAATTGATGTGGAAGACTTTGGTATTCTAAACACAAAGCTTGGAGCAAGGACTGTTCGTGGTCAAAGAAATTCAGGTTATCATCCGAGTCGGCTACCAGGTATTTTTTTGGTTGATCCTTGAATGATATAAATTAATGTGATTAATTTATTCATGCATAAATTAATATAATCTATAGAGTATCTCAAAATTTTTATGAAAATTTTTGTTATACACGATCCGTTGTTTCCCCACGCTTTCGCCGCCGAATTTGATTCGGCAACCAACAGACATAACGTCACAAATATATTTCGTATAACAGGAAAATATTATCGTCATTAAAACTCACACGTCGTCGCAAATATGTAGTAGGTGGCAAATGTTGTGTGGTGCAAATGGTTGCCGCCAAAATAACATTATTTGCGACGACTTATCGTTGCAAATAATGTACTATATGCGACGACATAAGTCGTTGCAAAAAATAATTCATTTATTCATTGTCCCCTGAGTAAAAAGGGGTCATTTTGGCGGTTCTCAAATTTATTTGCAACGACATGAATATGAGTCATCACAAATACTGATTTTGTATTCCCTCGCTAAAATAAACGGCGGGAAAATTGGGTGATTCCCCACAAATTATTTGCGATGACATCAACATATGTCGTCGCAAATAATAATTTCAGAAGCTTGGTTATAATTATTAAATAATTAAGTTATATTTGAGATGACAGTTGTCGTCGCAAATAGTATTATAAGTTATATTTGCGACGATAGATCATTGTAAATATTCTTTTTTGTCGTCGCAAAAAACTTTGTCTATATATACCCACGACCGGAGCCTCCTCTTCCATTTTTTCCAATCTCTCTCTCTCCCCGGCCTCTCCCCGGTTTTTCCAGTTTTTCGACCCCAAACTTCCAACATCTCCATCTATTCTCTTCTAAATCCTCATCAAATCTACATTATGTCATATCATTAGCGACTAACATTATAAGCTTGGTAACCTCGTTGTTCTTAATTGATTACAGGATTGTGTTGGAGCTCTCGACGGGACTCATGTCCTTTGTGTTCCACCATCAGGTAACCCCGAAGTATGGAGGAATAGGAAGGGTTTTTACTCCCAAAATGTGTTAGGGGTATGTTCATTTGACATGAAGTTTACCTACATATTAGCTGGATGGGAGGGATCGGCACATGATGCGCGCATTCTTTCATCTGTAGTGGGGGTATGAGAAAAAAATTTCCCAACTCCACCGCCCGGTATGTCAATCCCAATCCTTGCTATATATGTTGACAAGCATCATCGTTGGTTGCTTGACTTCACTAAAGAGTTGGCCGTACGTAATTCTTGCTTTGTAATGGCGAATGCAGATAAATACTACCTTGTAGACTCTGGCTACACAAACAATGATTGTTTCTTGGCGTCGTACCGGGGGAGCACATATCATCTTCAAGAGTATAGGGCAAGACGTGGGCGTCCTCGAACTCAGTGTGAGTTGTTCAATTACACGCATTCGTCCATAAGAAATGCTATTGAGCGCACTTTTGGTGTTTGAAAAGCAAGGTTCCGCATACTCAAGTGCATAAATAATTACCCAATAGAGAAACAGATACAAATTCCTATTGCTTGTGCTGTGCTTCACAATTTCATACATATGTTCAACAATAACGATGAGCTACTGAACCAGTACACGCGAGACGGAGTTCTAGTTTTTGACATTGATCCAGAGAATGCAGATCAAGATGTTAATCAGAACCACAATCCTGATCGCGGAATGGAACAAAATCAGAACTCCGCAAATCGTAGCCAAATGAATATTTTGAGGGATGAGATGGCAGCTAGCATGTGGGCGGCATTGGAAGCATATCGCAATCGGTAGTTACATATTTGTTCTGAAATTTCGACTACCGTACTTATTTTACAATACGTTGTAATGAACTTATGGACGTTTCTGTTATTTATGTAGTCAAAAATTCCATGTCAATACTTGCAAAATTTTGGAGTTATGTTTTTGTCAAAGTGAACACAAAACTCAAGCTCACATCTCATAAATCATCCAAGTGAACACACAATTCAAGTTTCAAACACAATTCCAATTAAACTCACTTTTTTAACTCCAATCTTGAATTTGGAGTTATTGAAAAGAACGCAACCGAAGTATCCTGAATTTGCTCTGGAACCAAGAAACGTTCAATTAAGTTTAGCTACTGATGATTTTAATCCTTTCAGAAACATAAGCTTATCATATAGTATGTGGCCGGTGGTTCTTATTGCTTACAATTTACCTCCTTGGTTATGCACTAAGGATCCATACAAGATGTTGACACTATTTATTCTCGATTGAAATGTCCCTAGAATGGATATTGATGTCTTTTTGCGACCACTTGTTGATGAACTTAAAGAATTGTAGGAAGATGGAATCAGTGTTCGTGATGCTGCTTCAAATGCATTGTTTAGGATGTGTGCTACATTGCTAATGACTATCAATGATTATCCTACTCGTGCTAGTTTGTCTGATTGGAGTGGACATGGGTATTTAGCATGTTCGTCATGCAATGATGCAACACCATCAAAGAGGTTGATGAGTAAAAACTGTTTTGTTGGGCATCAACGGTAGCTTCCTATTGGGCATAGGATGAGAAACAGTGGGAAGTTTGATGGTAAGGTTGATCGCCGTCCTCCGCCTCGGAAGTCTGTCGAAAAAATATTATTTCAGTTATAGAATGTTGGGTCCAGACTGCCTGGTAAACATGAAAAGTTTGGAGGTAGAAAGTGTTGGTTCCCGAATCGAATTCGGATGCGAAGCGCAGCGGAAAGGCGGATCGTGTATCACAAAAATTTTCATAAAACCTTTGAGATACTCTATAGATTATATTAATTTATGCACGAATAAATTAATCTCATTAATTCATTTATTAAGAACTCAATTTGGAAAAATACCTGGAGGCCGTCTTGGTTGATAACTTGAGTTCTTTGACCTCGAACAATCCTTGCTCCAAAACTTTGTGTTTAGAAAACCAATGTCTTCCACATCAATTCCTAGAATCCACGAAGACGTGTGTGTGGGCACACATGAGACAAAACGGGTTACAATAAACACTCAAATTTCCACAAACACCAACGCATGCATGATGTGGAATTTCTGGAGAAAAATTTTTCCTTCCTCTCTACTTGAGAAATTCGGCCAGCCTTAACCTTTAGGGCTGAAAAAATTGCTTCAAAATTTTAAAAGAGAAATTTTGGCCACCTCTAAAATTAGGGCAAAAAAGCATTCCGAAAATTGTCTCAAAAAATAGTATTTAGAGAGTAGAAGTCAAACTTCTAAAAGGAATCCAATCTCTATCTCTAAGATAAAGCTTGTTAATTATCTCCTATTTGAATTTTGAACAAAAAATCCCTTCCCCTTATCCTTAAAGTGGCCGGCCACACTAGTAGGGTTTATCCCTATGTGTGGCACCTATTATAGATAAGGAAGGAAGATATTTTATCCTTTATCCAGTAGTTCAATTTTAATTCTAATTCAAATTTGAATTTAAGTCAAACTTAAATTAATTTGAATTCTAAATTGAACAACTTATCAAATAAGTTTAAATGGATAAATCTAGATGTGTTCAAATTCAAATTTAAATAATCACATTATTTAAATAATAATTAATTCTCAATTAATTATTTCGAGTGTTTAATTTTAGAATTCCATAATTCTAAAATTCCCATTTTGTCCCTCGTGGTGCGGTAGAATTACTAGGACGACGCGGGGACTAATGGACCTATAATCCCGAGCTCCAATAGAATTAATAATCAATTAAACACTTTAATTAATTAATTAATTCTATTAATTCCAATAGTTACTCCACTATAAACTTGGAATTGCACTCTCGAAATTATAGATATAAATTACTTCTAAACCGTGAAGTGTCCATTTGATATAGTCATTACATATAGATCAATCCTCCATAAATAATTCATAATTAGAGCCAGGTAGAATCCGTTAACCTCTCTAATTATATCTTTATCCTTGAGTACCATTGATTCTCTAATGGACAAAGTGATTCATAAAAACACATTCATGAATCGGAGCTCCCTCTTGGTCCAAGTCTTGAATCAACCCTCAAGAGAATTATTCATCTACTTCTTTCTCAAGAAGGAATGGATTCCATCTCATATAATAACATTCCCAGCTACCTACTTCATCATGTCTCCAAAATACAAGGAATAGGATTCAGGATCTCAGAATCCGTACCGAGTAAATCAAAAGACACAAATCCATAAATAGGAGTCTGTTAAGAACTCAGGATTAAGATCATTCTATATATGACCATGGATAGACTCAATTAGAATTTCTATATTTAACGGAAATTATTAGAAATTCATATTGTGTCTGTGTCCTTGTTCCACATAATCTCATTATGCGAAATACACTCATTCAATATCTCACCATATTAACGGTCACGGATAACTTTGTTCCATTCTAAATGGGAATGACATGTATTAATAATGTTTTAATTAAAGATTCCAAACTTTAATTAAATTCATTATGAACATTGCTTTTTTGATTATTATCCTTAAACATTATCCTCTCATATATAACACTTATATACAATGTTTAAGGTTACATAAATAATCATGGAATTTTCATTGATATTCATAAAATATTCATAAATATATGCACATAAAATAATGAATAAACTCTTTTATTAAATAAATAATAAATGTCCTATTACATCTCATGCTTCTAGGACACTATTCCCAACAATCTCCCACTTGTCCTAAAGCAAGTAGGATATATCTCAGATCCTGAAACTTTCTAGGTGTCTATGACTGATCTATGCTCGGAACAATTTCCAGATCAGTTAAGAATTTTCTAGAGTCAGGTTGCTTTCTTTTGCTGCTTCACAAACTGCTACACATTAACTCTTAATGATAAAATTAGCAATCACACTTTGCCAACAACCTTTCTTGTGATGACTCCTTCACCTAGTGTGAACACAGACTCGGATGTTGACTCTCAAAATCCACGTATGACTCATAGTCAAAGTCTATGTATCCAGTGAAAGACAACTCTTTCACTGACTAAACTATCTTATAGTTTCTTTATTTTCCTTATATACTTAAAGATACACTACACGACCACTCAATGATCAGATCTTGAGTTCAACTGACAACGACTAACTACTCCCACTGAATATCATATATTCGGGCTTGTAAAGAATAAGAACATCTTCTTTTCTTTCATTTGAAACATCTTGGTTTTGATCAAATCCATAAGACTTAATAGCCTCATCAAACCTGATATTCCATGATCTAGAAGTTTGCTTCAATCCATAAATGGATCTCTCTGGTTTTGCGAGACTTTACGCTCTAGGCCTTTCTCTATGTAACCCTCTGGCTGATCGATATAGATGGTTCCTCAAGATAGCCATTCGGAAAAAGCTGTCTTGACATCCATCTGCCATATCTCATATTCAAAATATGTTGTTATGGCTAAGAGTATTCGGATGGACTTAAGCATGGCCTCCGGTGAGAGAGTTTCCTCATAGTCAACTCCCTCTTTATGGGTATAACCCTTAACCACTAGCCTTGCTTTATAAGTCTCTACTTTTCCATCCGCTTATCTTATTCTCTTGAAGATCCACTTGCATCCAATGCGTTTTACCCCTTTGGGTAGATCTACAAGTTGCCAGACTGAGTTAGAGTACATGGACTCTAGCTCAAGTTTCATAGATGCTTGCCACTTTTCCTTATCAAATTATCCATCGTAGCCTTAAAGGTCAACGGATCCTCCTTACCATCATCAACAGTGACGATATGTGTTTCCTCAGTATACCGGTCAGGTAACTTGCTTACCCTCCCACTACAACGAGGTGCCACTGGAGTTTGATTAGGAATCGTGATCATTCTTAGCGTTCCAACAACTCTTGTCGGTTGTGGTCCAATTTTTAGCTTCTAGGCTTGAAAACTATCATATAGTCATGCTCTAGAAATGTGGCATTTGTCATACAATTACCTTTGATTCTTATGACTATATAAAATAATCATTCTTTTGTCCCCATTGCATATCCCACAAATATGCATATTTTCGATCTTGGTTCCAACTTCCCAGTCTATAGTTTCATCACATGAGCCGAACACCCCCATATGTGAATACGCTTCAAAACTGACTTTCGACCATTCCACAACTCTAGGGGTGTCTTTGGTATATACTTAGATGGTACTAGATTCAAAATATACATGGTGGTTCGTAGGGCATAATCCCGGAACGAAGTAGGAAGTGAAGAATAACTCAACATTGATCTTATCATGTCGAGCAAAGTCTGATTTCTCATTTTCGGCTACACCATTCTCTTTGTGGTGTACCGGGTGTAGTCAATTGGGATACCATACTTTCTCCAATCAAGAAATCCACGAAACTCTTAGTCCGGTATTCATCCCTCAATCTAATTGAAGTGTCTTGATTGGTTTACCTAACTGTTTTTCAACTTCTGCTCGGAATTCTCTAAACTTTCTAAAAGTTTCAGATTTCCATTGCATTAGGTAAACATAACCATATCTTGAATAATCATCAATGAAAATGATGAAATATTCGTAACCTCCTTTGTCTTGGACGTTTAACGATCCACATACATCCGAATGTATTAGCTGAAGAGGTTATGTGGCTCCTTCTCCTTTCATCATGGAAGGCCCGCGGTCATTTTGCCTCCCAGACAAGATTCATTGGCTGGACGCTCACTAACTTTTAGTTCGCGTAAAGGACCATCCTTTACCAGTCTTTAAATCGTGTTTAGGCTAATATGACCAAGTCTAAGATGCCACATATATGTGTTATTTATCATGAGAGATCCTTTGCTCCTTATTCTTAAGTTTGGCAACTTTTGAACTTTTCAATATTTTGCAAGTGAGCGGGCATCGGTTAAAGCGGTATAAACCATTTTCCAAATATCCGAACATATATCGGAACCATTCGAAAGATGTGGACTAGATTTTTATTTAAAAGCAATTGTTCAAATAATTTGGAATTAGAAATCAAATTTCTGTTTATGCTTGGTGGGAAATAAACATTGTTCACAACAAGGTATTTCCAAAATTGAAGTCGAACTTCTCCACTGCCTTTTGCCAATATCCTCGCGGTATTCCCACTTTCATCGTGTAGTCCACGATGGCAAGTTCTTCGTAAGAACTAATATTTTGCAAAGAAAACCAAAACATGATTAGTTGCTCCCGAATCAACTATCCAGGACAAGGAATCACCCTCTACTAAAGATGTTTTTAGAATTAGTAAATCTTATTTACTTTGATTCATTTTCTTTGTTTAGGTGGAAACAATTTCCATTTAAGCGCTAAAACTTAATAAAGAAAACAAACATGATTAGTTATTCCTGAATCAACTATTTAGGATAAGGAATCACCCCTTTTGCTAAACATGTTTTAAGAACTAGCAAATCATATTTACTTGAGTTCCTTTCTTTATTTCGGTGGAAACGACTTTCCCTGTAAGAACTAAGACTTAATAAAGAAAACAAACATGAGTAGCAACTCCAGAATCTACTATCCAGGAATAAGGAATTATCCTTTTTTTTACTAAACATGTTTTTAGAACTAGCAAATCATATTTGCTTGAGTTCCTTTCTTTATTTCGGTGGAAACGACTTTCCTTGTAAGAACTAAGACTTAATAAAGAAAACAAACATGTGTAGCAACTCCCGAATCTACTATCCAAGAATAAGGAATTACCCTTTTTACTAAACATGTTTCTAGAACTAGTAAATCGTATTTGCTTGATTCCTTTTCCTTTATTTTATTGGAAACGACTTTCCTTTTATCTTTTACTTAGGCCCTTATAGTATTTAGCCAACCCTTTTGTTTTATGGATTTTCAGATACGGTATCTGATGACTGCATTATCTCATAAGCTGTCTCCATGCCTTCATACTTCTTGTGAATTACCACGCACAATCTTAGCTAACGATTAGCTCTACTGTGTTTTCGTTTAGGACAGGAGGACAATCCTCCATTTGGGACAAACTTATATTCATCACATGAATGTAAGTTGTTTACGTTATTTTACCACTCGCATAGTTTATCTCTAGTCGGTGTTTTGGGTTTTGTATAGTGAGATTATAGGATTTGACATATTTTTGGAAATAAGTAGAATATTCATCTAATCAATTTATGTGCATGAATATCAAAACATGTGAATTTAGGCACAATTAAATATGATGCATGATGCACATGAAAAATACATAAATCATGTTTTAATTTTAGGTGCCAACGATAATCCAATTTACCACAAATAAAGTGTACCTTTGGGTAGTCAAATTATTTGCAAATTGAACCGAGACCCCTCTCAGTTAATAAATATAGTCAAAATATCTCATATTTTCATATTTATTAACTACCGTTATTTTAGTCAAAATATAACCAACAAACTTTGATTATATCTTTATGAGTGTTAAACCACCGTTTCAGATCCCATAGACTTAACTCCGGATTGCTACCTTTGGGTAGTCAATTCGAAAATACATCCTGAAATCCTATCTCTAGGAAGCCAACCTTGTTATTGATCCGGCAAGAACACTCTCCTTTAGGAGGGCGATTCAATGTCGCCGCAAAGCCCCTCTCCGGATCTCACGATGTTGCGCTAACGGTGGAGACTAGTGGGTCGTATTGTCATACAACCCTCTCCCACTCATTATTTTGCAAATATGTATTTTATTTGAAAATCATCTCATGTTTTCCCTATCCCGATAAATAAACAATTTATTTTTCGGATATGTGAAATCCTAAAATTTAACTCTTAAATTCAATTTCACACATAACATGATTTTGCAAACTAATTTTGCAACTTAAATCAATTTAATCATATTAAATCGATTTTAGCGCACGGTTCTTATTTTTATTTTATCCTTTTAAAACTCTTTTAAATAAATAAAATAAATAATAATAAATGCCCATATATGCATGGCATGTTATAAAACATATGAGTATGCACATTATATCTACTGGACCGCGTCCGGGACGCGCCTGGGCCGCGTTTCTGGAACTTTCCGGGCACTTTTTCTGGGCTTCTTTGAAGGCTTCAAACATGATCTTCAAGGCCTCCTTCTTGATTCAAAATCAAAAACCCTAATTCTACCCAAATCCTAGAATTACAATAATTCTAATCCCGAATTAAATTACAAATAATTTATTAACGAATGAATATAACCGATCCATGGAACCATATAATTAACGACCAAATCCATCATCCATATATTCATCATCGTGAATAAAAATAAACATCCATAAATGCAAGTGCCTACTCATCACATACATACATAATCAAATATCACATATTTAATATCAATTATGATTATCAAATAATCGAAGCATAAATTAATATCGTCTATAGACCACTCTGATACCAATTGTTGGTTCCCGAATTGAATTCGGATGCGAAGCGCAGCGGAAAGGCGGATCGTGTATCACAAAAATTTTCATAAAACCTTTGAGATACTCTATAGATTATATTAATTTATGCACGAATAAATTAATCTCATTAATTCATTTATTAAGAACTCAATTTGGAAAAATACCTGGAGGCCGTCTCGGTTGATAACTTGAGTTCTTTGACCTCGAACAATCCTTGCTCCAAAACTTTGTGTTTAGAAAACCAATGTCTTCTACATCAATTCCTAGAATCCACGAAGACGTGTGTGTGGGCACACATGAGACAAAACGGGTTACAATAAACACTCAAATTTCCACAAACACCAACGCATGCACGATGTGGAATTTCTGGAGAAAAATTTTTCCTTCCTCTCTACTTGAGAAATTCGGCCAGCCTTAACCTTTAGGGCTGAAAAAATTGCTTCAAAATTTCTATAGAGAAATTTTGGCCACCTCTAAAATTAGGGCAAAAAACCATTCCGAAAATTGTCTCAAAAAATAGTATTTAGAGAGTAGAAGTCAAACTTCTAAAAGGAATCCAATTTCTATCTCTAAGATAAAGCTTGTTAATTATCTCCTATTTGAATTTTGAACAAAAAATCCCTTCCCCTTATCCTTAAAGTGGCCGGCCACACTAGTAGGGTTTATCCCTATGTGTGGCACCTATTATAGATAAGGAATGAAGATATTTTATCCTTTATCCAGTAGTTCAATTTTAATTCTAATTCAAATTTGAATTTAAGTCAAACTTAAATTAATTTGAATTCTAAATTGAACAACTTATCAAATAAGTTTAAATGGATAAATCTAGATGTGTTTAAATTCAAATTTAAATAATCACATTATTTAAATAATAATTAATTCTCAATTAATTATTTCCGAGTGTTTAATTTTAGAATTCCATAATTCTAAAATTCCCATTTTGTCCTCTCGTGTGCGGTAGAATTACTAGGACGACGCGCGGGGACTAATGGACCTATAATCCCGAGCTCCAATAGAATTAATAATCAATTAAACACTTTAATTAATTAATTAATTCTATTAATTCCAATAGTTACTCCACTATAAACTTGGAATTGCACTCTCGAAATTATAGATATAAATTACTTCTAAACTGTGAAGTGTCCATTTGATATAGTCATTACATATAGATCAATCCTCCATAAATAATTCATAATTAGAGCCAGGTAGAATCCGTTAACCTCTCTAATTATATCTTTATCCTTGAGTACCATTGATTCTCTAATGGACAGTGATTCATAAAACACATTCATGAATCGGAGCTCCTACTGGTCCAAGTACCGAATCAACCCTCAAGAGAATTATTCATCTACTTCTTTCTCAAGAAGGAATGGATTCCATCTCGTATAATAACATTCCCAGCTACCTACTTCATCATGTCTCCAAAATACAAGGAATAGGATTCAGGATCTCAGAATCCGTACCGAGTAAATCAAAAGACACAAATCCATAAATAGGAGTCTGTTAAGAACTCAGGATTAAGATCATTCTATATATGACCATGGATAGACTCAATTAGAATTTCTATATTTAACGGAAATTATTAGAAATTCATATTGTGTCTGTGTCCTTGTTCCACATAATCTCATTATGCGAAATGCACTCATTCAATATCTCACCATATTAACAGTGCGGATAACACTGTTCCATTCTAAATGGGAATGACATGTATTAATAATGTTTTAATTAAAGATTCCAAACTTTAATTAAATTCATTATGAACATTGCTTTTTGATTATTATCCTTAAACATTATCCTCTCGTATATAACACTTATATACAATGTTTAAGGTTACATAAATAATCATGGAATTTTCATTGATATTCATAAAATATTCATAAATATATGCACATAAAATAATGAATAAACTCTTTTATTAAATAAATAATAAATGTCTTATTACATCTCATGCTTCTAGGACACTATTCCCAACAGAAAGTTCTAATGATGTTGAAGACATTCGCAGTGATGACGAATAGAAATAAAGTAGTTATATTATATTTATGAATTTTTTATATATTAAGAAATTGCATAAGAAATAAAGTAACTAATAAAGATATTTTTTTATATGACACAAAGTCACGATATCTGGCCCAATAGCTACATGCGCCGGCTCTGCAGGAGGATCACAGCCTCCACCTGATCCGACGAGACTCTCGGAACATTGTTAGTCAGGAATTATATGCTATAACATAGGAACGATATTTTTTATCGTCAAACTCTATATAATCAAATTTCGTTATTTTTATTTTCTTAGAGTTCCAGAGCCGACACCTCGACGTCGATCTGGTCAGGGGTAGCTCTAGGTTGAGATATAGTGGAGAAGGTACAAAGAGATGGGAAGCCTTTTGTCTTATTTGACGAGACTGGTACGTGGAAGGTGACTGGTGAAAATGCTTTATCTTTTGACAGTGCTTTCAGCTTGCACACAAGAGATATCTGTGACCCACACTACAACGTCTCGAAGGACGTGCCTGAGGAGCACAAAAGGAGAATTCAAAATTGCATGCTGGTATCTATTTGAAACAAAATTTGTTCTAAAAATTTAATTGTGGATACAATATTTAAAATTTATATGTTGATTTTTTAAAGTGTCCCAGGATTTGTTTAACCTCGACTACGACTGCGACAATGACATCATTAGAGGTAGTTGACCTTGAAGCCAAAAAATGTTACAAGGACTGGAAGACTACCTTGCACAGACACTTCCAAAAGATGGGAGGGGCAGAAAAGGAGGATTTTGTTAGGCAAAATCCTCCTAAAAACTTGAGGAGAAAAGAGCAATTGGGACCTTGCTGTGATCGTTTTACGTCCCCTGCTTTTCAGCTTCAATTACATTATGTCTTAATCCATTTTTGATTAATTGGTTTATTTAATTATTAAGTATGTTACTAATTCATCTATGATCATTACTAGAAAAAATCTGCTACAAATCAAGAAAACCGTGGCAGTCCAAAGTAGCTTCTATGGTATAAAGTCATAATCTCAGCATCGTTTTGATAAGATAATACTAATTTGCATACTTGTTAAGTTTTTTCACTTTAGTTTAATGATTATTCTAAAACATTCAACTTGATTAGGCAAATGTTGAGACCTAGGAGCTAAGACAATTAATTGACAACTGGGGTGACATGCACCGTCATGGGTAGAATTTTGTCAATCCGGATGCGGAACATGCATTTGTAAGTAAATTTTAAATTTATTTCTTTTTTCATATTTAACATAACATATTATACTATTTTTATTCATTTACCTTTGCAGGCTCAGATGGAGGGGGAAAGAACCACACAGATGACACAATCTGCTAGCAAAGGTTCATCCATGGCGGTCAATAAGGAAGGGATTATGTCCCAAGTCTTGGGCAAGCGCAAAGGACACACTAAGGGAATGAGACTGACACTGCCACAGAGGAATCGTTCAAGCGCTTCCACCTCATCAGTTGCTTCCTAATCGAACGGGTTGTCTTCCGTTAATTTGTCCTAGCATGTCCAAAACTAGCTAAACAACCTCTACGTCGAGCAATGCAACATGTTCGACAACTAGCAGATCATGATAGAAGTCATGTGCTTGATAAATCCCAGCATCAACTTCTTGCTAGTTAACCGTCCCCAACTGTTAGTTCCTCCGTCGCCTAAGCGAAACAGAGAAGAAGAGGATGAGGATGACGATACTGCTAATTTAAAAGATTGAAATATTTGTTTTTATTTTTCTTATTATCAATACTTTTTAGTATTTCTTGATTAATTTATTTTTTGAGACTTATTTTATTATTATGTTGACTATTTTATATCAATCTTTTATTAACAAATATTAATTTTATTGTTAAATTTTCTTCTAATTTATATATTTAATAATTAATATTATTAAGAATATACGGTTAAAGAAAACAATTTTTGTGTCGATTAATCTAAAATGTCGTCGCAAATAGTCCATACTACTAGCGACAACATCAATGGCCGCAAAAGGTTTTAAAAACTTTTGCGACGACATCTGTCGTCGCAAATAAGTTATGAAACGTCATCATCAACGACATGTTCGATAAAACATTTGTGACGACTTATTCACGATGATCGTCATTACTAATGTATTAGTTATATCATCGCAAATATATTATTTGCGTCTACTTTTTTGTGACGATTAATTTATGACGACATATTTGCGATAACATTCCTCGTGGCAAATAAACTTTTCTGTTGTAGTGCATTGGGAATATAGCATTCGCTACCAAACACATGGAAGTAACTTACGTTAGGGTTTTTACCTTTCCATATTTCATGAACTTGCGATCAACACATTGTGTGTCAAAAGGATAGGCTAGCAGCTAGCCTATATGTCTTCAATAATGAAGCTTTCATTTTACAATTTGTCAGTTTTGACAGTAAGAGAGCTGAGACAAAGTCACATGGCTTGCAAGTTGTAATAACGCATCTGCTAAATCACGTGTGTTACTCTAACTAGTACAGTAATGGAGACAATCCCGATATGTGGAAAGTATATTCCACCAAGCTCACCTAAGAGCACCTTTGTACTGCTAAAGAGATCACATGAAACGGTCGTTCATGAAAAATGATAGACATAATTTAGTACACTTTTTTTTTTCTTGGTATTCGTAAACTTAGTTACGTTAGGAAAAAATCTAAAAAGTATCCTCTCAGTTTTGCTTACGTACAATTTTTATCTTTGAATACTTATTTTTTTTAGGGTGTAATTTTTGAGTTAAATTTGAATTATAATTTGAATTGAAGTTGTAACTTAAATAAAGTTGAATAAAGTTGAATAAAAATAGAATTTAAAAAAACATGAACTTGAATAAAATTGAAATTTGAGTTTTTTTTTTTTTTTTTTTTTTGAGTTTTTTAGACAAAAGAACAACTCCTGAGTTTTTTAAAATCTAAAAAGTATATCTTTTGTTTTTAAAAATAGACAAAAAAATATCTTTCTTTTAACTTTTCTGATTTTTTTTTTTCAAATAGCCAAATTATCTTTGAATATTCTATATACTATTTAAATTTTAAACTATACTTACCTTCTAGATACCCCTCTTAATTTTCTTTAATTTTTAATTTTCTTTTTTTTTTTTTTTTGAAATGGCTCTTATAAAAATTTGCAACACCAATTTAAACAAGTTTTTATCGATTTTTGTAAGTTAGTTTATTATGCACTACAAAATACATTTTCACTTTAAATTGGTACGTAAATTTGTCATATTGTGCCAAATAGAATTTTTTTTTAAAAAAAAAATCATGTTTCTTCAAAAAAGATTTCACTTTCTTATTAAAATAAAAAAAATAAAAAATACTTATTCAAATTGGTGCCGTAAAATTCCTTAGAGGTTACTTAAAAATATATATGTATATATAAGAGGAGTGTTTAGAAATTTATATAGCTCAGCACAAATTTAGAAAGTACATGAAATATTCAAGAGTAATTTGGCAATTTTAAAAAAATTAAACCTAAAAAGTTAAAAGAATGGTTACGCTTGTATGGATTAAAAAACAAGAGATTACATTTTAGATTTTAAAAATCTCAATGGTAAAAATTTTATTTAGACAAAACTGGGGATATTTTTAGATTTTCTCGTGGTGTACGTTTTAGAGTTGCATGTGCTAAGCATAATGCTTGCTGCCTTTATATACATTCATGTGAGAAAGAAGTACATCTTTATAAATACACGAGCACGCGCGCACAGAAAAACAAAAGTTTTAATAAAAAAGAAAAATGATATTAATGTCGGATAAGGAGCTCTTGTCAGCCTTTCTGAGTTCTGACTTTGCATGTGAAGATGGTTGTTTGTTGGGGAAGCATCGTGCATGTACTTTCACACTCCATCCTTTTTCTTTCCACTGCACGTGACTTTCTCTCAGGATCACTTCATCCATACCAATTTCCCACCACAGGAATTAAGAAAATTAAATCAAGAAAAATAAGGTAGTAGAAAGAATTTATCAATTCCTTCAAATGGAGAGTTTTGTTGCATCTTTAGATTATAATCAACTTAAATTTACTGTTAAACAAGTGATTTCCTCTTAATATGATAATTGTTTAGTAAGATTAGAAAAATTATTATTTTCTAGTGAGCAAACCCTCGAGACATCGGTGGTTTAGTCTTATTTTTACGGTTTTATTGTGAGATTCACCTTTTATTATAATTTTTAGTGTTGAACACCACTAATGCCCCTAACATTATTGTTCTAACAATTTTAAGTTCTCTTTCTCAATTCTCACGCGTGTTTTACAGACTCGTGGCATTTTCAACATTCGTCTTTATAAAGCCATATAATGCGGGCGTCTGAAAACATTCCAACACTAAACACACCTTTCGACACACTGAAAAATGCAGAGACAACTAACTTACGAGCTCATCATCTGGACTTTGGTTACCTTTTCATCTCTCTTGTGCCAAGGTATTTCATCCTTTTATCTGCCACTAATAAGAGAAATTTCATTGCATTCTGGTCCTTCTCATGTTGTCGTATATCCCATACATAACGATTTCTTGGTAGATTGTAGAAATGAATGGTCCCGTCTTCCTAGCATGTTCATAAAGTGGTTTCTAGTATAATGCTCTTAACATGGTATTTGAAATGATGGAAATGGTTAATTTTAAGCTTTTTGATAAGTTGTTCTTTTAAAAAAAAAAAAAAAAAAAAAAAAAAAAAAAAAAGTGGTAAACTACGAGATTTGGCTCAGACAGACCAATTTTGCAACGATGCAGGGTGGGCAGCCAAGTGTGCTGCTAGTGATCATGCTCCAACCGTACAACAAACGAAGATAGGGACGGGAAATCCTCCAAAATTCATGGTGGAAGTGCGCAATAACTGTCCGATGTGCCCGATCATTAACGTCCATTTGAAGTGTGGGAACTTTCCCCAAGCTCTAGTCAATCCGAGGCAACTCAAAGTCGTTGCCTTTGATGATTGCGTCGTCAACAGAGGGTTGCCATTGCAGCCTCTCCAAAAGCTCTCCTTCAACTATACTCACAGCAAGTACTTGTTGCGCCCCAACATTTGGTACTTCCAGTGCGAGTAAAATAATCAGACCAGCTGCTGTTTCTGCCCAGCTAGCTTACAGCGTTGCATTGGACTTTGTCTACAAATATAGTTTTCAAGTCCTTTATTTTATTTTATTTTCTTTAAGATGATTCACTGGTTCATCAGTTGACCAAAATGCAAACAGAAATATGTTTTATATTTGTGAGTGTGAACAGCTAGCTATTGTCCTTAAAATCATAAAACAGGTCCTAAAAGGCAAATATGTTACGTTTTAGCTATTTGTATTTACAACAGGTCCTAAAACGCTTAATAACATGACAAACATGTTCTATGTTTTAGTACGCTACTGAGTTTCAATCTTAAGAAGAATATTCCTTAAAACCTAACCGGCCTTTATTTCATGGAAAACGGCAAGAGTAACTGCAAAAATAGTGAACTGGTCAAGAACATTGAAAAGGTAGATTTCCTGTTTCTTTTTTAAATGAATTATAGATAGATTATAGATTTTCTTGGGTCTGTCCAGGGAGGCGTTTCTAAGAAAGAAGTGATATCTAAGGCGTCTTTATGTTTGATATCAAGCATAGAACCATTTTGAATTTATATTTATATCTACGAAAATGAATTTTTTAGTATTTATTCTTTCCTTTTGAGATGCAATGTTACTAAATAGAAGATCCACTTTTATCTCAAGTTTTGATGACAATTTGTTGTGACATAATTAATCCCTAGTAGGAACCTTGCGTTTGTTATCCCTGCGAAGAAGATAACGTACAGGTCCCAAAGTTTCATACCGAAAACCGAAAGTGCGCTAGTATATTAATGATTAAGTGGAGCAAAATGAATTTACTTTTCAGGCCAAATGAATCTACATACAAAGTCACCTTACAAAAACAAATACAAAATCAAATAAATAAATAAATAAAGCTAGTTAAGATTTGAGAATGGTCAGTTTGGATTGGTTCGGGTACCAAAACTCAAAACTGCCAACAAAAAGAAACAACGATACTATTTTACGTTACAGCAACCAGACCGCTTCAAATCAATGTAAAAAATAAAAATAAAAATAAAAGAAGAAAAAAAATCTCACTTCATGCACTGCCCATCTCATATTCGAAACAAAACAGGCATTATCACATGAAAAATAATGTTGGTCCGAGAAATATGAAGTCGGGAAAATACTACATTGACTAACATGCTAGGTACAACAAACATTCACCAACGCAATGCAACAAAGAATTTGAGCTATCCGAATCATACAAGGAAAATGCGAATGGAGAATAAGAAAAAAGAAGAGAAAATCTACTTTTGACTTATTAGCTATATGTTGTCTAGAAAGGTAACCACTCATGACTAATATGAAAAATCCAACCAGTAAACCCAGATTCTAAGTTTTGAAGCTGGTCGTAAGCTTTCCCAAACTTCCACAGATTCGCCTCGGTAGAAAATACAACACAAAATGAAGCTTCTGATAACCTAGCTTGTTTGCACACGAGGCATGAATTATAGCAATACATAAATCACAAAAATAATCTGGACTAATACATCGGTTATTCTGAAGATTTCTCTCACTATATCATTCTAATTATTGTATTCCACAGAACCACTGTAGTAGTTCGACCGGCAGGGTTTCTTATCTAAAAACAGAAAAATAAATATAGTTCCACCGGCAGACATAAGAGTGATAAAAGGAACCTAATAAGGGCCCGTTTAATTTGTTGATTCGTGTTTTTAATTCGAGTTGAGATGTGACTTTATATGAGAACTTTTTACTGTAGTAAGTTAGATGTGACTGTTTCTGATAGGTTTTTACTATAGCAAAACTCGAATCGGTGAAATGAATGGGGCCTAAATATACCAATTTACGTATCATCATATAAATTAGTCACAATTAGAACTATTATACCATTAAGCAACTTATGCTCGTATTTACCATATTGCTAGGACCTAAAGCCAAAGTGACAACCCAATTTTGAAACCATATACATTTGATTTTGAATTCAGTGTTAAAACCTTCATACATTTCCAGCTTCATCTTGGGAAGAAAAATATAACCCAAAATGAACCACCAAACACTAAGCTTTAACCTACCTTTTTCTGCATAAATCATTTAGATGCACAAACAAGAGCAGTATTCTGTAGACTACTACTTCATCAATAATTTCACGATATCTTTCTATATTCAAATCTATCGTTAAGTTCTATGTCAGCAATCTCTTTTAGTTGTTGCGTCACAGTAAACTAAAATGTGTAACAGCATGGTTACCAACAAGAAGATTATAGACCATTGGCTTTTCACATGGCAAGCAGAAGAGATATAGTGGGAACCTACTAAATGTACCGTTCCTGTCTGTTCATCCTTGACTTTAATGTTTGACGAACCTGAAATAAACCATTCAAAAGTCAAAAGTTGAGTTGCAAACTAAAACAGAAAGATCCAGTAATCTTCAAGATTAACCTTTAAAAAAAAAAAAAAAAAAAAAAAAAAAAAAATTTCTACAGCATTAACCATGCACAATTTTTTTTAATTAGATATTAAATTTGGGGAAATGAGATGCATATAGAAAAAATTTCTTCAACAGAATACAGAGAAAATAACACAACACTCACAATTATATTCAGTCCACCCTATTGCCTGATTTTCAAGATCATACACCACTAGCTTATTTGAAAGGACCAAATCTGCAACAAACCCAGAACAAAAAAATATAATTAGAACATCACATGACTTGCCATTTTCACTTATACTGAGAGTATCATTGATTTTGTCCATTAAACCCGATTTGTAGTAACTTAAAAGTGCTGGGTATTTTGAAACAATGATTTCTCATGATAATAACTTAGAGCACTTATACATACAACGCAAAACAAATAAATACACGTGTATGTGCACTCGTAGAAAAATAACACAAGGAATTTAATAAGTACAAATAAAAAATTTGAAATTTTTAATTTTAGGCCACATCATGCTTCATAACAGCTTCCTGAACCTAAAACCTTGTATCAAAACTTTTTAGCAAGCATTGCAAAAATTAAATACAGCAGTTATATAGCGTCACTTTTTTTATCACCCTCTTTGTCACTTTCTGAATTCACTGTTTAGTGTGTGGACTCCACTAACATGATATATTATTATTTAAACAGAAAATAAGATAATATAATCCACATGTCAAACAATGAAAAATAGAAAGAGTGATGCTAGCATTTTTCTACTCATTAGATCCAATCACTAAAAGCACAAGATCCATCAAATGCCAAACTAGAAAAGAAATAATACGTATCAAGATAAAGCTTCAAGGTCACGTAGACTTCATTCACAAGAAATTTAGGTGTAAAAATACTGAAAAGGCGCAAACAAAATCGGAATGTCATTAAGATAGTTTAAGTTGCAGTACAAAGATGGAATGGAAATGCAGGGTCATAAGAAGGTAAAAGGAGCAGAAATTAAAGAAAAAAAAAATTAGAAAATCCATATAACTATAACCAGTTGGGATATGAATTGTGAATGATTGACTACAGACCTACAACATGAAGAAAGCATTGATTCCAAATTCAAAAGGGATTTTGGAGACAGCAATACATGACTTAATTGTAAGCAGAACAAACAAATAATACTCGTGAGGTACCAAGTGTCTGGATGAAGGCTAGAAGAAATACTTTGAAATTAAAGCAAAAAAAAAAAAAAAAAAAAAAAAAAAAAAAAAAAAGAAAAGAAAAAAAAAAAAAACAAAAAAAAACCATTGAAATTAACGCAAAAAATAAAATAGAATAGAATAAAAAAAAAGTTTTAATAGCTATACCGCACAATTACGGAACCCTTGTATATAATAGAAGAACACATGAATACCATATAACGACCATTAAGTTTCAGGGACTACCTCCCAAAAGGGTCAAGTTCTTGCTGTCTCTGGATTGCATCCCACTATTTTGCCAACCAATACACCACATGCCTTCCTGTAAATATCTATATATTAACTGAAGTTCAACAAATGGATCATGAAGATGCTAAATGCAACATAAGCCGACAAATAAACACTTCAGGAGAGTAAAGAGAAATGTTTAGGTCATAAATGTTTTAAATAATCGGAGCCTATCGCCATGCTTTATTTGCAAATGCCTCACCAAGAAGAATATTTACGAAGCTTACAGATGATGCAAGATGCGTAACAGTGACGATCATCATAATAGTTCATTAGGTTATTGGACCTCAGCACTTGCAACCAAATCAGGAAGCGACAATGGAGTGGCTTCTAATAATTAATCTCTTTTGTTCCTCATGACTAATGAGAATTATTAGAGTTCGTATGTGTGTTTGTAAATGATGTGAGTTTGTTGTTTTGAAACTTAAGCTTTTACGACTCTAGGTTGATCACTCAACATGGTACAAAGCTCGAATATGTTAGGATTGTGACGTTGTTCAGAGATTTGAGTAGGAAATTAACAACGAAATGAAGGAAATAACCAGAAGAAGGGTCTGGCTCCTGTTATTGATATTGGAAATTTACTAAGAATTGAAAAGACGGAGGAGAATTCAAGGACCCCTCTAGGCCTCCTACAGAGTCAATGGTTCATAATACAATTCTCTTCCCCTCACTCTATTCCCCTCTGATAATTTATTCTGCGCTCCTCCCATAACAGACTCTCGGGTTCCTCACATAACCGAATCATAACAATCGTAACAAAGTCAAAACCCAGAACTACCCTCGCTCATTCCTACCGAATTTCCTCCCTGGACCTGACCATCTTTCTTCCTCCTCCTAGCATATACAAACTTAAGGGGTGGAGGCCTAACAGAATAAGTCTCTATATCTTTGTAACACACGTTTGTCCTGACTTTGCACAAACCTTGCATTATGTTGATCTCGGACAGGGCTACAAATGAAAGGTTGCGTTAAGCTAATAGGCATTAATGGTTGTTTGACTGGGATATGAATTACCTGAAAGCAGGTTACCGACATCCTATATGTTAGCGAAGTATTTGTTAGGATGTTTTACATCTGGACATGCAAGTACCACCCTCTTTCTAAAGAAAAAAGACAAGGGGGGAAAAAAGAAGGGTCCCTGATCACTCAGTATACTACAAATTGCAGAGAGAGAAAGCAAAAACATGTGATGAAACTTGAAATTGCCAATACAGAAGTATTTCGGAGGAAAAAAAAAAAAAAAAAAAAAAAAAAAAAGGAAAAGAAGACGCAATGCATAGTATAATTAGTACACTGAGGAAGATGTGCTACTCAGAGTAGAGAAGGAAGCAATAAAAATTTATTGCGGTTATTTAGAAATTATAAATCGCATACAGATATAAACTAATAGAAAATTCATAAAGTTGCCGTGAGGAAACTTTGCAGCAAATTTGCATATCCAAAATCATAAAGTTCGCATATCCAAAACCATAGAGTTGAGTACAATAATCTAAAAAACTCTGGTAAGCATTCTGACAGAGCCTTAACAAAGTTTTGCATTTCAATATACTTACATAGGAGAACAGATATTCATGTGGATGAACCTTTAAAGAAAGTGAGTTTTCGAAATAAAAAATGACAGGAGGAAATGCATCATCCAAGCTGCAATTAAAGATGAAAATTATAAATATCAGTCACGTGTCACAGAGTTTGAATGGAAAATAAAATGAAATTAACAAAGTCAGAACAGACTCGATTCAAGAAAGGATTAAGTGAAGAAATTATGAAAGCAAAACAGCAAAATCCAAACTCGAAGGCATTGAGGACAAGAGCATGAGGTTTCAGAGTCAACAAATTGAAAGCAACAGCATAGAAAAACTAAATGAATCAAACGTTTGTCGGGGAAATAGTGTAGAAAATAAGCATTTGAAACAAGTTACCCATTTTCTCTGAATATTATAAGATGTATACCTGTTCCAAATGAACAAGTAGAAAACAAATATATATATGCATATATATATATATATATATATATTGCACTGAATAGAGAAAACAATGAACTTGGATGATACTAATTGAAAAATTACAGAGTGTATTCTTCCTGACATAATACCTTAAGTTTCATACTCAATGTGAAATTGCAATGATCGTTTGACTTCCATTTGAACTCTTAGGCCAGAATACGTTTGCCACACAACAATAGTTACTAAAAGGCTAGGAGGTGGGTAGTATAAAGTACATTTGAAGCCTCAAAATGATAAAAGATCACAAGATATTGTGAACATGGAACAAACTGATTCCTATTGCCGATCATGTAAAATTGATAACAAAATTGTACTAAGAGGAATAAGAAAAGAAATCCAAAGCATTAAGCGTCCATCATGAACCATAAAGACGATGCATTTCAAGCAATGAATAGAACTTTCAACATTGTTGTATTCGACAAACTATTCCACATGAAAGTAGCATTTTTAGCCGCTGCATATATAGAAGAGAAATTCTGCAAAACGGCAATTCACAATGCACATCACCTTTCTGAGTACTGGAAGCAAGTATACTCTCCATGAACTGTTTGGACCTTCAGATCAGGCTGCTGAGATAGTATCTGAAAAAGGGAGAATATCTAAGATGCTTTAATTTAATTTTATAAGAACATCTAACAAATTATACACGCTTGCACACAATTAAAACCAACACAATATACCTTACTTACTAATGGCTCATAAACCATTTCTGGAAGATAGGCCAACGTTGTACCACTGTCAATTATAGTCCCTTTTCTGTCACTAATGTCAAATGCATAGTTTGGAAGACTTAAAAAAGTGCGACCAACTTGTATTGCTGTCATATTGACATTGTAATGTGGCCTACATTTTACACGCAGAATACAGCTGTCATTACCAAAATTTTATCAACCCTGACTTAACAGCAGTAACTGAGAAGAAAGAGAAACCCCACCAAATATATATATATATATATATATATATATATGTGTGTGTGTGTGTGTGTGTGTGTGTGTGTGTGTGTGTGTGTGTGTGTGTGTGTGTGTGTGTGTGTGTTAAAGCTCTAGGTGATAGAATCATGATTGTAGAAAGCCAAATGTTAATACATGACTTCTGAAATCATGAGAAGGAGAAAAGAAAAATCAATCAAGCAAATGTTGGGCCCATTTTTGTCATGATCATCAAGTTTCTTCACTGCATTAATCTCTTTCCTTTAGACCTTAACTTGTACAGTATTGAAAGAAATAATTGCCAGTCATCTTTAAGATCTAATGAAGGTAAAAGATAGACTCTGCAATAGAAAATTTCACATTGCATAATCTGATGATGATAAGCCTACTTCGGTTTCGCATTCGTCCTTTTATGCCACACAATAAAATTCATTTTGCAACCAAATTTTAGTTACGCAATACATCATACTATTAATTATGGTCTTTTTACATACTCACATCTACTGTGTCTCATACAATCGACTTATCTAACTGTCACCAAGAGTCTAGATGCATTTCAAGGAGGGTAGTTAAACCAGTTTCTCGTACTAGAATACTCCAATTCTTGTCTCATACAATCAACTTACCAAAACTGTCACAATAGTCTAGACAAATCTCAATGACTGTAGTTAGAACAGTTCTCGTACCAGAATATTCCAATTCTCTTTCTTTTTCTTGTGTAGCCTAGCTAATATGTAATTTTCACTTGAACACAAGGTTTTTCTTCTCTTTCAACATTTCTTGGCATTTTTTCTTCTTTAGTATGAAAGAGATTTTTTTTTTTTTCCTTTTTTGGATGGAAAGAGAAATATTAGAGAACAAGCGATCCTCCAAATCAATCAAAGCGTACTATACCAAACACCCTCAAGAGAAAAAATAAAACCAAACAACTATGATTTGTGGGCCCTAAAAACTCCAGAAAGTTGAACTAATTTCCATATATAAATTATATTCAACTGTGACTTTTCAAGGCACAAAGCTTTTTGACTTCTTGACTTCTTCAGTCCAACCAGAGCTTAACAGCGTAAAACTAAAATTTTTGCCATAAACCAGAACCTTCTTGTCAAATTCGCCTGTGTCACAATTATAAAGCTGCCACATAATGTATAACAAAAACAGGGTGACAAAAAAATGTCACCTCCACCTTCATTGAATAATAGCATATTTGATAGGTGTAAACACTCTACTTGTTTCTAATTAGCCTCAATCTTTTTAAACTCTTTGGGCCCCTTTGGAACGTATACTCAAACCATGATTTTTTGATTCTGACGCTTGAAATTTAAATTTTTTGTGAGAGAAAAACACTATAACAGAATCAACTATTTGAGTTTGAGTATATGAAACAAACGAATCTTTATTGATAGAGATATGAGCTTAAGTTTTTGTTTTGTTATGTTTTTCTTTTGAAAAAAATAAATAAATAAAAATCATTGTGTTTGCTTAGCTGAATACAACTTAAACTCAAGTTTTGTTACTCATGATACTTTTGTCTTCTATTGGATAGCCCTTTATCTACAAAAGCTCTCCATTTTATGTTCTTGAAAGCGTGTGAAGCATATTGCTAAATTGGTTTACTTCCTCGTGGTATTGTTTTGGTACCCTTAATAAGAGAAAATAGGAGAGAATCAGGTCCAGAAAGTTTAAACTTCTAAGTTGACGAAGCAGGGCGAAACCAGTTAAATTTTGAGACGAAGGACAAGCAAAAATAATAACCTCACAAAGAAATGCACGTGCAACGAAAAAGCATAATCGAGATAAGTGATACCAGTTGACAAGGAAAAAAAAAAAAAAGGCACGTACTGATTTGGGACCAAGGGTGTCATGTTGACTTTGGGTTGTACAACATGGCCGATGGCAAAGATACCACCTCCATTTGTCCCGTCTAAGCAGTGAGCAAACATCTTTTTCACTCTTCCAGATGAAGCTAGCTGTGAAATTACAGATGAATTTGATTTTCCAAACCCAAGTATCCCATCAAGTGCTTCTTCACCATTTGAAGCTAGATCCCCAGATTGTGTAGCACCACATCTATGAAGAGAACATAAGTCCATTACATTAATAATCCCACAGTAAAAAGTAGAGGACAAAAAGGGAGTGGATTTCCGTTGTCTAATAAAATCAGAAAGCAAAACAAACTACTAAGAACACAACAAACCATTCAAAGACATTCCTAATTTCACTTGGCAAGGAAAAAAGAACAGTTATCAAAAAGTGAAGACGGTTAGAGTGTTTCCCTGCCATGTAATTTCCCTTTTTTTGCCATTAGCTTTCATCCTAATATGAAACTTCCAACATAACTACTCAGATCTTTTGAGGAAAGGTCTCTGCCCGTATATGTAGAAAGGCTTTTAACCTGAAATAGACAAATTCCCAAACAAAAAAGCATAATTTGAAGATATGCAAGAGTTGGAAGTTAAGGAATACATCTCAGGGAACTAAACTCACTCACTATGAGATGAACAAACTAAACCAGAAAGTAAAGTTTTCCATTTAAAGTATACTGATGTGCACAAGAATTCCCTTTAGATATTCTCTGGAGTTTGAAGTGAGGTACTGCCATGTCGTCTTTGCAGGTTGGAGATAGAATACATAACCAGATTAAACCTATAATGCACAAGAGGCACAAAGAGTGTTTTCCACGGCACGCTGACAAGGAGGAACAGCTACTGAATCAATATAGAACCGCAACTTACTATGTCACTGAACCTGATTTTCTTTTTTTTCTTTTTTTTTTTTTTGGAAACTGATATATGTCCATACGTCCACGCAAGCACATATATACAAGTACATTTCAATACATAAACACACAACTTGATCAATAGAATACTGAACTTATACCACTTGTTAGTTGACAGATTAGTTGCCGTAGAATTTTGCGTGATTTTCCTCATCCTTTAATGTGCAGAGAACTAGTATTAAGATTTCCTATTAGTACAAACCCCAGTTCGACCCATCACTCTTTCACATGCTTTGCACTGACGAGGGAGTGGTGACCCTTCATTAGCCTTTAGTTACTTGGCACGCTATACTCAACCGACATAGGCTCTATAGGGTAAGATTAAGGTTTGGTTGGACAAAAAATGTTGTTGTTCTTGAATTTTGTAGTTTTCTCCCCTGTAACTGGTTTAAACAATCAATATGAGCTGTTTAAATGGTCGTACAGGAAGGTCGGCCCTTATCCCATTCCTTTACATTCATATATTGAATCAACATTGCTCAGTGTCCTCAATCACACATCACAAATAAAACAAAAATTACCAAAAAAAAACTCACCCAAAAATGACACTCCCATTCGACGACGTAGTTTTAAGGTCTCCCGACACTCGATCATACTGCACAACATCTTTCACAAAGTAGCCAGCAGTGGAGCTGCCATCTCCGTATATCTGAAGATACGGACATGTCACATTCTTCGTACAACCAGACAATGGACCCTCACTGACCTCCAAGCAAAACTCTTCATCACAAGGCACCAATTTCCCAGTTGAAGAGTCTTTAATATCATATAACGTCAGGTCTATCTGTTAACATAAAACAAATATTCAACAAAAAGGACAGCTTTAATCTCTACTTTTCAGTCTTCTATTATCCCAGGCTTTTCAAACAACAATAAAATTTGTTTCTCATTAAAAAATAAAAATAAAATAAAATAAACGTACACCGAGGGAGCTTCTGGTTGGGCAATCTTTACACTGAATACAATTCACCCACATAATATCACTTCCCGTATCTACTTGCACATAATAGTCCTTCGGAGGAGTTCCAATTCCAATTTTAGCATAGTAAAGCCTAAAAAAAAAAAATATTTCAACGCAAATTCGAAAGCAAAGAAAGAAATTTATCGAGCAACAAAAGGAACAACAGAGAAAGAGATACCCGACGGCGTCGGGACGGCCGGAGCCGCCCAAGGGAAGATCAACACCGGCCAGAATTCTGAGCTGACGGCGATCGTCGTGCGCCTTGAGAGCGGAGAGGGAGGGCTCACGGCCGGCGTACTTGTACTTGACGCTCAAAACGGCGTCGTTGAGGGCGGAAGTGGTGGTGACCTTGGTGGAAATCAGGAAGAGCAGGAAAATCATGGCGGCCGAGAGAGAGAAAGTAGTACCGCACGAGCTCCGCAGAGTAGCCACAATCACCATCGCCGTCGTCTTCGTCGCCCTCGCCGCCGCCATAGCCGGTTTTTTTTATTAAGGGAGAAATGGGGAAGACGGTTAAATTTTTTATAACGTCTTTTCAGTCTTCTTCGTGAACTGCAAAGTCTCTCTTTTTCTCTCTTTTTCTTTTTTCTCTTTATTGGTTTTTTAAAATAATTACTTTCTTTATAACTCTTAGGACTAAAAAGTGGGCGATTTGGTGTTGGTGGGCCAGGCCGGCCAGCCATGGAGAATTGGAGAGACGAGAGAATTTACATATTTTACCTCTATTATTACTCAATTATTTAAGAAACGTTAGTTTATAAATTAAAATGATGAGATTATAATTATTTTTAATTTATATTATTTTTTAAAAAAAATATTATAATGAATTATAAATTATGATTTAAATTATGGTATAAATTTTTTTATTAAACATCTTATTAATTCTTTTTTATTTCATCAATTTGAGTTTAGAATTTGAGTTTATTATAGTAAAAAATTCTTAAAAATAATCATATCTAATTTTTTTACTATAATAAAAAATTTTCACATAAAATCATACTCAATTCAAATTATAAACTCAAATTAATGAATGAAATGCCCTTTTAAATAAACTCTATCCCTTTGACTCCTCTGAGATATTTTGATCATAAATTGAAAAACTATAGTAAAAAAGTTTATTTATTTGAGTTTGTAATTCGAGTTAAAATGTGACTTTATATGAGAACTTTTTACTATAATAAAAAAATTAAATGTGATTACTTTTTAGTTTTTAACTGTACTAAAACTCGAATTCTAAACATAAATCAGTAAAATAAACAGGACTTCATCCTAGTAATTTTGAATATACGGATCTGTGACGTTGTAAAAAAATTTTAGGAAAATTTTGTGTTTTTTCTTTTCTTTTTTTCTCGTCGACCTGATTTCTTGTTGCTGAATTTGTTAGTTCTGGTTTTTAGTTTGATTATCCCTTTAAATTATATTTCTTCCTCCTAAACGAGCTGGATTGCAAAATGAAAATAACCAACCATCGCAGTACGTGGTAGAATGTTGATCTTCAAGCAAAGAATGTTGTTGCTTGCACGAACCTCATAAAAGTTGGTACTGGGCTTTCAAAGAAGATTTCTGGGTATTTGCAATTGTTTTTTTTTTTTTTTTTTTTTTTCTTGGTTGAAGATATGCAATGCCACAATTGTCTTTTTTCCCATATATTTTTTTAAAAAAAGTTTTGATCTCAATCTAATTCGATTTCAATATTTTTGGGCTAATTTGATTTGAATCTGTTTTTGTTTAGAAGTTCTTTTGTTTGCAGTGTTTTTTTCCTTTTAATTTGTTTTTTGTTTCAATATGGAATTTTGTGAATGCAATTTTAATAATAAGTTTAGCACAGTGTGAATTCAGGATTCTAAAGGGATTTAATTGCTTTCTCTCCATAGTTATCTAATTAATTTTTTTGATAAGTTGTTTAATTTAAAATTCAAATTTATTTAAATTTGACTTAAATTAAAATTTAAATTTGAATTAAAATTAGACTGCATGATAAATATAAAATTTTACCCTATTCTTTACCTGTAAAATTGCGCCTACTATAGAGAGGAATTCTCCTGTGGTGGCTGGCCATATAGGATAATGAAGAGAGTAGATTTTATTAAAAAATTAAATTTGAAGTTTGAGATAATTATTAAATTTTATCTAAGAGATAATAACGATTAAACTCTTTTTAGGAGTCTGATCACTACTTATAAGATAGAAAATTATCTCACAATTTTTACTTTCTCCTAGCATTAGTGGCCGGTTTTCTATATGGGAAAAATTTTCTGTCATGCATGTATTCAATATGATTACATCTTTTCTTTTGATGATTTTAGTTTTCATTAATTATCAGCATAAAAAAAAAAAAAGAAAAGGGAGGGAAAACACTGAGGAAAATGAGGATGGATGTAAAGGCAATAACTGATGCAACAATGTTCATTTTTTGTTTACTTTTTATCTGATGTGTTTGATCAATATGCTTTCCGTCACTGTTTTTGTTGTTGTTGATCCATTGTGTTGGATTCAGGGGGACTAGAAATTGCAATGAAGATGATTGACCCATTTTGGTACTCTCCTCCTTGTGTTGTTCCAATTTCAAGTTTTCAATTGTTTGGAATAAAAAAAAAAAAAAAAAAAACAGTATTTTTAAAACAGTTGGTCTCATTTTTTAGCTGATATTATTTTCTTATTTTGTTTTCTGGTTTTATTTTCAATGAAAAAGGTTTAGTGGTGGATGCTTGTTAATTTTGAATTCTATCTATATATGTATATATAAATTGTTTATGGATGGTTTTCTGGTGTTAAAATTTGCGGAGAATCTCTCCTTACAATCTGGTGTACCTGAATCCTAGACTTGTGATCAAGCAGTATCAATTCTGGTGTCTCATCACCAACTTCCTCTATTTCAGGAAAATGGGTTGGTTTCTTTTAACAATTAATGTGTAAACAATGGATAGGATTCGTATTCATTAGGAAAAAAAAAAAAAAAAAAAAGTTGAATTCTTTCTATACTTGATGAATAAAGTTTCCAGGATGTGCTTTACTATAACTGATTTATATAGTTCCTTGAAATGAAATGACTGATTGATGGTTTACGAAAAGGAACATGGATTTTTTATTAGTTCAGAATGCGGATGATTTTATGTTTAAAGTTGGACACATATAAGTCTTATTTATTTTATCGATTTGAGTTTTGTTAAGTAAACATTTTAAAAAACAATTAAATTTAATTTTTTTACGACAGTAAAAAATTCTCACATAAAGTCACATATCAACTTAAATTAAAAACTCAAATTAGCAAATTAAATAGGCCCTTAGACTAACATTTTTACGTTTAGTTTATAGATTTAGAATCATTCTCGATTTATGAGTATTTTTTTGAGAAAAAATACTATAGTGAGTCACAAATTATGATCTGAATTATGACACGAATCCATCAACTAAACACACATGTACTTAGGTCGAAGTCCTCATCTGTCTATGCATTTCGGTTGACTGGTCCGTTTAGAAAAGAAAAGCCACCGTACGTAGTGGTTTGGTTTATTTGAAAATTGAATACTAAAGCAATAACATTGATCGGAGGTGTCGTTCCATAACTTTTCATGGCAGATGAATAATGGTGATAGAATGCTTCAATGGATTGATAGCCATGTGTTGATTTTATGTTTATTAGAAGAATCAATGGTGTTTCAAATGTCAGATATAAGATTTGAGATGTAAGACTTGGTTTGAAGATTTGATCTCGTGGTTTTGTACTAATTTTTTGTGTTTTTTTATTGTTCAATATTTGTTCCATGTTTGAATTTTTCAATTTGATTATTGTTGCTTTTAATCTAGTGATATTTGTTGAAAAGACAACAAATTTAGCAGATTATGAAGTATAATTTAGCAAGTTATGAAACATAATTTGACAGATTATTAAATATAATTTGGCAGATTATGACCGGCAATCAGATACCGTAAATTAACCACCGGCAAATGGGTAGGTTATGAAGCATAATTTGTCAAGTTATGAATATAATTTGACAGTTTATGGATCATAAACTGGAAGGTTATGGATTATAATCTTATAATTTGATAGATTATGAAACAAAATTTGACAAGTTATGAAGCATAAACTGACAGTTCATGGATCATTACCTGTCAAATGATGCTCAGGTTATGGATCATAACTTGATAGACTATAGTCGACACGGACAATCGGCGACTGGTGGCTAGCGTAATCTGTCAGGTTATGGATCATAACCTGTTAGCTTATGGCTAAAGACTCGGCTAGCATATCTTTTAAATTATCAATGGACAATTAAGGGTAACTTTAAAATTTTAAAAATATTTAATTTAACTATTTTTATTATTTTAATCGCAAAAGTGTAGAAATTAAGGAGTTAATCTTGGAGGGTTTGAGGGATAGAAAGTGGTTGGGATACCTATTTAAAGGATATTTTCTTTGTTTTCTCTTTAATTAATTATCTTTCTCTGTAATTTATTTACATTTTCTAAGTAAATTAACTAATTAGTTAACTAACTTTTCCCATAATTTCTTTTTACATTTGAATTAACTCATAAGTTTTATTTAATTAATTAGTTAATCCTGGTTAAGGTTTAATTTACTTCCTTCGTATAATTATCCATCTTTAGTCCTTAATTTATTTATTAATCTCTAAATAATTCACATTAATTCAACTTCGATTAATTTACTAATAAGTTAACTTTATTATTTACTTAATTAAATTTCGTTAATTTTCTAGATAGTTTGGATTTTTTCGATACTTACTTTCTACATTAATTAATTAATTGATTAACTTAATTAATTAATTAATTAATTATCTAATTAAATTTTACTAATTTCATAAATACTTGGAAAACTAACTAAGTTTTTTTCCCGATGGTATACTTTAAGGCCACATATAGGTTACTCTCTAAGCCTAAATGGGCTCTTTCCTATTCTTAAGCCTTTAAGATTGAGTTGGGCTTTAGAGCTAAGGTTCTACCCTAGAACCTAGTAGGTAAAGGGGAGAAAGAAGAAAATATGTTAAAATTTGAGATAAATTAAAATTAATAGGCTAATAGTTTACATAAGTTAATAAATAGGCCAAATTATTATTTTCGTCGATAACTTATCCGGTTATGAACCATAACTTAACAAGTTTGTCCATAACTTATCTGGTTATAAACCATAACTTGACAAGTTATGGCCTATTAATTTCTATAACTAAAAATTAACCTATATACTTTCTTAATCTTTTTATATTGGCCTATTTTCTACTAGTTCCCTTTCTTTTAATGGTTGACCTATGAGTTACTTTATCCTCTATTGGGCTTTTGATTAGATTACCTAATCGGTCACCTAAAGTTCACCTAAAGGTTACTTCAACCCTTACTTGGGCTTTTGGGCTCAATTTAGACTTCTTGTCATGGTTGGATCAAGCTATGAGTTTTACTGGTCTTTGAAGAAATTTTATTAATTTTCGGGTTTATGGTTCTGAGTGTCAGTTTTACCTCAAGAAAATTACCGTTTTACACTTAGCGGGTTTTGGTGATTTCAAAGTCACGAATCGAAGGAATTTGTTATCTTAAGAGTTCTGCCTTTAAGGACCTCGAGCTAAATCTCAGAGCTCACTGTCCATATAACCATTTTACCACTTTATGGTTGAAATGACCATTTTGCCCCCAAAGGTTTTTCCCCTGTTAAAAGGGTTTTAACCATGGCTCTGTAAGTCTTTTTCCACCTTAGTAAGGCTTTGGACTCATCCTACCAAGTTACCCTCACTTTTTATTTTTTATTTTTTCTGAAATTACGATTTTGCCCCTAACGTCGAAAATTTTGATGTTTTACCTCCGGGGTCAAATTTTGACGCTTTATACCAGTAGACTCATTCTGACATGAGGAACAAAACTCTCAACTGGGCTTAAGGCGGATTCTCACAATAAAGACCATTTTATCCTCAGTCAAAGTTTGGTCAACATAACTTCCAAATGCAATAACTTTTTATCAATGCGAAATCTGAAAAATCTCTTAGCAACAACTTTTCTCCACTCATCTAATTGTACAACTTTACTGTTGTCACTTAAGCCAAATTCGGCCATATAATATGGTTGCTCCTTCTAGACCTAAGCTCCTATCGTCTTTCGATGTCATTCTCTACGTCTTCAAGTCCAAGTTAGCCAACAACTCGAACATGAAAGTTGTTTGTTTTGGTAAGATCTACAACTTCTATGTTGAGATGTGAGAGGTCAGTTAAGATCATTTTAGAAAGGGGAAATATATCCCTAGCTTGTACTTAATCTTTAGATCTAGAGCTTCAACCAGATTATTATTTTGCGAACTTCTCATGTTATCTGTTGTAGGGTAAAATCTCAAACCCTACATCATGCACTAGATGAGCATCATGTGGTACAGCTGAAGGCATTAAATGACTATGACAGCTCAATATCAAGTATCTCGTAAAATGAAATTCGGTATAGGCCTACCGCAAGCTGAGCATAACACCCCCATAAGAGGTCAAACATACCGAGGAGTCGAGATAAGTAGGAGGTTGATCGCTCCAGGTAGATGTAAGCGGAGATGGCTCAAAGTGCGCCTAAGGAGTCGAATGCATGCAGCCTGAGGAAAAACTGAGCCTGCTGGATATCTTTCGTGACTTGCAAGCAAGCAAAGTTGGTGGGGGAGTGGGTGAAAAACCATTGTTGACTAGCAGAAACCCCACACACCGATGATTTTATAAAAACACAAATATGAGATAATATAATAGGATGTAATGATGGAAATGGCAGAGGTTGAGGGAGGATAAAACAAATATATACACGTAAAAATGGCAAGTCCAGAGAGATTTTAACTCTGTAACATTCATTCTCAGAGCATAGTAAAGAATTCATCTCCTCCTCACAGTAGATGTAGCTCTTAACAAAAAGGGTGAACCACTAAAAATCTTGATGTTATTTCTTCTCAATTGTTATTTTTTTTTTTTTTATTTTTTTATCTTCCCAAACATATTTAAACCGTCAAAATCACGTTAATCATTTATAAACCTGAATTAATCTGGTTGATGAATTTATACCGTCAACATTATCTATAACGATTTGAGTTTTTATAGCATGGTAGACTTAAGTCGGTTTTCATTATTTAATAGGTATTTTACACATTTACTCCCTAAACTTATATGGTTTTAGTAATTTTCCTCTTGAATTTTTAATTTTAGCAAGTTGTCCTCTTAACTTGTAAAATTGTTGTATTGTTTCATATTTTGATGACGATTGTGTTAAATTAGTGTCGAAAAAGCATGTGCGACAAAAAATTCCAACATTCCAATTAAAATGTAACATAAATCTTTCAATTACTTAAATTTTGATCCCTTAAATTTAATAACAAATTTTAAATAAATTTAAAAAAGTGGGCACATTGCAATAATTTTACAAATTCAGGAAATTAATTGTCAAAATTAAAAGTTTGACGAGCACTTTGAAAAATCACGACAAGCTCACGTGTAATTGTGGTAAAAAGTAAAAACCCTTGTTTAATTTATGATGGTGCAACATTTTCCACTTCAAACCACTACAACAAAAAAGGTTATTAGTGACAACATTTGTCATTGCTAATAGTAGGTTATTTGCAACAACATTTCATCGCAATAAAGGAAACAAAAGTTTTTAACAACATGTTGTCGCATTTAATATTTGCGAGGACATGTCGTCGCAAATATGTAAATATTTGTGACAACATGTTGTCGTTAAAGACAAGAACACTATTTGCGATGCCATGTCGTCGCTAATATTTATTGGCGTCAAAACTAATCTGACACTAACATGTTTGGCGCCAGTTTATCCATTAATTGCGACGACATGTCATCGCTAATATTTAGGTTTATAGCTAGCAGTGACGTGGCAAAAAAAAGCAGAAAATTTGGCGGTTTCCCTAAAATAAGTTCTAGAAAATTCTCCATTTTTTTGCGACGACATGTATGAGTTTTGTCGCAAATAATAGTTCCAGAAAATTCTTCTAAAGTACCTTTTGTGACAACATTTATCAATTGTCATCGCAAATATTGATAGAATTTAATTTCCCACAAAAAAAGGCAAAAAATTTGGAGGTTTCCCAAAAAATATTTGCGACAACTATATTAAAAAGTCATCACAAAAAATTAGTATGGGTATATTCCTCAAGAATATACTCAGAAATAATAATGAGGTGAGGAAGAACGACTTCATTTTGATATTAATTACGATGATTATTTAATATTTTTTGCGACGATATTTTGTCGTCGCAAAAAACCACCTGTATAAACGCAATCGCAGAACTCTTTCCTCCACTTTTTTTGGTGAGCTCTCAGTTTTCTCCTTCCTTCTATTTCTAAAACGTCTATAAACCATCCAAAAACTCTGAAAAAGCTCAAATCTATCATTTTCTCTTCAAATCTTTCTTTTGTGGATAATTTTTTTTTTCAAAAAAGTCAAAAAACAACTGTGTTTTTCTCCTCGCCATCACCACCCGCATTCTCGGCCATCATCCATGTTTTCCTACTATCGTCACCCTCCCAGCCTTGCTGCCTGACCATTTTCCAACTCCTGGTGCATATGGGTTTGGATTTTTTGAGCTAATATTTTTGGTATTTTATAAATTGATTTTTTATTCTGGTTGTGGTTTATGGTTTTATTTTGGATTTTGAAATTAGAATTTGTGGTCATTAGATTTAAATTTGTATGATTATTTTGGTGTGATGATGATTATGTTGTTGATAAAAAAATTAGATGGAAATGTGAAGAAGTAAAAAAAAAAGTAAAAAATGGTGATATGTTAAATAATTAAATGATAAATTATAAAATAGTTAATAGTTAATAAAATAATTTGGGTTAATTTTTATAAAATTTGATAAAACTTAATAAATTCATTGTAGTGGAGATGCCTATGGACAAGAGTTGGATATATTTAAGGACTCCTGGTATGAGAATGAACCATTTATACTTGCATCTCAAGCAGAATAAGTTTTTTGTGTGGATAATTTATTCAAGATTCTGAACTGGAAAGTCGTTGAACACTTTGGACATCGTCATATATAGGATATTCCAGACGCGGATGCAAATGACATTACAGTAGTTCAAGATACCGAGTCTATGAATGTTGACTTAGTCATGGAACTCCCAGAGATTGACCCTTTAATGTGGAATTGACCTGAAATATCATTTGATGCTGTCATGTTTGATGTTGATGCAATTTTGAAAGACAAGTCTCCTATTGAGGATAATGACTTCGATATACTGGTAGAGGATGATCAAGTCTTAGGAGACTACGTTGAAGACATGGACGATTCTAAGGATGATAGTGACATAAACGGGGGCACTCAAAATATTAGCAGTGACGATGAATAGAAATTATTTGCTATGATAACTCTATGAAAATAGAGTTAATTGAGCATTTCCCGGGCTTAAATTATTACCTAGAGAGTAATTAGTATTAGTTTTCTCCTATATTTTGTCTTGTTGCTAGTTTTAGTTAATTGTGTCTCATAAATTCTCTCTCTTGTGATTGGTGTTTAAAAAAGAGCTAATTCAGGTGTTTTTTGGTTAATCTCAGCTTTGAGAAAATGTGGTCATTTGGGGCTAGGAGCAGCTTGTCATTTTTGGAGTTTAAAGGAATCCTAGTCAGCATTGCTCTGCCAAGACAACTGGGCCAGACTCACGTGTTGCTGACAGCTGGTCCTGAGCTGGTATTGGCGTTTAAAAAAGAGCTAATTCAGGTGCTTTTTGGTTAATCTCAGCTTTGAGAAAATGCGGTCATTTGGGGCTAGGAGCAGCTTGTCATTTTTGGAGTTTAAAGGAATCCTAGTCAGCATTGCTCTGCCAAGATAGCTGGGCCAGACTCACGTGTTGCTGATAGCTGGTCCTGAGCTGGTAAAATGCACTGATTTTGTCCATGAAGGGTGCTGATTGAGCTATTCATTTGGGGCTTTCTCAGGTGCTGCCACGTAGAATTAGAGTACAATAAGTACCTACAGCTGGAAGAGAAGAAGGCGTGCTTGGTCATATTTTGGAACGCAGAGGCGGCTGAACTTGGAAAAGGAAACCACCTCCATTTCTTTGATCAAGTACCATCTCTAGTACTGAGGAAGAAGAAGAAGAAAACATCACAGGGTGTTGAATGTGAAGGAAGGACCATTGTTGATGTAGCAATTGCTAGAAGAAACCTTGGAAAAGGAGGATTCAGATTCTCTCCTCGTCACTTTAGTGTTTCTCATTCTTAATACTCTGTTTACCTTGTTGAAGAATATTTACTTTTCTCTATGAATCTGAACTCGAATTCATATATACTTCTATGAGATTATGATTATTTGGCTAAGATTGTTGAAGTGTTAAATATTGAATTGCTAGTTGATGTTGAATGGATTTGATGATTATTTCTCTGTTTATTCAAGTGAGCTGAATTTGTGCCTTAACTGTGATTAGGAAATCATAAGAGGGGAGTACAGCTTGATTAGATCTGGGAGGATTTAGTTGAGTGGAAACAACTTGAGTAATGCAAGTTCTTAGATCTTGTTTTAGATTTTTGATTCACATGATATAGTAATATATTGTGTCTTGCATAACCATACGATTTAGAGCTTCATTATCTGATTTTAGAGTCCAGATGTGCAAAGGGATTTGTGGGGTTTAGCTTTAAGATCGGTAGACAGAGGATTGGAAAGTCCCTGGTTTAGTAGAATCTGGTTAACAAGAGGTTTTCATTGTCGTCTGTTGCTGCAGCAACGCGCATCTTGATAGGAAACAATTTAACAGTTGCGAGCCGTGAATAGTGACATTGGCCAATTTATTTGCTCATTTTGTTATTAATTAGTTTTTATCTTTGTTGTTCATTTTCTTATAGTCAGATTATTATTAGTTTTAACACCTTAAAAATCAACTTTAGTTTTTGTTTAAAAACTTGAATAGAATTAACTTAACAATTTGATTTCGAAACCTACAATCCTTGTGGGACGATACTTGATTATTCATCATTTTACTAGTTGTTGACTCGTGCACTTGCGAGATTCTAGATTCACAATTTTAGGCAACATGCTGCGATTATTATTTTAATAATTATATTTATTTACATAACATAAGAATTATTTAATTTGATTATTCATAGATGTAAATAAGATAATAATGTTTATGATGACTTATTAACAGGCACTCATGTCTGGCCCAGTTTCTACATGTGTTGCATTTTGCTTCGAACATAGGAGTTGCTATCAGGGGGAGCGTAGCCTTGACCCGATCTTTACAGGTTGCCATCACTCTCTGACCCTGGTATGTTAGAACATAATTATAAATTTATTAAATTCATTACATCAATATTATATGATTACTAAATAGTACAGTGATTTAATTTAAATTTCATTTTTCAGCGCTCGATGCCGCACCTCGACGACGTCGTGGAGGTTAAGGGATGGCTAAGGATCATGAAATCACAACTAAAGTGGCGAAGGATGGAAAGATCACCCCCACATTTGATGAACGTGGGGGGTACTTGGAAGATAATTGGAAACTACGACACCTAGTTCAATAGTGTCGTAGGAATTCATGTTAGGGATTTCTGTGAACCTTTCCACGATTCATGGAAGGATGTGGATATCTAGCATAAGAGAGAGATTCAGCAGTGCCTACTAGTAGAAATTATTCAACTCCATCATTTTTTAGTTTAATCTAAATTTCAATATAATAACATCACTTAACGTGTTTAAATTATATTACTGGAATGGTTCAACCTCAATTATGACCGCAATGACGGTATCATCATGTCTGTGGTCGACAGGGAGGCTGCAAAATGTTATAAAGATTGAAAAAGTGACCTCCATGACTATTTTATAGATCTTGGTGGGCCAAAAAATCAAAGTGTAGTTAGGGCCCATGTGATACCCAGAATTTCTCACACACTAGTTGGCAGATGCATTTTATAACATTTTAGCATCATGCATATGATACATGAACATCTAGATATTTTATATGAATTCATGTATCATAATGGTGTACATTGTAAATTGAAGTAAATCATATGTTTGGGTGTTCATTATACAGACAAGTGACTCGGGCTTGCTAAAGAGAAGGATCTGGTAAGTTGGGTAATGGACAAAAACTTGTTCTTTAATGATTTACAAGAATTTCTAAGTAAAAAGTAAAATGTGGAGTCCAAACAGGATTTTTAAGGTAAGTTTAGTGAAAATGTGGACATTGGTGTGATGTGTGGTAAGATTTAGAGTTAAGTTAATAAGCCAAAGAGATTACTTAAGGTGATTCTAAGGTTGAAATAGGGTTGAGAATAGGATGACGATAAGGGTTTAATGATCGTGTTACCATAGAAACCCTAAATGAAGCATATTTTGGCATTCGAGTTTGTGGAGTTAAATTGAGATTTTATTATGGTTCTAAAGGAATTAGGGATCCTAATAGTTAGGGTAAGAATGAAATAGAAAGTGATTGTGTTAGATGTTTAAAATTGAATGAAAAGTATGGGAGATGTAAAGTTAGAATTTCTCACGTACCGAAATTTTGGTGAAAGCACATACACCAAATTTGGTAGGCCAAATGATTGGCTAAGACCTTGTTCATACTTTGGGAATTTGTGTAAGTGTTGTGTGCAAGAGAAGGTGGTGAGAGAGTTTTTTAAGGTGATATTAGATTAGAGGAGAGGAGAGTGCTTCATGGTTAAGTAAATTGAGATGCCTACTTTTCTCTTTAAAGTGTTAAACAAGGAGGTGAAGAGGAATCCGCCCCAAAACCTTCTTGTCTGACCCTCCTCTGGTTCCAAAGTGCTTCTCCAGCCATTTCTTAATAAAACCAAAGTAATTCCAAGTGGTTTGATGAAGGATTGATCATAGGAACACTAGGAGATTTAAACTATTATAAGGTCAGGTAAAAATTATTGGAGCTAACTCAATTAGAAGATGGTGGTTTGAAGCTCATTTTCTTAAAGCTGTCCATATTCAGTTTAGTTTTCATTTTGCTTTAGGTTTTTATTTATTTACCTAGGCTATGGAGCTCAAATGAAGTTGAAATTTTTAGGATATCTCACTTTATATGTTGATGCTTCTAAAATAGTTTTAAAAATATCCTTGTGGTTTTAAAATTAAGGTTGGCTCTTAAGAAGTTTAGTGGTTTTGTGATAATTTTCTAATTTGGGGTTATTTTGTGATACTAATTTATTTTAAGAGATTAACAAGAATTTTAAGCTTTGGGGAGTGTGAAAATGTAGGATAAATTTTGGTAAAATTTTTAAAAATGGTTTAGAGGGGTTTAGAGGCCATTTGGGCTATTTTGGGGTGGCAGGGCACCACGCTTCTTGCCGTGGGTGCCCAGCATGTTGCAGCAGGCCCTGGGGCGTACCAGTAGGGTGTTGGCCACCATGTGCTACTCCCTGTGTGTGCTGTGTGCATACAAATTATGCGTTCGTGCCCACTAGAGCGCATGGTTGAGCCTAGGATGCGCCGAAAATAGGTTTTTGAGTCATTTTTAGATTTTTAGCCATTTCAAGCTGTTTTAAGTTTGAATTGGATATTTTTGACATATTTCACCAAAATTTGATTGCATTTTGGGAAAATTTAAGGAAAAAGTGTTTTTAGAGGCTTTAAATGAAAACTGTAATTTCTTGAGCCATTTTAGGCTATATTTTGAGTTATTTTAGAAGGAACAAAGTCATTAATCATGAAACTAATGATAGTACATTTAAATACCCAACATTAGAGTTGTTCATATCGGATCCACCAAGAGAAACCTGAAGTTATACTTTCTGTCATACGGTGCGAGGTAAGTAGAATATCACCTATATCACGATAGTAATTGTGCATAGTACATATGGGATACTTGATTATTTGATGTATATGTATAATGCATAAAGTTTTTATATGGTACAAAATATAAGAAAATGCTATGTAAGGAATGGGTTGATAAACATTCACTAAAGTAATAAAAAGGAGTGATAATTCATGGTGAATAGTAATGAGGCTAAAACAATCCTGATGGGGATATTAAGGACCACAAAATCTTTGGGAGACACATGATAATGATTTGGCCATAAGGAATGGGACCACTAAGTCTCTAGGAGACATATGATAATCATTGTGAAGGCCATAAGGTATGGGACCACTAAGTTTCTAGGAGTCACTTTATGCTATTAATAATGGCCACAAGGTCTGAAAAAAATAAAATGATATAGCCACAACAATTGTGCATACAAGTGATGAAATAAAAGGTAACAAAGTGAATATTTAATAATATACTAATGGAAATGGTACAACAGGAAAGGCTGAAGTTAAGATGTGATGTTATATGTTCAAATTACTTATTCATGCATTTATTCTACTTACTAGGCTTTAGCTCACTTATTTATTGTGATGCAGATGAAGGCACATCCTGGCTTTAGCCCACTTATTAGTGGTTGGCTGGCGTCATCCTTTGTAGTAGGACTTTTGTATATGGACGATGCTAACCTGTTTGAGGCCCTGAGTTACTAACTATACTATGCTTTTGTTTTTGTATGTACGAACTGCCAAATCTATTTTTGGGATATGTATTATACTGTATATATGGGACATCAGTCAAATGAAATACTAAAATCATGTTTTTGTTCCATTGTGCAAAGAAAGTCTTAAAAATTTAAAATTTGTCCCACATTTTAATGTTGCCAATCAAAAGAAAACTCAAGGTAAGTTAGAAACAAGTTTTAAAAGAGTAATGACACCTAGCATAACTAGATAACTTTAAGGCTAGACTAGGTGGGTGTTACAGATGTGGTATCAGAGCAAAGCCTATTTTGCACACTGTCCATATACAATAGTCCACGGGGCGTAGGTACGCAGTTAACTAGTAAGTTATGCGTATGCCACCCCATCTTTTGCATTGAGTTTTACATGTTATTTGTACATGTATTGGCCATTATAATATTCATATGTGAGAAAGGACAAATTGTGTTGCCGGAAGATATGGTGGAGACAAGAACTCGAGTCGGTACCACTAGAGAAGAAAGTACCTCTGGTGGACAAGATGATAGAGATGCTTGATTGGATAGACATGCAAATTTAATGGAATGGTTTTTAGAACAATAAGTGCAACAACAGGCTGAGCAACAACGACCCCTTCCACCACCACTACCTCAGCCACCAGTAGTTCAAAACGAAGTTGGAGATGTGGTCGGGGAACGAATTCTAAAATATAAACCCCCAATATTTGAAGGTGGCATAGATTCAAAAATTGCTGAGAACTGGTTGCACACTATGGAACGTCTATTTGATTGCACTAGAGTTCCGAATACTGATAAAGTGTATTGTGCTATGGTTATGTTAAGAGAGGACACTAGCTGTTGGTGGGATACAGTGACAGCGATGCACGAGATCGTTAATCTGTCATGAGAGCAGTTTAGGCAGTTGTTTGAGGATAAGTACATAACTTCTACCACTAGGGAGGATAAGAGAAGAAAATTTGCCAAGCTGAAGCAGGGGTCAATGACAGTTGCTGAGTATTTGAGAAAGTTCAACGAGTTGCCCCGTTATGCCAGTCATATAAATAGTAATGAGAATATAAAGATCAAGCACTTCTTAAATGGGCTCAATGCAGTAATATACAAAGATTAGGAGGTAGTGGACCTTGAGGGAGCGAATTTTGCTAAGGTAGCTAATAAGGCATTGAGGGTTGATAAGGTTGAGAAGAAAATTCAAGAAGTGTACAGGGAAGATAGGGAGAGACAGGATCGATATAGAGGTAGTCAAGGAAGAAAGTTCCAGTTTAATTTCCAAGGTAATAGGGGTAGAGGACAACCATTCAAAGGAGTGCAATAGAGGCCAAGTTACTTGAACTCAGAGTCCCAATAGGCAGGAAAGAAGGCAAGGAATGTAGGCAAGAAATTACAAGCTACACTACCTACCGCAAATAGGAAGACTTTGTGCCTAAATGTGGTAAAATGCATCTTGCTGAGTGTAGACAAGGGGCGTTCTATAATTGTGGCAAGCCAGGGCATTATGCTAGAGAGTGCCTTATGCTAGGGTTTTCACGCTCACATAAGCAGATGCAGCAGCTAGCCCATCAGTGGTTACATGTGAGATACTAATTCATGAAATCATTGCTCATGCATTAATAGATTCAGGAGCCACTCATTCTTTTGTATCCAGTAAGTATGTGAGAAAATTGGGTAGAACCGCAGATCAAGTTAGTGCTCCATATAGTGTGACATTGCCCTCTGGAGGGCTTTTATAATCTACTCAGATTTTACGTGCCTGTGCAATAATAATTGAAGGAAGTAAACAATATGTTGACTTAATAGTGTTGGATACGTTAGATTATGAGGTGATTTTGGGAATGGGTTGGTTGACCAAGTATAATGCCTTCATTGACTGTAGAAGGAAGTTGAAAATATTTAAACCTTCTGATGGGGAAGAATTCTACTTTGTTGGTACAATTATTGGGTTGAGGACTTCAATCACATCGGCTTACAGGGCTCAGAGATTGATAGATAGTGGATGCATGGGATATTTGGCTTGTGTGGGTGATACTTAAATGGAACAGAAGTTGAGTATCGAAGATATTCCCGTGGTGAGTAAGTTCTTAGAACTATTTCCTGAAGATTTACCATCGCTACCACTAGATAGAGAGTTACCGTTTGAGATTGAGTTGATGCTTGGTACAACTCCTATATCCAAAACACCTTACCGGATGTCACCTGTTGAGTTGAAAGAATTAAAAATTCAATTACAAGATTTGTTAGACAAGGGATTCATTCGACCTAGTTTTTCTCCTTAGGGTGCACCACTACTGTTTGCGAATAAGAAAGATGGGTCTATGAGGTTATGTATTGATTACTGAGAATTGAATAAAGTTACAGTGAAGAATAAATACTCCTTACCACGAATAGATGATTTATTTGAACAATTACAGGAGCTACCATTTTTTCTAAGATTGATCTTCGAGCTGGGTATCATCAGTTAAGGGTTAAAGAGGATGACATATCGAAGACAACCTTTCTTACCAGATGTGGGCATTATGAGTTCCTAGTTATGCCATTTAGATTGACTAATGCCCCAGCTATGTTTATGGATTTAATGAATAGAGTATTTAAGGATTTTATTGATAATTTTGTGATTGTGTTCATTGATGACATCCTTATCTACTCTTACTCAAGAGATGAACATGATGAGCACTTGAGAATAATGTTAAAGACTCTTGAGGAAAAACAGTTGTATGCCAAATTTAAGAAGTGTGAGTTCTGGCTTGAGAAAATTACATTTCTTGGACATGTAGGGTCTAAAGATGGAATTTCTGTTGATCCTAGTAAGATAGAGGCAATCGCTAGTTGGCCCAAACCAAGTAATGCTTTAGAGATTCGTAGTTTTCTTAGTTTGCCAGGCTATTACTGCAGATTTGTTGAGGGATTTTCAAAAATTGCCACTCCACTTACTTAGTTAACAAGGGACAATATGTAGTTTCAATGGTCTGATTCATGTGAAAAGAGTTTTCAAGAGTTAAAGAATAGATTGGTGATAGCCCCAATTCTCACCATTCCTTCTAGTGACATGGGATTTGTGGTATATGTTGATGCTTCTAGGAATGGTTTGGGATGTGTTCTTATGCAAAATGGAAATGTCATATCTTATGCCTTTCTTTAACTAAAAGATTATGAGAAGAATTATTCAACTCATGATTTAAAGTTAGCAACAATAGTGTTTGCATTGAAAATATGGAGACATCATCTGTATGGAAAAATATGTGAAATTTATATAGATCATAAAAGCCTGAAGTATCATTTTACTTAGAAAGAATTGAACATGAGGCAAAGGTGATGGCTGGAGTTAATTAAGGACTATGATTGTATTATCAACTATCACCCGGGTAAGGTGAATGTGGTAACTGATGCTCTTAGTCTAAAGTCCTCGACTAGTATCTCAGTTATATCAGTAATTCAGCGACCTTTAGCAACAGACATACAAAAGTTAGATTTGGAGATAGTTCCACATGGGTTAATTAAAAGATTGTCTGGACTGACATTGCAACCCACACTACTAGAGAGGATTAAGAATGGTCAGAATTCAAATCCTTATCTTTGTCGTATTAAGTAAGAGCTTGGAACTAAGAAACAAAGGGATTTTAAAATCACTAGTGATGGAATAATTCAGTATAGGACAAGACTTTATGTACTGAAACATGGAGACCTCAGAAAGGAAATCTTAAAAGAAGCTCATAATACCCCTTATTCAATACACCCAGTATAGGAAAAATGTATAGAGATTTGAAAAAATCATTATTGGTGGCCAGGTTTGAAGAAGAATATTGTTGAATTTGTGGCAACATGTCTCACTTATCAGCAAGTTGTGGGAGAGCACTAGAGACCTGCAAGTGTGTTACAGCCTTTAAAGGTTCCTCAATGGAAATGGGAAGAAATTGCCGTGGACTTTGTGAGTGGTTTACCAAAGATCAAGGAAGGGTATGACTCTATATGGGCTATTATTGATAGATTGAAAAAATCGACACATTTTCTTTCAGTTCACACCACTTATACCATTGAGCAATATGCTTGGTTATATCTAAAAGGAGATTGTCAGATTACATGGGGTACAAATGGCAATTGTGTCAGATAGAGAATCTCAATTTACATCCATATTCTGGAAGAGCCTACAGAGAGCTATGGGAACCAAGTTGACCTTTAGTACAATATTTCACCTACAGATAGATGGTCAATCAAAGAGAACCATTCAGATCTTAATAGATATGCTAAGAGCATGAGTACTTGATTTTCAGAAAACATGGAATGAATATTTGTCACTAGTAGAATTTGCATATAACAACAGCTACCAAGCAACCATAGGTATGGTACCTTATGAAGCATTATATGGTCAGAAGTGTAGATCCTCAATTCACTCAGGTGATATGGGTGAGAGGAAGTATCTGGGTCCAGAGTTAGTGCAACAAACAGAGGAGGCAATTCAAAAATTCATGGCAGGATGTTAACAGTCCAGAGTCGACAAAAGAGCTATGTTGATGCAAAGATAAGATATGTGGAATTTGAAATAGGAGACAAAGTTTTTCTAAGAATTGCGCAAATAAAAGGGATTATTAGTTTTGGCAAGAAAGGGAAATTAAGTCCAAGATACATTGGACCATATGATATTGTTGAAAGAATTGGAAAAGTGGCTTATAGACTAGCTCAACCGCCAACACTAGCAGGAGTCCATGATGTATTCCATGTATTGATATTGAGGAAGTATGCGCCGGACACATCGCATGTACTATGCCAAGAGGATATAAAGTTAAATAAAGACTTGACTTATGAGGAACATCCAGTGAAAATCTTGGACAACAGAGTGAAACAACTTTAAAATATAGAGATATCTATAGTTAAACTCGTTTGGAGAAGTCAACAGGTGGCAGAAGTGAAATGGGAATTGGAAAGTGAAATAAGATTGAAGTATCCACACCTATTTGGTAAGTAAATTTTGAGGACGAAATTTTTATAAGGAGAGGAGTTGTGATACCCATAATTTCTCACATATTAGTTGGTCATTGCATTTTATGACATTTTAGCATCATGCTATGATACATGAATATTTAGTTATTTTATATACATTCATGTATCATAATGGTGTACATTGTAAATTGAAAAATCATATGTTTGGTGTGTTCATTATACAAACAAGTGACTCGGGTTTACTAAAGAGAAGGATCCAGTAAGTTGAGTAATGGACAAAAACTTGTTTTCTAATGATTTACAAGAATTTCTAAGTAAAAAGTAAAATGTGGAGTCCTAAGAGGGTTTTTAAGGTAAGTTTAGTGAAAATGTGCACATTGGTGTGACGTGTGGTAAGATATGGAATTAAGTTAATAGGTCAAAGAGATTACTTAAGGTGATTCTAAGGTTGAAATAGGGTTGAGAATGCGATGACGATAAGGGTTTAATGATGGTGTTACTTTAGAAGCCATGAAATTACGTAAATTTTGGCATTCGAGTTTGTGGAGTCAAATTGAGATTTTATTAGGGTTTCAAAGGAATTATGGATCCTAATAATTAGGGAAAGAATGAAATAGAAAGTGATTATATTAGATGTTTAAAATTGGATGAAAAATATGGGAGATGTAAAGTTAGAATTTCTCACGTACCGAAATTTCGGTGCAAGCTCATACACCAAATTTGGTAGGCCAAATGATTGGCTAAGACCTTGTTCATACTTTGGGAATTTGTGTAAGTTTTGTGGGCAAGAGAAGGTGGTGAGAAAGCCATTTAAGGTGATATTAGATTAGAAGACAGGAGAGTGCTTCAGTGCTTCAAGTAAATTGAGATGCCTACTTGTCTCTTTAAAGTGTTAAGCAAGGAGGTGAAGAGGAATCAGCCCCAAAACCTTCTAGCCCAACCCTCCTCTGGTTCCAAAGTGCTTCTCCAGCCATTTCTAAAGAAAACCAAAGCAATTCCAAGTGCTTTGATGAAGGATTGATCATAGGAACACTAGGAGATTGAACCTAGTGTAAGGTAAGGTGAATTTTGTGAATCTAGTTTTGTTTCTCTCAAGATTGGTGATAAATCCGTGTTCTAATCTTTTGGGATAGTTTTAGAATCTGGTCCAAGAGTTTATAGGATGTTTAGGAGCTAATCATTTCAATTGGAGTTGGGAGAATCACAAGAAAACCTAAACTAGATCAAGGTAAGGGACAATTTTGGTTTGGTTCTATTTTGATGATGATTCAGAGGGTTTTATTTATATGAAAGTTATTTTAAGTTTGAATTTGACATTTTTGACATATCTTAAAATTTATTCACGTTCACCCAAACAATTCTTTTTTTAATAGTATTTTATTAAGTAAAATCTTTTTTTGGAAAAATAATTTTTAGAATGGTAATTTGTCGAGCCATTTTAGGCTATATTTTGAGTTATTTTAGAACCATTAATCACGAAACTAATCATTTAAATACCCAACATTACAGTTGTTCACATCGGATCCACTAAAGGGATAATATATGTAGAATATCACTTGTATCACCATAATAATTGTGCATAGTACATAAGTGATACTTGATTATTTGATGTATATGTATAAGGCATAAAGTATGGACATGGTACAAAATACAAGAAAATGGTATGTAAGGAATGAGTTGATAAACATTCACCAAAGTAATAAAAAGGAGTGACACTTCATGGTGAATAGTAATGAGGCTAAAACAATCCTGATGGGGATATTAAGCACCACAAAGTTTCTAGGATACACATGATAATGATTTGGCCATAAGGTCTGGGTCCACTAAATCTCTGGGAGAACTTTTAGTTTGGGATCACTAAGTTATGCGATGTCGGAATTAAATCAGAAAAAAAAGAAAATTATATAGCCACGAAAATTTTCGAAATAACTAACAAAGTGAATATTTAATAATATACTAATGGATGGAACAATCGGAAAGGTTATCTGATGAATATGTTCAAATTACTTATTCATGATTTATTCCATTGGGCTTTAGCTCACTTATTTTTGTTCATCCATTAGATGGTCCATTTGGTCTCAAGGCTAGCTCTAATAAATGGGAAAATAAGAACTATGATCTATTTTTTGGGATTATTTTTAAATTCATTGGGTGTTATTTTGTACCATTATTGCAAAGAAAGTCTTAAAAAGTTCAAATTTTTATTTGATAATTGAAAAATAAAAAGAATGAGTTTTGAATTTTGAAATTAATGGAGATTAATTTAAAATTCAAAATGAAATTTAAACATGATTTTATTTGGTTTAACTAAAGGAAAGAAAAGTGTAAGATTTTATTTTGGGAAAATTCATAAATAGAAAAATCCCTTGCCCAAAAGTGGGAGCTTTTTGAATTTTGTATTTCAAAATAAAGGGAAGGAAATTCGGAAATCCTAAGCCATGTAGGGATTTTCATGGGGATTTCAACCCTAGGGAGACTTTTTAAGGAGAAATTAGATTAAAATCCCATCTAGGGTTTGAGTTTTTTTGAATTTTCTCCTATATAAGGATATTATTGAAAACCCTAGGGAGAGAGTCTTTTGGAGAAAACAAAAAAAGAGATCACACTTTCCTTAGGGTGGCGGATTTTGTAGAGACAAAATAGAAGGATTTTTATTAAAAAAGTTTCCTATTTAGGTTTTTCACACAATTTAAAAAAGAGCCCATTTCTCTCTCATCCTAAAAATTGTAGAGACATAGCCTTGAATCAAGTGGGAGTGGTTCTTGGTGTGATCGTGACAATAAACAACGATCTTGTTTCACGGCAATTCTCCATCTTGGAACGTGAGATAGTGAGACAAGATCCTTGCGTCAATTAATTCAATCGTCACAAAGGTATGTGAGATTTTTCTAATCCTTTGTCCATAAACATATATCATGCATGAATCTCTCGATTTGTGGTTTACGTTTAATTATGAATTAAATGGATATGATAAAATTTTTGAAATTCCGCCTACAATATTGTTGTTGTTCAAATGATTTTTCATATATAAATCACAATAAGATCCTACAATTGGTATATAGAGCCTAGGGCTATTGATCATGCATGATTTATGTTTATGCGATTGAATGTATGATATGTGTTGATATTGGCATCTTGCATGAATATATGATGAATTCAAAATTGTTTTGATTGAATATGTGATTGGATCCCGATCGATTGGCTCTAGGTTTTAATTACACCATGTTGGTGGTTTACGATTTTTTTCTCTAGAAAATAATGTAAGCCATTAAAGGGCATAGGAAATTTTGTAATTTAAATTTCATATATCATGCATGAATCTCTCGTTGTGGTTTACGTTTAATTATGAATTAAATGGATATGATAAATTTTTGAAATTCCGCCTACAATATTGTTGTTGTTCAAATGATTTTTCATATATAAATCACAATAAGATCCTACAATTGGTATCAGAGCCTAGGGCTATTGATCATGCATGATTTATGTTTATGCGATTGAATGTATGATATGTGTTGATATTGGCATCTTGCATGAATATATGATGAATTCAAAATTGTTTTGATTGAATATGTGATTGGATCGATCGATTGGCTCTAGGTTTTTAATTACACCATGTTGGTGGTTTACGTTTTTCTCTAGAAAATAATGTAAGCCATTAAAGGAGCATAAATTTTGTAATTTAAATTTCGGGAAAATATTTTTTTTGCCGCCCGCCGCGCCCGCCGCCCGCCGTCGTCGCGTCGCGTCGCTTTGCCGCCCCGACGACTCGACCTCCGCCACAAGCCCGGCCGCCAAACCCTTCCCTGGGTTTTGGGCGTGCGGCAGAACTAAGTTTCGAAACCCTAGTATGCGCTAGGGTTTCACGAAACCCTAAGCGGGCCTGCGAGCCACTGCCCGGGCGAGGGGCAGCGGCCGGATGGCCTGCTGCCGGGGCAGGGCCACGGCCCCAGGCGGGGCCAAAGGGCGACGCGCAGGCCCTGCCCAAGGCACGGGCCACAGGCCTTGCCCGGGCAAGGGCCACAGGCCCTGCCCGAGTAACGAGCCCGAGCCTTGCCGAGCAGGGCCAGTGCCCGCCACAGGCCCTTGCCTGCAAGAGCAAAGCCCCAGGCCCGGCCTTGCCTTGCCGAGGCAAAGCCCACGAGCCCGGCCAGCGGCCTTGCCGAGGCAAGGGCCGCGCCCCAACAATGGGAGCAAGGCCTGCCTGGCCTGGCAGCCCATCTTTTGCGCCCAGGCCTGGCCCTGCCCGGTAGGAGAAGGTGGGCCCAGGATTGTCCCGGGCCCAAAAAAAAAAAAAAAAAAAAAAAAAAAAAAAAAATATTTTTTATTTTCACTTTTCGGGGATCAAGAGAAGAGAAAATTGAGAAGATGCCAAGAAGACAAGATGAAGAAAATTATTGTAATTATTTTCATTTGTTTTTATGGGTTGTAATTAGAAATGAGCCATAGAGAGGTTAAATTGTAAATGTATGATTTATTGTTTAATCTCGCATCATTATAACATGCCATATAGGATATAGAGATGCCAATATCAAATTGCCATGCAAGCATGTTCATGCATCATTGTAGTTTAATATTATAAATTGTTATAATAATAAATGCAATGGGTAAATTTTATAAAGAGTTATAAAATACAACAAATTTATAAGGGTTATAATTTTGTTGAATTATTAATTGGACTTAATTTCAAAACAAAATCCTTTTTTGGAAAAGCTAAGTGGGAGGGTCGTTTTGCGTTGAAACGTTCCCAAGGTCTCCGACTTTAGCACGATCGTGACACGTGGATAGGTTAAGAACCACCTTAGTGGTCCTCACTTCAATGGGAGAAACCCATGAAACATGTCGCTAAGGAGTCATCGGGTTGCTTATAGAAGATAAGACTCGAAAAGGAAGTAGTGAGGCGAGACCATCCCTAGATGGATCGTTAGTTCATAACAACCTCTAGAGTCGATTAGTCGGTTAAACACTTAGACTAAAGATCATTGTAATCTCCCATAGGAGCTAGGCAATGGATCTAAGGTGACCAAAAAGATGGTGATTGGTTGCACTAGATGTAGAGACATCTTGTAAAGTGAACCAAACGAGAGGAGTCTCGATGCGATAGGAGGCTTCACGGACGCCACCCCTAGGTGGGACGTGTTGCCGTTTATGATCGCAACACCATAGATGAAACATTTTTAAGGATTTTATTTATGTTTAAGTATTTGCATTCATGCATCATACTTCTCTTAAATATAAGCAAATTATCAACACCGCTTTTTATTTTATTTTTCAAAGCAATTATGTCTTTATCCCCGATCGCGCAAATTCTTAGTACAAACAAACTAGTGGGTGAAAATTACGTTGATTGGAAACGTAACCTCGATATCGTGTTGACGGTAGACAAGCACAAGCATGTGCTCACTACCCCCTGTCCTCTTGAGCGAATGATGATTCGACTCAAGAAGAGCGAGACGACACACACCGCTTGGATGCGTTCGATGAGATTGCTAGGTGCTATATTTTAGCATCAATTAGCAATGTGTTGCAACAACAAATCGGAACATCTTGACGGACTGCAGATATGATCTCTGACATCTCCGAAATGTTCGGAAGCAGGCCGTCATCAAGCCAAGCAAGCTGCTAAGCGCAACTTCATGAACTGCCGGATGAAATCCGGCACTCTGCTCGGGACCATATGCTATTGATCATAAGTCACCTGAATGAGATGGAGCTCATGGGAGCTGAAATAGATGGAGAAACTCAAGTGGATATGATCCTAGAGACTCTCCCGGAGATGTTTGACAACTTCAAACTCAATCGCTCGATGAATAAGTTGAGTTATTCCTCCCTTAACTCATGATGGAGCTTGAACTACGGAAACTCTACCGCTTAAAGGCAATAAGGAGAATGGAAAGGCAAGCCTTGTGAAGCAAAGCCTTCCACCTCTCGGTGCCAATAAGCAGGAGAAAGCCCGCAAAGATAACAAGAAGAAGCCGGCTAAAGGCAAGAACGCTGCAAAGGTAGACAAGAGTATCGACAAATGTCACCATTGCGGAATGTCTCGCCACTGGAAACGCAGAATCGTCCTACGTACCTCAAGGAGGTCAAAGCTAAAGGTACATTGCTTGTTATCAAGCCTGTTTTGTGGGTGACTCTACTTTTTCTTGGATTGTAGACTGGAGCCACTAATCATGTTTGTTGTTCTCTGCGGGGGTTCGGGGAAAACAAAAAGGCTTAGCAAGGACGAGTTCAACTTCATTGGGGAATGGAGCATCGATGTCGTTAACTTGTTGTTGGAAGTATTAAATTAATTTTTGAGAACAGTTTTATTGTTTTGAACAATGTTTATTATGTCCCGGTTTTGGGAAAAACCTTATTTACGTGGGCTCGTTTGATTGAGCAAGGATATTCTTTGGATTTTAATAATGATGTTATTCAGATTCTAAAGAATGGCTTCATGATTACTTCTACGGTCATGATAAACAATGCTTTCTACGTTAAACCAAATATTCCAACGATTTGCGATCATGAATTGAATGATGATTCAATGAGAGAAAGTAAGAGATTGAGGTTAGACTCAATTGATCAAACCTACAAATGGCATCTACGTCTTGGACATATTGGCCTTGACGGGGATTAAAAGGTTGGTAAGAGACGGTCCCTTACAAACCTTAAGTGTAGGCTCACTACCTACATGTGAATCCTGCATAGAAGGAAAAATGACCAAGAGACCCTTTTCAAACAAAGGGTAATAGAGGCGATGAATGCCTAGAACTCGTACATAGTGATGTATGTGGGCCATTCAATATCCAAGCAAGAGGAGGATATGAATATTTCATAACCTTCATCGATGACTATTCTCGTTTTGGTCATATTTATCTAATGCGTCAAAAGTCCGAAACCTTTGAAAAGTTCAAAGAATTCAAGGCCTTGGTTGAAAAGCAATTAGATAAACAGATCAAAACACTACGATCGATCGTGGTGGTGAATACTTCTTTGGGAGAGTTCAAGACTTTCTTAAGGAAGAAGGTATATTTTCTCAACCGACCGCGCCGGTACTCCTCGGTGAGAATGGCGTGTCCGAGAGAAGGAATCGAACTCTATTGGACATGGTTAGATCAATGATGAGTTACTCATCTCTTCCAGATTCCTTTTGGGGATATGCCTTGGAAACAAAGAAGATACATTCTGAACCAAGTTCCATCTAAGGCGTGCACGGAACTCCATATGAAAGATGGAGTGGCAAGAAGTCATCTCTTGGCCACACCGGAATATGGGGTTGTCCGCACATGTGCTTAGAAAGAAGACCGGTAAGTGACTAGTCGTTCGTAATCTGTGCCTATTTGTAGGATATCCCAAAGGAACAAAAGGCTATATCTTTTATAGTCCATCGATCGAAAACATTCTGGCCAAAGAATGCTCGTTTTCGGAAGAGGATTTTATAAAGAATATGAAGCCAAGAAGCAAGCTTGTACTTGAGGAATTGACTGGTGAAAATGTTCATGCAACATATCCGCAATCTATTCCTCGAACCGACAACAGATGAACCACAACAAGAACTAACACCGGTGGAGCCTCGACGTAGTGGGAGGGTTGTGAGACAACCGATAGGTACATGTCTTATGGAGACGCATTATATGCGATCTCGATTTAGACATCGACGAACTGTCTCCTACTTGCGGCCATGGAAAGTTTGAAGCAAACCTATGGCATGAAGCCATGGACGCCGAAATACAATCGATGTATAAAAATGGCGTATGGACTCTAGTGGATCCTCCGAAGGGGTAAAACCCGTAGGGTGTAAATGGATCTACAAGAAGAAGAGGGGTCGGATGGGAATGTAGAGACATTCAAAGCAAGGCTGGTAGCCAAGGGCTACACCGGAAAGAAGGCATCGACTATGAGGATACCTTCTCTCCGGTAGCCATGCTTAAATCCATCCGAATTCTTCTATCCATTCTTGTGCCGCTTTAGATTATGAAATCTGGCGAGATGGATGTAAAAAGACTTTTTCGAATGGCAATCTGGATGAGCGCATTTACATGGCACAACCGGATGGATTCATTGAAAAGGGTCTAGAAGAAAAAGTTTGCGAAGTGCGAAGTCCATTTATGGATGAAGCGTGCATCCGATCATGGAATATCAGATTCGATGAGACTGTTAAAACTTATGGTTTTGTTCGGTCAATGGATGAGCCTTGTGTGTATGTGATACAAGAAGGCAAAGTGGTTTTCTTAGTCTTATATGTAGATGACATACTACTCATTGGGAATGATGTAGGAAGACTAATCGAGGTTAAGCTCGGCTCGCAGAAAGCGATTTGACATGAAGGATCTAGGAGAAGCTGCCTATGTTTTGGGAATTCGGATCTTCGAGATCGGAAGAACAAACAATTGGCCTTTATCTCAAGCATCCTACATCGATAAGGTAATGGACCGATTCGCTATGCAAAACTCCAAAAGGGTTATCTACCCTTCCGACATGGAGTATCCTCTCTAAGGAGCAGTCTCCCAAGACTCCTCAAGAAGAGGAAGACATGAGCCGAGTTCCTTACGCTTCAGCCGTGGGAAGCCTCATGTATGCGATGCTTTGCACCGGACACGATATATGCTACAAAGATGGCGTGGTGAGTAGATTCGGTCAAACCCCGGACCCGAGCACTGGGTTCTTGTCAAAGCATATCCTCAAGTATCTTAGGAGAACGAGGAACTATATGCTTGTATATTCGTGCATCGACTGAATATGACGGGATATACCGATTCCGATTTCCAATCGGATAAGGATTCCAGGAAATCCACTTCAGGATCAGTGTTTGTCCTGAATGGAGGTTCGGTGGTATGGAGGAGCATCAAGCAGACTTGCATAGCTGACTCCACCATGGAGGCCGAATATGTGGCAGCTTGTGAAGCTGCGAAAGAGGCTGTATGGCTTAAAAAGTTCCTTGTTTCACTGGAAGTTGTTCCGGAAGCTGATAGGCCCATGGTACTGTATTGCGATAACAGTGGGGCTGTAGCAAACTCTAAGGAGCCTAGAAGCCATAAAAGGTCCAAGCACATAGAGCGGAAATACCACCTCATCCGTGAGATTGTACAAAGAGGCGATGTTGAAGTGACAAAGATATCAACACATGACAACTTGGCCGATCCGTTTACAAAGGCTTTATCATGGTAAAGTCTTCGATACGCATCTGGAAGGTTTGGGCATGCGAGATTGTACACACCTACTTTAAGTCCAAGTGGGAGTTTGTTGGAAATGTGTCCATAAAGTGGGATGTAATTTGTTATTTATGAAATGACAAATGTAAGACATTATTATTTTCTTTGATTTTATAAAATAAGATAAAGTTATGTTTTGACACATACTCAAGAGTGTTTATGATATTGCTTAGTCCATAAACTGTTACTAACGAAAGAAGAGTCGGGAACCCTGCCGGACAAACTCTTCGGATACAGTTTAAAATAGATATTCATGATCTTAGGATTGATTGGGCAATCGAATCCGATTATGACTGTTAGATCGAACCATGTGATCTTTGGTCTCGGGGCATGGGAGTTGGACTCGTGGTTGATCTAGACATGCTCGCAACATGTTGAATAGACCATGTGTGATTAGGTTAGAGTAAAACCGTTTACACAACTCTAAACCTAATCATCACAACTTAAGTATATTTGTATAATTATCTTAATCCACAAGTGAATCGTAGCTCAACTTAGTATCTCATGATCTTTGATTCGCCAATGAGATTAGTTCACGATTATTGAACGACATCTCGGTCATTGGGATCATGACAATATTAAGTTGGAGTTATGTGATTCACAGATATGGAATCGTAAAAATAATATCACCTCATGCTTTATTGACGGGTGTGTGAATAAATAAACCAGGCCTGGTATTCAATGATGATATTCATTGATTAAGACATCGTAACATGTGCGAGACATCTTACTAACGTTTGTCTTTCTTATTCACGGTCATATAAAGGAGTTGAGGAAATAATGATTAGAATGGTAAAACGGTAATATTATATACACCATTCGATCACCGATATTTCTGAAGGATAATAATGCATTTACACTGTGGACCGTGTGATAAATTGTATCAACACCAAAAGAAAAATTAGCGCACATGAATCGAGAGATTATTCGGCATCGAACTTTTAGTGGAGTTATGCGATGTCGGAATTAAATATGTCGATAACTTATAGGGATGAGTTAGTCGAATATTGTAATTCCATAGCTTTGTTCATGTGGGTCCATTCGGTCTCAAGGCTAGCTCTAATAAATGGGAAAAACAGAATCGATAATTATGTTTAAATTCATTGTGTTATTTTTCATTTATTTGATAATTGAAAAATAAAAAGAATGAGTTTTGAATTTTGAAATTAATGGAGATTAATTTAAAATTCAAAATGAAATTTAAACATGATTTTATTTGGCAACTAAAGGAAAGAGAAAAGTGAGATTTTATTTTGGGAAAATTCGGAAATCCCTTGCCTTAAGGGGATTTGAATTTTGCTCCAAAATAGGGAAGGAAATTCGGAAATCCCTAAGCCATGTAGGGATTTTCGGATTTCAACCCTAGGGTTAAGGAGAAATTCGAAAATCCCATCTAGGGTTTGAGTTTTTGAATTTTCTCCTATATAAGGATATTATTGAAAACCCTAGGGAGAGAGTCTTTTGGAGAAAAGAAAAAGAGATCACACTTTCCTTAGGGTGGCGGATTTTGTAGAGACAAAATAGAAGGAAAAAGTTTCCTTAGGTTTTTGAAAAAGAGCCCACTCTCTCATCCTAAAAATTGTAGAGACATAGCCTTGAATCAACGAGTGGTTCTTGGTGTGATCGTGACAATAAACAACGATCTTGTTTCACGGCAATTCTCCATCTTGGAACGTGAGATAGTGAGACAAGATCCTTGCGGTCAATTAATTCAATCGTCACAAAGGTATGTGAGATTTTTCTAATCCTTTGTCCATAAACATATATCATGCATGAATCTCTCGTTGTGGTTTACGTTTAATTATGAATTAAATGGATATGATAAAATTTTTGAAATTCCGCCTACAATATTGTTGTTGTTCAAATGATTTTTCATATATAAATCACAATAAGATCCTACAAAAATTTAATGCCACGTCAGCTAATTCGCTCTTATTTGCGACGACATAATTTGTGAATTGTCGTCGCAAAAAATTAATGTCATGTCATCTTGACGATGCAACCGACGAAATAAATGCAGTGACTCATTTGCAACGTTGCCGTCACAAATGTAATTATGACGACGACATGTCGTCACAATAAAATTTTTGCGACGAATCAATTGCGGTGACCAAGTTGTCACAAAAAAGTTATTTGCGACGACTTTGTGTGCTTTTGCAATGACTTTGTGTTGTCACTAATAACCCTGTTTTGTGTAGTGAACATGCAGGGGTTATTAAATTGACAATTGGCTAAAGAAAGACCAAAGGACTTATGCTTGAATAAAGATGAAGATCGAAAAATCCTATTTGGCAAAGTGAGCATAAACACCGTTGGCAGTGTTCTCTTATCAAGTTTTTGGAAAGATTCCGATTCCTGTACTCCTACCGATTCCGAAAGATATTAGCACTACACACACCTAGAAGTTGATTCAATTTTAGCAATTAATTAACTGATTTTTATCTTGTAATGTAAATTAGCTATTTTTTTCTTCTATTTTTCCACCTAAATCTATTATTTTCTATATTGACAATGATATTGAAGAAAAAAAAAACTATAAGTTAACTATAACATAAATGTCTCACATTAAAAAGAAAAATAATACAAACCTGTACCGTGTATATACATAATGTAAGTACATTAACAAGTTTTCTTTTATTTTTTTCCTTTTGATAATAAATGAAAGTATTAAGACAAGTTATAGAGGTAAAAGGGCCAAAATAGGTTAAGTTATACAGTGTCAATGGTCTAAAAAATTTTTTGGGAATGGTTTATAAAGAATGACTCTACCTTTCAATAGGAGGCATTTTGATGAGAAACTCAAAAGTAAAACCGTGTGGGTTTAGGCGCTAGGTGGACAATATTAATCAAATGAAGGTGTAAGTTATTACAGGTGGTATCAAAACTTATACCTAGTCAGAAGTGTGGCCAACAAAAACGTTATTGGGTCTCTAAAAGGAGGAACAAGATAAGGTGAGTTGTGTGCAAAAGGACTAAGACATAACTATTTTATTTGTTTATTAATAAATTAAAGTACGGGATTGTTTGTTCCAACTTCATTGAAATATGTTAAATCGCTCCATTCTTAGTTCCTATTTCTCCATTTACTCAAGAGAGAGTGAAAAAAAACAAAAAAACATAAAAAAAACAAAACCCTTGTAATATAGTCAAGGGATAAGCTAACACTGACTGTATGTCACGAATAATGCATAGTAAGAGTAGATATATATAACCCTGCTGGCTTTCAGTTGTTTCAAACCAGAAAGAAATGCTTGAAAATGGGAATCTGGCAGAAAATTGTCGAGTTTACATGTATTATCACAATCTTCTTAACGTGATTAAAGGTATAGCATAATCTAATATAAAATTTCTCTCTGATAGATGCGTAAATTGTATAATTGTTGATTATAAACCCATTTATACACCATAAAAGTGGCACATAAAGACAAATAAAGCAATCATATCAATGTTAGAAAACTTGGCAGTAAATCTTGGAATATATGACTTTGAAAATTGAGAATATTTGTTTCATGACGTGGTAATTATAGGCAAGTAGCATATTCGGCGTGCAGGATGATTTGTATGGAAATCTTTGACTTACTGAGATACATTGCGCGTTTTGATGTGCTACTAATTATTAGTTCTTAACAATCACGTCACAATATTCACGCATTATACCCAAACAATTCATCGTGTGGTAAAAGGTTATCCTGTCGTATCGAAAAGACCAAAGTATATTTCAACAGATTAGGTTACTATCCAGTATAAGGAAGTTACTTTCTGCTTAACATAATAACTATATTAGTAATTTTTGAACCAGATAAATTCATTTTTTGTTTCATACTTGTTTACAACGATAATGATTTTTGTCTCACGTATTTATAACAAGACGTAAACCAATTTTTGTTTTCTTGGAAAATAATTGCATCCACCATTAAAAACGGATAAAGCAGAGGTGGTAAATATAAGTGTCGAGATCCAATTGTGAAAAACTCACGCAACCAAAATTCGTTTAAAAAAACCACTGCAGTCGTTGAACGAGACAAACCTTCACAGACCACGCGGGATCTGGGCCCAGTCACCTCCAACAACAACGCCCTTTGTTGTTATTCTTTGTTGGCCTTAAATTCAATTGCCTTCCCCAGCAACTAACATCCAATCTTCTTCCTGATCACCATCACGAGCACCAAAGTCCACTGTGCTGCACTATACTCTCTCTGATCAGGGTACAACGACCATATAATTTTTCTATTTCCTTTTTCTAATGTCTCAACTACGCAACAAAAGCATTTTATTAGAAAAATTCAATGACATTAACTAGGATCCCATCTGTTTATAATTTTTTTTGGTACAATATATTATAAAATAGTACTTTAAACAGTAATTAGTGGTCAATAAAAGCTTAACATATACAGACAAGTAATGCACAGAGTCATTATGGCAGTATACGTCGTCAACATTTCGAATTCTTTTGGTTCTTGTTGGGGAAAAAAACACTCCTATATCCAAGCAACAAAAAATAAACTAAAACATAACAGAAAAATAAAAAAGATAAAGATTTAAATAGTTCAAAAAAATTTTCCACGTTCATAAGAGAGAACGAAAAAAATTCAATAACAGTTTCAGAATTACACACTTAATAAATTTTCATACTCTCTCTACCAAAAACCCCTTACACCCTTTGTCTATCTATCTTCTCACTTTTCTTAGTTTCTCTTAAAAGGAAGGATTATTTCTCTATACTTTTCTCTGAACACACAAAATCTTACACAAAACACTTATTTATAGACTCCTAATGAGTCATAAAATAACTCTTGCCCAAAAACAGAAAAGCAACTTTTCCTAAAACATAAAATAGTAACTTTTCTAAAATCAATTTGAGGTGCTTACCTAACAATCTCCACTTTGACTCAAATTCTCTCAACGTACACATTTGGGTATCTAATCTCGACAACCCTCATCGCATTCCTCATGGATAGGGTGACAACAATATAAACTTCAACAAGAATAAACATATGTTAAGTTTAAACTCTCATCAAACTTGGCACAGAAAAATATCTTCTTCTTCTTCAAAGCATCTTCACTGCCATAATTATTCACCATCTTGTCTTTATCATCTTCAACTGTTATTATCTTGTTGCTCTCTTTTACTCCTACAACTTCTTTCACAACAAAGAAAGACTCTTCATGGCTTGGCTCCACCTTCATAGCTCCACCCACAACTGTAGTCTCAATCAGTTTATATTAGTTTTTCACTTTTTCACCTTTATAGCCACTAAATCACCTCTCTTGAATTGCATAGTACTCACAACCCAAAGTGTCAAAAGCTCCCAAAGAAATCAAACTTCTACTTAGTTAACGAACATGTCTAACTTTTGTCAATTTCTTGACAACACCTTCAAACATCTTCACCTTCAGAGTACCTATTCCAACAACGTTAGTATTAGAATCATTAGTTATCAATAAAGTACCAGCATTACAGGACTTATAAGAATTAAACCATTTCTTATGTGGACACATATGAAACAGACGTCCAAAATCTAAAATCCAAGAGTTAAAAATATTTACATTGGTAATAACAGAATATACATCATCTTCACTATTGAGTTTCTTGCTTTCTCTTTACTTCAAGGTGCTTTGTCAGTTCTTCAAAGTTTCTCCTAATATGCCCATTCTTATGAAAGTAGTAGCACTCAATATCATTTCTTGGACATGAATGAGAACGATCATCTCTCTTATCATAATATCTCCCTCGTAACTTGCTCTACCCCTATTCAAATCTGATTATGTGATTAAAACATGTTCAGTATGAGAGGAACAACTACGCTTCTTTATATTTGCAGGCTCTAACAGAGCAGTTGACACCTCATCCATAGTCAACGTCGTCTTTCCAACAAAAAGTGTAGTCACCAAAGTCTCATATGATTTGAGTAGGGAGGCCAACAAAATTGTCACTTTATCTTCCTCATCAATTTTGACCTCTACACTTAATAATTGAGTTATGCACTTATTAAAATTATTTATATGATCTCTATCATCAGTTTCCCCATACATCTTCAACTCATACATTTGCTTCTTCAAATATAGTCTATTTGTTAGGTGATTAGTGCATGAAAATGCATCCTAAATACTGCTTTTGATTTATATAATATTAAAATATTTAAGCTTTAATTAAACAATTCTATTATTTTTATTCATAATATTTTTAATTAGATTTTTTTTAGTTTTTTCTTAATTATTTATAGATGAAAGCAATGTAAAAAGCTACACAAAAAGAAGCCAAGAAAGCCATATTTTTGAGCCTTTAGCCGAGCCATACGAGGCAGAGGGAGAGCCGCGTCAGCTCAACGAGCAATCAAGCTAGCCACGCGTGGGCCCCATCAGTTAGTGCAGAAATCTGCGCCTGTTCCTCCTGCCGTCTCGCGCCTCACGCGTCACCAGCACGCAGTCCTCAGCGAGCGCGTTTCTTCCACGCAGCCATCAGCGCGCGTCCAACATTTTCTTCGTGTGGGTCCCGCCCGATAGCGCCAGCCTGCCTTTCCTCTCAGTGCGCACCAGCTGTCCTCCACTCTGCCTGGGCTAGCACACTCCAACGAATCTGCGTACGACACGTGGCACGTTTTTTCCTCATTGCCAATCAAGCTTTGACACGTGTCTCTTCTGTGCTAAATCAGAATTCCTTCCCCAAAAATCAGACGAGATTACCAGATTTCTTCCTCAAATCAAATATATGATTTCTTTTAATTTATATGTAATTTTATTTTGTTTCCTTTTCTTTTGTAATTTTGTAGTTTTACTATTTATTTCATTTTTTGACAGGCAACCTCTGAACATTATAAATAGACAGGATGGCCTAAGGTTTTCAAAAGTTTTGAATCTTCAGTTTTTTGTCGTCTTGCTGTCAGTCTCATATTTTCTCTCTAGAACTTGTGAGAATGTTTTGCAAGTTAGGCTAGAGTTCTCTTGGTGAGGTTAGAGATGAACTTCTGTTGAGTGATCTCATTTGGAGTTTTGATTCCTTGTGCTATAAAGTTCAATATCTCAATGAATTAGATCTCATATATTTTTCTATTACTTTTCAAAATATTGTGTGCCAATTTTTATATAAGTTAAGTCACGATTTTCTTATGTAATTCTATCACACATTATTTTGTCATTCAAATTATTTTACAAATTGTCTTTTACTGCAATATTGTCAAATTGATATATTATCGATTTTGGATAACTTGTAATAATAATATTTTCGGAGTCTACATAGAGATTTAATTTATTCAATTCTTTTATTTTGAAAATCAAAACTTGAATTGGTAAAGGAAATATTGGGGATTCTCGACACCTTACCATTTTTACTACCAAATTTTCTTCATACAAATTTTCTCCTTTTTATTTTATTTCCAACAAAAATCTCAAAAACTCATCTTTTTTCTTTAATTGATCACTTTTCTCTAACGCTTTTATTATGTTAGTCTTTCTTGTTATTTTGTTATCTCTCTGTGGATACGACCGCCCTTCTGTGCTATAATTGACCGCTTGTGAACATCACTTTTGGGCGTTAATCAAATTTTGATGCCGTTGCCGGGGAGGTGCTACTAGCAAGATTGATCAGTAGATTTTTGGGCCAAAGAAGTAAGTATACATTTATTATTATTATTATTATTATTTTTCTTTTCTTCCTTATCGTTCATTTCAAAAAAAAAAAAGTTGGCTGCCGTGTTCTATATTCAGAGAGTAAGCTATAGGTTGGCTGCAGCAGCAAGTTAACGTGCCTTTGTTCAAAGTTGCTGCATTTTTTTTCCCCTTTTGCCGTCCAATGTCCCTTATTCAAAACCAAAAAAAAAAAGAAAGAAAAAAAAGCTACCTTTTTAGTACTTGTTACTTGTTTTTATTTTATTTTATTTTTTTATTTCTGTAGTTTTGTTAAATAAAAAAATCTCACACTTTTAGAATTTGCTTTTATTTTTAATTTTATTTTCCTCTTTAGTTTTAGAATTAATTGTGATTTGATTTTGTAATATTTTATTTTTGATAAATTAGGATTTTATTTTGTTTTCCCATTTGTATATTTTAATTGTTGACTATTATATTGTTGCCTAATTTAATTTTTCTTTTAAGTCTTTATTAATTTTTAGGATTGTGATTAGGTTGTAATTAGTTGACTAATTTAGATTCCTAATCTATGAATTTCATAAGTTGGTAGATTTAGGCTTTTGACTTTAGGAATAGTTTCCATTAATTACATTTCATTTCATAATTTATTCAATAAAATTTAATAATTGGTTTTAAAGATAATTGTGTGGTTACGTGGAAAGTACAATCTAAGGGAGTTCTGTCTAGGAAAGTTAGTACTTAAGTGGGCCTCGCCCCACCAATCTTTCCTGGGAACGTTGCTCTGTCTAGGATACTATTCATTGACCCAAGAGCTATAGTCTTTACTGGGAGCACTCTCGGTGGTTACAATTTACGTTACTATATACTTATTTTCTCTTTGATTAAAAATAAAAAAAATCAAAATAAAATAAAAATAAAAAAATAAAAAAGAGCCTCTTAGGGTGAATGTATCGATACAGAGACGAACTAGGGAGATTTGCTCAATGTCTAGATTTAGAAACCCTTAGTGAAATTCTATCCGACTCGTCTTCTACATCTCCATCTTCGTACTCATCGTTGGAATTCGCATTTCAAAATCTATTCGTAATGGCACAACACGAGGAAGTTCAACAGAGGACGTTGCAAGATTACTTGCACCCAACGCGCACGGGCGCCACCCCATCTTGCATCCTGTTCCCACCGAATGCACCACCTACGGATTTCAAGCTAGGCATGATTGCACTTCTCCCAACCTTTCACGGATTAGAGAATGAGAACCCATATGTACACATCTGGGAGTTTGAAGAGGTGGCCACTTTTCACAGCCGTGCTAAGGCCGTAAATACTGTCAGATTGAAGTTTTTTCCTTTCTCTTTAAAGGACAAGGCCAAAAGCTGGTTGTATTCTCTTGGGCCTAGGTCTATTGGTATGTGGGAAGAAATGACGACGACATTCTTCAACAAGTATTTCCCACACCATCAGACCAACAATTTGAAATGACAGATCTCAAATTTCGCTCAGAAGGAAAATGAAACTCTTTATCAAGCATGGGAGCGTTTTAAAGATCTGTTAAATTTGTGTCCCCACCATGGTTATGAAAGTTGGCGCCTCGTAAGCTATTTCTATAATGGACTCACAATTCGAGAGCCCTAATTTGTTGAGGTGATGTGCAATGGAGATTTCTCCAAAAGGATCCTGATAAAGCTATCGAGTGCCTGAATGAGTTAGCTGAGAAAGGTCATACTTGGACTGGACCGAGTGCTACTGAGAGCACTAATAGGTCCCAACTAGCTGGAGTTTATCAATTGAGGGAGGAGGATAACCTCAAGGCCCAAGTTGAAGCTTTGACAAAGCAAATGGAGGCCCTCAAAAGTAAAGATAGTAAAGGACCCAACATGGTGGCAAGGACAGAGGCACATGAGCCTTGTTTAGTTTGTGGTGGAATGGGCCATCTAGCTCAGGATTGTCACACTTTAAGTGAAATGAGAGGGGTATAAGAGGAATAGTGCAACGCTTTGGGCGTATACGGAAAACCATATATACCTTTCTCAGAGACTTATAATCCTGGTTGAAAAAACCACCCAAATTTCAGTTGGCGAGATTCGAATCAACATGCACAATCATCTGGAGGGCAATGTAGATCAGAGCAATAATCTCAACCACCAAGCATTAGAATAACAACAGCCGAAAGGGAATTCTCTAAAGGATACCCTAAAAGCTTTTATGGACGCGGAAAATAAGATGAATCAAAGAGTTGATTCAATGAACATGCAGTTGGTGGAGGAGAATAAGAAAATAAAAGTCAGATCACAAAGCTGATAGAAGCTTTAACCATTCAAGAGCATGGTAGATTTCCATCATGAACCCAGTCCAATCTGAGAGGACAAAACATGGCTCAAATTTCCAACTCTGAAGGTCAAAACATTAAGGAAGTTAACGCCATCTCTACTTGAAGTGGTAAGAATTTGGACATGCCATTGACAAGTAGTACCACTTCTAGTAATGAAGAATCAGCTCAGAAGAAAGAAGAGCCAATAAAAATTCTGGTAGAGGTACCTTTTCCCCAAGCTCTCTGACCTGCTGGGAAAGTGCCGAAAAATCAAAGTGAGATCCTGGAGTACTTAACACAATTGAAGATCAATCTTCCCTTACTACACGTGATCAAGCAAGTGCCGCCCTACGCCAAGGTTATCAATGATCTATGCACCATAAAGAGAAAGCACCACGTCAAGAAGACTGCATTCTTGACGGAATAAGTGAGCGCGATGATTGAGCAGAAGAAACTGCAAAAGTATAAAGATCCAGGTTGTCCTACCATTTCTTGCCAGATCGAGACACATGAATTCGGCCAAGTGTTACTGGACCTAGGATCGAGCGTGAACCTCATGCCTTATTCGGTCTACTCACAATTGGGTTTTGCAGAGATTAAGCCCACATCTGTGGTTCTGCAACTGGCCAATAAATCCATTAAGAGACCACGGGGAATAGTTGAATACGTTCTGTTACAAATTGACAGGTTTTATTACCCCGTGGATTTTCTTGTCTTGGATACACAATCCGTGGTGAATATGGAGTCATCCATTCCCATCATTCTAGGAAGACCTTTCCTTGCCACAACAAACGCACTTATCAATTGTAGGAATGGTCTCATGAAGATATCTTTTAGGAATATGACCTGAGGTGAATATTTTTCATATTCAAAAGCAACCATGTGATGATGATGAGTGTCACCAAACATTTATGATCGACACACTTATCGAGGAGGGAGTTCTGTCGCAAAGCAACTTTGAAGATCTAGAAAACTCCCTCCAAAATTCTGAATCTGAGAGTTCCAATCCTTGTGAGATGGCTAATAGTTTTGCCATTTTCAAAGAATCACAGGACATAGGAACCAAGTTTGGGCCACCATCTTTTGAGGAGCTCCCAACAGAAGGAGAAAAACTGAAATCATCCACCGAGGAGACTCCAAAAGTCAAGTTAGCCCAACCACCTGTGGGCTTAAAACATGCATTCTTGGGAGATGAAGACACATTCCCAGTCATCATCCCATCTAAACTCGATCCATTGCAAGCACAATGATTGATTGACATGCTGAAAGAGCGCAATTCCAGGATTAAGGTAAAAATAAAAGCGGCTCATGACAAGCAGATCCTGAGGAAGAATTTCAAGTTGAATCAATGGGTTCATCTCTTTGACTCCTGTTTGCATCTCCACCCGGGTAAGTTGAGGTCACAGTGGACTACCCTGTTCGTAGTGAAATGCATTTTTCCCAATGGTGCTGTCAAGGTTGAGGACCCGACTAATGGGAGAATCTTCAAAGTAAATGGCCAGCATCTTAAGAATTACTTAGAGCGGGTGAACCAAGTTGAAGAGATCACTCTCGATGACCCCGTTTAGCAGCCCTGAGTAGTTTGCTCACAACTTCTGTACCATATTTTGATTTTATGTTTTTCTTTGCTTCATTTTACAATTTTTGTGTTTTTTAGAGAATCATATCAGGAAGCTCAAGCTATGCTCATATGTGGAATGTTCATCGTCCAGTTGTCTTCCTTCTCTACATTTCCATAATTTTTGACACCGATGACACTGTCTGATTTTCGTTGGGGAGAGGGGGGGGTGAGTATATTCATGCGTAAGAGTGATTTTTGTCATGTTGATATTTGGGTTAAAAGTTTTGCAAAGTTGTCTAAGTATGATTCAAAATGATTGGTTTAGGTCGATTTTCGCTGTCTTGGTTACTAAGAAATGACTTCCAAAGTTTCTTTTTGCACGTGCTAAACCTTGTGGTAAGATGGATGTTAATGCATGTCAGCTGAGAAAATTCTTGAGTTTAAGTACTTAATTTTTGGTGAGTTAAGAGAGTTGAGAAAACGACTTTTGAACCTTCATTGATCTTTTGAGTTGGTCAAATAACTGTTAGAACATCATTACATGGTTAGTGGTATGCTTTGTGCATATGCTTGAGGGATGGATTTTGCGTTAGATAGGAATGGTCTTATTAATAGAGCCTCATTTCTTATCTTTCATTCTTCAAAAACAAAAAAAAAAAAAAAAACAAAACAAAAAAAGAAGTGCAAGAGCAACACTTCACAGATCCTGTAGTTTGGTGTTAATCACATTTGATACTATATAGCAGTTTGTCAAAAGAACACCTTTCTACATTCACTTCATTATTGCAGGTTGACTCTTGCCAAAAAAAAGAAAATAAAAAGATTAATTTATTTTCCTATACATTTGTTTTGGCTCTTTGTTCATTTCTGTAAATTTCTGTTTGACTCGAATGAAATCTCAAAAGTTGGTTTGTGGTAAGAATGGTAGAATGTTCTAGTAGTTGAATAACCTATCTTTTTATCAATGTTCATTTGATTGTTTGTCCTAAATTTTACCTTCCTCACACTGAGAGTTGATTGTTCCATTTCCAACTCCATGAGAGAACCTTTGCATTCAAATATTTCTAACACCTGTGAGATGAATGGAGTTGAGACTTCTATTTGGTGAATTTTTCAAAGTTGTGTTATGGTCAGTGGCAAGAATGTTTATGGTTTGGAGCACACACACACGACTTGGAACTGAAATAATCTTGATAGTACATTTTGACTTTTTGCTGACGCTTTGAAATACTCAAGTGACTAAGCTAGTTGAGACTTAGATTTTCTTTGTGACATGATTTCTCTTACGCTTGGATTGCTAGAGACTAGCAATAAACTGGTTGGGGGTTGTGATTAGTGCATGAAAATGCATCCTGAATACTGCTTTTGATTTATATAATATTTAAATATTTAAGCTTTAATTAAACAATTTTATTATTTTTATTCATAATATTTTTAATTAGAATTTGTCTAGTTTTTTGCTTAATTATTTAGATGAAAGCAGTGGAAAAAGCTACACAAGAAGAAGCCATGAAAGCCATATTTTTCGAGCCTTCAGCTGAGCCACACGAGCCAGAGGGAGAGCTGCGTTAGCCCAATGAGCCATCAAGCCAGCCATGCATGGGCCCCATCAGTTAGCGTGGAAATCCGGGCCCGTTCCTCATGTCGTCTAGCTCCTCCTGCGTCACCAACACGCAGTCCTCAGCGAGCGCATTTTTTTCCACGCAGCCATCAGCGCACGTCCAACGTTTTCCTTGTGTGGGTCCCGCCCAACAACGCCAGCCTGCCCTTTCTCTCAGCACGCGCCAGCTGTCCTCTACTCTACCCGCGCCAGTACACTCCAATGAATCCGCGTGCGACACGAGGCGCGTTTTCTCCTCACTGCCAATCAAGCTTCAACACATGTCTCTTCTGTGTTGAATCCGAATTCCTTCCCCAAAAATCAGACGAGATTACCAGATTTCTTCCTCAAATCAAATATATGATTTCTCTTAATTTATATGTAATTTTATTTTGTTTCCTTTTCTTTTGTAAATTTCTAGTTTTACTATTTATTTTCATTTTTGACAAGCAACCTCTGAACACTATAAATAGAGAGGTTGGCCTAAGGTTTTCAAAAGTTTTGAATCTTCAGTTTTCTGTCATCTTGCTGTCAGTCTCATATTTTCTCTCTAGAACTTGTGAGAATGTTTTGCAAGTTAGGCTAGAGTTCTCTTGGTGAGGTTAGAGATGAACTTTTGTTGAGTGACCTAATTTGATGTTTTGATTCCTTGTGCTGTAAAGTTCAATATCTCAATGAATTAAGGGTCCGTTTGGTTCAGGGATTCGAATCATGTGATTTGAACCATTTTTGATTTACGTGTATTTTTTGTGAGAGAAATTACTGTAGCGAATCATGAATCATGATTCGAATCGGGGGACGAATCTCCCAACCAAACATCCCCTAAATCTCATCTATTTTTCTATTACTTTTCAAAATATTGTGTTCCAATTTTTATATAAGTTCAGTCACGCTTTTTTTTTTTTTATGTAATTCTATCACGCATTGTTTTGTCATTCAAATTATTTTACAAATTGTCTTTTACTGCAATATTGTCAAATTGATATATTGTCGATTTTGGACAACTTGAAATAATAATATTTTCGGAGTCAACATAGAGATTTAATTTATTCGATTCTTTTATTTTGAAAATCAAAAGTTGAATTGGTGAACGAAACATTAGGGCTTCTCAACACCTTACCGTTTTTACTATTGAATTTTCTTCATACAAATGTTCTCATGTTTAGTTTATTTGCGACAAATCTCAAAAACTCTTCTTTTTCTTTAATTCACTTTTCTCTAACGCTCTTATTCTGTTAGTCTTTCTTGTTATTTTGTTATCTCTCTGTGGATATGACTGCCCTTCTGTGCTATAATTGACTGCTTGTGAATTTTTCTAATTTTTTCCATAACTAAGAAAGAGATGTTTCATTTATAACACTATATTTCAGTTCATGAGTCAAACTTAAACAAATAGTGCTTACCGCTCTCACTTCTAAATCTTCCCAATCTTCATCTTTCATCTTTTAAGGCTTTTGTTTTTGCAGTGGTTTCAGCAATCCCTGTTGAGTTAGAACATCTTTCACCGTACTCTGTCCGATGCTGAATTACTCTTTCCATCAAACCGCTCAATCTATTCAAACTTTATCCCAAACGTCATCCTGACTTTTTTTATTTACCACAACTCTGATACTCGTTATCGGGGAAAAACATACTCCTATACCCACGCAGCTGTGATACTAGAAAATAGAGAAGACAAAGATTTAAATGGTTTAGAAAAATTTTCTACACCCATGGAGAGGAAGAAAAAAAATTAACTAACAATTTCAGAATTACATACTAAATACACTTTGTCACACTCTCTCTCTACCCAAAACCCCTTACATTTTTTGCCTATCTCTCTTCTCACTTTTCTGTCTTTCTCTCGAAAGGAGACTGATGACGGGTATTTCTACCAACAAATCAAGTACTTTTATGCTTGAATATTTGTAAGTTTTCAAGCATTGTTGTTAGTTTAATGTCCTTTGTATGCTTTTTATAGGAATTATAAATAATGTGAACTTGGATGATTTTGCATGAAGAAAAGAAGAATATTTGCTCAACTTGCGAATCAATGGCAAGAGGAGGTGAAAGATGATTTTAATGCACACAAGAGGAGGCTTTGGAATGGAAGAAAGCGGACTACGTCGCACCTTTTAGGCTACAGGGCGTAAAGGAAAGCAAAGAAGACCAGAGAATAAAAAAATATCAGGTTGCAGCGCCATTTTATCAAGCTACAGCGCCAAAATGGCACTGCAGCATGCCTAAAGGCCGCTATAATGCGCCTCAGCCGCCTGTAGCGAAATTCTTCTTCCAAAAAAGCGCGTTGCAACGCGTTTTCACACATACTACAGTGTGCGTATGAATCCCTAGCTCTGAAACTGAGCAGTATAAAAGGAAAGAGATGCCACTTCATAAGCGGAGCCCAGAACTTGAAGAAAACATCAAAAGGAAGCCGAAAATCCTTCATCTTGGAGGTCCTTGGGAAGCTCTTCAATGGATTTTGGGTTTTATCTTCTTTCATCTATTTTTCCATGTTAAGCTAGATATTAGATCTAGGACTTGATGTAGTTTTATTTGAACTATGTTTTGAATATTTTGTTAATTGTTAATTTAATTTAATTTTCATTTCATTTTTGTTCCTCTATGCTTAAGGCTTCTAATTTATTTGGCCAATGAGTTAGATAATTTTTAGATTGTGAATTTGATGCTTGAGAGAGATTGGGTTCTTTATCTAGATTTGAGAAACATAGTCTAGGTTGTTGTGAGACCGGGAGGAGATCAACGCTCAGATAATCAAATTAGGATTTAGGTCATTGTGAGGCCGGGAGGGAATCAATATTCCTATTTTCTAATTCTAAAGGCGAAGCTTAATTTGTGTTTAAATATTCATTCCGAATAGGGATATTGTTTTGGGTATTTAAATATAATTTCTTGTGAGGCACTCGGGAGAGGTTGTGAGATGACATTAGAGCCTTGATTAATGAATTAAATGGAATTGATTAGCGATTACATAATAGGATGAACATAGGAAAAATAAAGCGAAATCAAGTCCCTAGACCATTTGTGTATATATACTTTATTTTAATTTTTATATTTATTTTGTTTTATTTTCTTAATTGTAATTTTATTAGGTTGCCTAGACAAAATTAAGTTACAATTATCACGGTACTTAACGACAATTCTAAACTCAATCCTTGTGGAGACGATACTCACTCACCCTATACTCAAAACTTAACACCGCACGCTTACGGAAATAAAAATATATAAAAAAAATTATAACGTATCAGAGACACTCTTTCTATACACATTTCTCTAAGCACACAAAATTTTACATAAAGCATTTATTTATAGACTCCTAATAAGTCATAAAATAACTCTTGTCCAAAAATTGAAGAGCTACTTTCCCGAAAACACGAAATAGTAATTTTTTTAAAAATCAATTTGAGACACTTACCAAATGTTCTAGAACTATGACAATTCAAACCACAAAACGCGCAAAAAGCTACTCGTTAGTACTGGTTTGAGTCTTTTGACACTTTATAAGACAATATGAATAATGTAGAAATATAAAATAAAAGAACACGAGAGAAATGGTATTACAAAAATAGAAACTAAATTAAGTTTCCAGATCTTGAAGCAACCTTCCATAAAGAACATGCAAGCTGCACATCTATTCTCAACCATAACCAAACAACCAATCATTCCGAAAATACAGTCAATCATTCCTAAAAAAATGCCAATCATTCCTAAAAAATGCCAATCATAAAACGATTAGAATCAATATAGAATTTGGGAAACAAATCCCAACAATCTCCCCCTTTGGAATTGTTTTGGCAAAACTAACCCCTGTTCCTATTAACAATAAAAATTCAGAAACGATCAGAAAGGTACAATGTTCTCCCCTTTTTTGTCAAAAATAAGTGAAAATACTTTCCTACATATCACGTTCCAATCCATTGATTTCTGTAAATCGCTCCCCCTAAATCCTCCATGAATCTTACTCCCCCTGAATATGGCATTCTTCGATGCATATTGCTTTTATCACCTATCAAAAGCTTAAAGTGACCATTACCACAATACTCAAAGTTAGTAGTACATGCTCTGAAAGAAGTATAAGCCCCATGACAAATTAAATCAGATTTCCTTATCCACACACATCTAAGAAATTTATTTTTCAAATCAATCTTTGCTGTAGGTGTCCTTCTTGTGAATGTGGAATTTGAAGGATAAATGATCATACCTCTTTTTAAAGCATTCAGGTATTTGTAAAATCTAGGTCTAACGTGGCTAGGCAAATTACAATAGTGACAGATAAGAACAACCTGTTTGTTGCTTGTCTTGTTACAACAGGCTTTGCAACAAACTTCTTGTCTAAACTTACCTGAGATTTCTTAAAGGACTTCATCATAGTGCTAATGACTCCTTTTATAAAGACAGTCTTTTAAAAAATTTCTTGACCCTTGTAACCAAGGCCTAAATGATCACCACAAGTTCTTAGTTGTGAGAGTAAGTGATCCAATTTTGATGTGCCCGAGTTTAGCATCCTTAAATTCTTCTGGGTCTGCTCCAATTTGAGTCTAGTCTCAACAAGCTTTCTCTGATGCTTTGTTGCAAAGATTTCATAATTTGTTGCAGCCTTCTTCAACTTATCTCTTTCCTTTGTTAAGACACCAACTTCATTTTCAAGCGATTTATTTCGTTTGTAAACAACAAGCCATTTGTTGTACATCTTCTTATAAGCCTCTGGAATCTTCCCAAGACTTAGTTCATCATCGTCACTGTCATCTTCAGTTCCATCCTCAAAATCTGTATCATCAACAATTCCACCAGAGGTTGTTGCAGACGTTGTTGCAACAAACTTTGCAACAACATTATCAGTGCTAAATAAATTTTTATCCGTGAATTCATTTCTTACAGTGAAAGCCGCATAATTGCTGGTGTGATCATCTGTATCCTCTTGACTTTCATCTGAATCATCACTCCATGTAGACGCCATGACAACCTTGTTTCTCTTCTTGAGAGTGTTTGCACACTCCGCTTGAACATGTCTGAATCCTTCACATTCTCGGCATTGTATTCCCTTATTTCTTTTCTTTTCTTCAAACCATTGAGAGTTAAAATTCTTCTTTAGAGAATTTTTGTTCTTTGAATTCTCTCCAAATCTCCCTTTCTTGTTGATCTTTCTTAGCATTTTATTGAATTTTTTGGTGAGTAAAGTAAGAGATTCACTCAAGTCCTCATCTCCGTTGGTCTCATCTTTGGTGCACATATCATCATAATCTGCTTGCAGAGTAATTCCTCTACTTTTCTTTTTATCCTTAAACTTCATCTCAAAGGTTTGAATATTACTTATGAGTTCATCAAGTTTCATCTTCTCCACGTTTTTTGCTTCTTCGATGGCTGTTACTTTGTAAGCGAAACATGCTGGAAGTGACCTCAAGGTCTTTTTTTATCAATTTGGCATTAGAATATTTTTCTCCAGGGGCGAAGGCTTCGTTAGCAATATCACAAAGCTTTGAGTTGAAATCGACAATACACTCATCTTCCTCCATACGTAAATGCTCAAAATGGGTTGTGAGAATTTGAAGTTTTGAAGACTTCGCCGCATCCATACCTTCATGTGCAGTTCGAAGAATATCCCACGTTTCTTTAGCAGACTCACATGTGGAAATCAATTTGAATTGATTAACATCCACAAAATTGAAAATGGCGTTCAATGTGTTTGAATTATTGTTCGCTAGCTTATCCTCATCATTAGACCATTCCTCTTCTGCCTTAGGGATGGTATTACCTTTATCATCTTTAGTTGTTTGATGAGTGCATCCGGTTATGACAGATCGCCATGCCTTCTCATCAATAGCTTTAATGAAAGCTTCCATGTGAGCCTTCCAATAGGGGTAATTGACACCTTCCAGAAACGGTGGTTTGTTCACAAATCCTCCTTCTCTCATGACATCCATTCCTGCAAAATTAACTAATACACCAGGATCTCACCGAAACACACGTTAGTGACCTGCTTCGATACCAATTGTTAGTACCGGTTTGAGTCTTTTAACACTTTATAAGACAATATCAATAATGCAGAAGCATAAAATAAAAGAACATAAGAGAAATGATATTGCGGCTCGGTAACACCCTACTCCGCGGGGTCATGCCCAGATGATGAACAATCCACTAAGAACTCTTTTACAATTCAATTAGACTTAATCCACCCAAGACTCCGTCTCTAAGAAGACGACTATGAACTTGCAATTTTCCAATGGACTTGAATAGCGAGATCCCCTCGACTTTTTAACATTGGAATCCCTCCAACTAAGTTTTTCTCCCGAACAACACTCAAATCATCTCTCTGAATACAAGTGCTCATCTCTTTCTCACAACCCAGTAAAAACTCATCAAAAGGCCTACAATAACTTGAGAGACTCTTCGAATAAACAAGCAGAAAGTTACAGGCCTTGATGACCTCTTCAATAATTTACCGAACCAAATCTGTTGCAGATCCTTGTTGCAACAATAACTGCAACATAGCTGTCACGGTCAACTTCGCAAAAACCAGTCCGAATCAAACTCCTTTAATTCTGAATCCTTCCCGAACTGATACAAGAATCAAGACTGATTCCTAGGATATAGAGGAAGATCATCCAGCCACGAAAAATTTCAATCAAATATCAATCAAATCAATTTACCATATTTGGATCAATAGTTGACTTATAAAAATGGAAACTAAATTAAGTTTCCAAATCTTGCAGAAAACTTCCATAAAGAATTTGTCAGCTGCACATCTATTCTCAACCACAATCAACCAGCCAATTATTCTCAAAATATAGTCAATCATTCCCAAAATAATGCCAATCATAAAACGATTAGAATCAATATAGAATTTGGGAAACAAATCCCAACACTACTATACCATGGAAACACGAGGATTCAAATTTAACAATAATTGGTACGGATTCTACAGGAGTTAATGAGAAAATTAAGTCCCACTAATCGAAGATCAAAAGGTGAAGGAGCTAGTAAATGCTTAAACACGAGAACCTTAACTTAGGGAATGGGCAGGAACCAAAGGAAGTAGACTCTTCTTGCAGTCGCGGAGGGAGGTGAGGCCCACCCCCTCGATTTTTAATATTTGATTTTTAAGATATAATTTTTCAAAAATTTTCATATATATATATATATATATATATATATATATATACACACATACATACATACATATACCCCTTTTTATCCATAAAAATTTTAAATACATCCCCAAAAAATTAAATCTCAAATTTTTTTTTCTTATTATTCTTTGAATCTTTTCCTATTAAATATTATACTTTTAAATATACCTAATTGAATTTTCTTTCTCTAATTGATTCTTATCAAAATAGTTTTTCTTTTAAATTGATCCTTTCTAATTTTTTTTTTGAATATAATCTAAGCTACATCCAAAGTGTCCAACTAAAGTACTTTTTCTCAGATGTGTCCGTATTTAAGGTTTTTTTTTTTTTTTTTTTTTTTTTTTTTTTTTTTTTTCAAACAACTGTCTCAATTACTATTATCTCATAAACACATTTTCTCTACTTTGCCCTTTTTGAAGTAATATATATTTATTTAAATGCACCCAACATACTTAAAATCTTTTTTTTCTTGCAGCACTCATAACTACTAATTTCTCATATGTATTATGTGCTTCCTAAATAATATTTTTTTTTATCTAATTTACTTACTAAAATCTTTATTTTTGAAGTATACTTTATTTATTTATATATATATATATATATTATTCATCCAACAATATTAGGAGTTGATTTTATTAGCATTTTTCATATTTTTAATTTATGTCCTCCTTGAATTAAAATTCTGGCTCCGCTACTGCTATTGTCCATGCTCCACCACTTCACAGGTTTATATAGATCGACCTTAGAACCAAAAGTTAGCTCCACGAGGCAGATTTTCTAGAGTTACAACTTTATCACATAATAGTCGTTACCGTAAAGGTTCAAGCATTGACGGTTCGGATTCGGGGTATGAAGAAAGTAGTGCGCAGTTCATGCTCATTTAGGGGATAATAGTTTTTCTTCTTCTTCAAGACATCAGGATATTGATATCACTGATGAAATTGAATCAGGTATCATTTCAATCACATTGTCCTTGGTTGAGAATTATCAATCCGTTAATAAAGCTATCAAGAAAGTTAATGCAATTGTTAGACTCTCGTGGGCGGATCAGGTTGGGGGAGTAGAAGAAGCATTTCCAACCTAACAATTAGGAATATTAGAGTAATTTTACACCTGTTGGGCTTGTGGCTTAAATTAAGCCCGTTAGTTTGTTTTGTTGTTTAGGCCCAATGCCCATTGGTTTCTCACATGAATTGCCGACCAAGACTTACTATTACGTGCCCTAGGTATATATATAAATACATATATGCATGAGTTTTAGACGGTAGCCGCATAAGTGAGATTTGATCTCTTTTGTCATTCCCATTGATACGTAGTTTTTTCTTTTGTTTTGGTGTAAGAATATTTGGTCTGAAAATAGTAGAAAATAGGCAAATATGAAAAGCTTAAGAAAGTATATAGGCTAATTTTTAGTTATAGAAATTAATAAGCAAGTTATGGTTCATAACTTGTCAAGTTATGGTTCATAACCAGATAAGTTATGGACAAAAAGAGTAATTTGGCCTATTTATTAACTTATGTAAACCATTGGCCTATTAATTTTAATTCATCTCATGTCTTGGCCTATTTCCCTCTTTCTCCCTATTTGGTCATAGAATTATCCTTTGACAGCTAGAGTTTTAATTTTTGGGTTGAGAGATTTTGGGTGTATTCGGGATTTGGGTGGTGAGAGATTTTTGATAAGCTTTTGTAATCTCCTTTGGTTATATTGGAATTTCTTTGCCGTACTTGTTCGTGGACGTAGGCTAAAAGCCGAATCATGTTAAATTCTCGTGTCTCTTAGATTTTTCTGTTATTCATATTTTGTCTTGAATCTGTTTAATTTGACATTTTGGCACAACAACTGGTATAGGAGCTGTGGTTTATTTATCAAATTATTTTAGAATTTATGACCACAATGATGACAAAATATGAAATTACAAAATTCAACGGGAAGAATGATTTTAGTCTTTGGCGTGTCAAGATGTGAGCCCTATTAGTTTAGCAAGGGTCGCTTAAGGTGTTGGGAATAGTGTCCTGAAAGCATGAGATGTAAAAGGATATTTATTATTTATTTAATAAAATAGTTTATTCATCATTTTATGTGCATATATTTATGAATATTTTATGAATATCAAATAAAATTCCTTGATTATTTATGTGACCTTAAACATGGTATATAAGTGTTATATACGAGAGGATAATGTTTAAGGATAATAATCAAAAGTACTTGTTCATAATGAATTTAATTAAAGTTCGGAATCTTTAATTAAAACATTATTAATACATGTCATTCTCATCTAGAATGGAACGGTGTTATCTACACTGTTAATATGGCGAGATATTGAATGAGTGTATTTCGCATAATGAGATTATGTGGAACATGGACGCAGACACAATATGAATTTCTAATCATTTCCGTTAAGAATAGAAATTCTAATTGAGTCTACCGATGGTCATATATAGAATGATCTTAATCCTGAGTTCTTAACAAACTCCTATTTATGGATTTACGTCTTTTGATTTACTCAGTACGGATTCTGAAACCCTGAATCCTATTCCTTGTATTTTAGAGACATAATAAAGTAGGTAGCTGGGATTGTTATTATATGAGATGGAATCCATTCCTTCTTGAGAGAGAAGCAGATAAATAATTCTCTTGAGTATTGATTCGGTACTTGGATTAGTAAGAGCGCTCTGGTTCATGAATGTGTTTTATGAATCACCATCCATTAGAGAATCAATGGTACTCAAGGATAAAGATGTAATTAGAGAGGTTAACGGATTCTACCTGACTCTAATTATGAATTATTTATGGAGGATCGATCTATATGCAATAACTATATCAAATGGACACTTCACAGTTTAGAAGTAATTAATGTCTATAATTCTGAGAGTGCAGTTCCAAGTTTATAGTGGAGTAACTATTGGAATTAATAGAATTAATTAATTAATTAAAGTGTTTAATTAATTATTAATTTTATTGGAGCTCAGAATTATAGGTCCATTAGTCCCCGCGTCGTCCTTGTAATTCTACCAGACACAAAGGGCAAAATGGGAATTTTTGAATTACAGAATTCTAAAATTAAATACTCGAAGAATAATTAATTGAGAATTAATTATTATTTAAATAATGTGATTATTTAAATTTGAATTTGAACATATCTAGATTTATCCATTTAAACTTATTTAATAAGTTGTTCAATTTAGAATTCAAATTAATTTAAGTTTGACTTAAATTTGAATTTGAATCTGAATTAAAATTGGAATACTGGATAAAGGATAAAATCTCTTCCTTCCCTATCTATAATTGGCGCCACACACAAGGATAAAACCCTAAGGGTGTGGCCAGCCACCAAGAAGATAAGGATTTGATTCTATTTTGAAGTTTGACTTCTACTCTTTAAATATGAGATAGATAGAAAATTGTGGAAACAATTTTTGACAGATTTTCAGCCCTAAGAAAGGTGGTGGCCGAAATTTCTCATATAGGGAAAAAAGTGAAAAATATTTTTTCTCCAAAACATTCCACATCGTGCATGCGTTGGTGTTTGTGGAAATCGAGTGTTTAAGAAACCTGTTTTATCTCGTGTGTGCCCACACACACATCTACATGGAATCAAGGAATTGACGTGGAAGACTTTGGTGTTCCAAACACAAAGCTTGGAGCTAGGACTGTTCGTGGTCAAAGAAATTCAAGTTATCATCCGAGTCGGCTACCATGTATTTTTTCGGTTGAACCTTGAATGATATAAATTAATTAGATTAATTTATACATGCATAAATTAATATAATCTATAGAGTGTCTCAAAAATTTTATGAAAATTTTTGTTATACACGATCCGCCTTTCTGCTGCGTTTCTGCCGCCGAATTCGTTTCGGCAACCAACATAAGGTGCTAAATGGCAAGGAGGCTTTACCGGCAACGTTGTCAGATGATGCGAATGAATACCTCTAAGAAAGGGCACACAGTGCTATTCAGTTGTCGCTGGCAAATGAAGTGTTGTGTGAGGTTATTGATAAGACTATTGCTACCGGGTTGTGGCTTAAGTTTGAAAGTCTGTATATGAATAATTCTCTCACCAATCGGCTCTATCTAAAATAGTATTTGTACATTCTTCACATTTCAGAAGGTACATCTATTCAAAGTCATCTTGATGAATTTAATAGAATTATTTTGGATTTAAAAATATTAATGTGAAAATTAATGATGAGGACTAAGCATTAATTTTATTGTGTTTTTTACCTCATTTGTATGAGCACTTTGTTGATACTATGTTATATGGTAGAGACACTATTTCTTTGGAGGATGTTAAGGCATCTTTGAATTCCAAAGAACTGAAGAAAAAGGTGTCTGAAAATTGGGATGAAAATCAATCAGGTGCATCGGTTGTTAGAGGTAGAGGAACTGAAAAAGAAAAAATAAAAATAGAGGAAAGTCAAAAAATAGAAAAGGCAACTGCAACTATTATAGCCAACCAGTGCATTAGAAAGTTGATTGCCCAAAGCTCAAGGGAAATAAAGAAACTGGTGAAGAAGCATTAGCTAATATTATTGAGTATTTTGAAAATGATGATTATGTCCTATATTTGTCTGGTGATTGCATAGGCAATTCTCAGATTCTTGATTCTGGATGTTCTCAATATATGTGCCCTAATAGAGATTGGTATATTCACTACCAGTCCATTGATGTGGGAGTTGTCTTTATGGGGAATAATATGTCCTATAGAGTTGTTGGTGTTGAAACAGTCAAAATTAAGATGTTTGATGGCAGAGTTACAACTTTGACTAATGTTAGACATGTGCTAGATTAGAAAAGTCTTGTTTCTTTGGGGACTCTCGACTCACAAGGTTATAGGTATTCTGCTGAAGGTGGAGTTCTATGAGTTAGTAAAGGAGCTTTTATGGTGAATAAGGGAGAGTTGCATAATGGCCTCTATTTTCTGTAGGGTAGTACAGTTTTAGGTGCTACTACGGTCTCATCTTGCTTAGATCCAAATTTTAGGATCACTCGTTCATGACATTTGCATTTGGGTCATGTGAGTGATGTGGAGATGTCAATTTTGATGTTTGTTGATGACTATGATGGTGTGCAATTTGGTGAGAATTATGGGTTCTGTGAGAAGAAGATAGTGAGACACCGTACTATTTGAGATTTATCATAATAATTGTTAGTCACAGATAATATGAATTCAGCTCTCTCGGAGAAAACTTGTTGTTTGCTTTCTATGTTTAGTTTTCCGGCCAGTTTTTTGGTCAGATCTCCATCAACTACATTTGGATTGAAGACTCCGTTTGAGGTATGACTTAGTTGCTCTATTGATTTTGGTTTGAGTTTTGGTTGTTCTATTTGTGCTCATGTGAATGATGGTAAACTTCAGCAAAGGACAAAAACATTCCAAAGATTTGAGTTTGGGGTGAATGGCTATTAGTTGTGATTTGTTGAGCCAAAGTCACCAAGTTTGGTAATTCACAGAGTTGATGATTTTGCCATCCTATTTGAAGACAGAGAGTTAGTAGTTGTTGATAAAGATCTCGGTGTTCGTGAGCAGGTGGAGCTTGATAATCTGACTTGTATTGCATTAGTTGCAACAAGTTTGGTGATCAAGTTGGTTACCGTTTGAAAGTTCAGGCGTCGCTTAAACTTATGTGGTGTTGCAAATTGGAATTACCCCTATGGGGTTTTGGAGGAGATGGCGGATAAATTTCATTATTTGGGCTTGGCTTAATTTTTGCCAAGGTGGAGATTGTTCGGCTTGTGGCTTAAATGAAGCCCATTAGTTTATTTCGTTGTTTAGGCCCAAAGCCCATTGGTTTCTCACATGAATTATTGACCAAGACTTGCTATTACATGCCCTAGGCATATATAAATACATATATGTATAGGTGTCAAATGGGTCGGGCCATCCATGGACGGCCTGGTCCAGCCCGTAATAGTGCCTGATTTGGCATGGTGCCGGCACGACACGTGTAATGGGTTAGGGCTGGGCCTCAACTTCTAGTCTGCGGCCCAAGTACGACCCAAGCACATGGAGGCCCGTGACACGGCCCTTGTTTGACCTGGCCCAAACCCGCAAAATGGCCCATGAAATAGCCTATTTCATTTGATCTAGGGGGCCCTTTGCGGGCCCAACAGGCGGCACGTGACGGGCCTCTCATTTGGCCTTGCACGTGCCTCCCGTTTGGCGCGTGACAGGCCAAACGGGAGGCCCATCATGTGCCGCACGTTAGGCCCGTGAAGGGCCCAACGGTTAAAATCCAGAATTTCACCCCAAAATGCCCTATAAATACCCTTTAATTCCACCATAAATCCCACACAACAATTCACTCTCAACTTCTCATCTCACTCTCATTCTATCTCTCAATTTGTCTCTTTGATTTTGATTCTAAGCTTTTTTCTCGCATTCATTCATTTTCTAGCTCTTTTGTTTTCAAAGTTCAATCAAGTTCTATCAATTTCTAGAAAATGGCCGCACCAAACTTCCCTGATTTCACTGCTCTTCCTGAGCTTGGTGATGAGGCATTTTTTGAGGATGAAATGATGCCCGCCAACGCCACCCCCATTGAACCAGAAAATGCTCCGGTGGATAATGCTTTAGTACACAATGAGGAAGCTGAAAAACACAGCAGAGGAAAAAAACCACAAACTTCTCCGGCATGACAGATTTCATTGAGGAGCCCCGACCAAATCCAAAAACAGGTGAGATGGAAATTCATGTGGTATGTAAATATTGTAAAAAGCACTTTTGTAATAAAAATGGTAGGGGTACTGGTCATCTGGATAGACATTGAAAAGTATGTTTACCGTTGCACCAAGGTGGGAGTGTGGACTCCTGCCAACAAACACTATCACTTACATCATAGGGGTTACAAAATTTTACATATGATGCACAATGTGCTCGTGATACACTAGCTAAATTTCTAGCTAGTGCCGAATTGCCTCTATCTTTTGCAGATGATGCCTCGTTCGAAGAATTCATCTAGATAGCATTTTGCCCACAATTTAAACAGGTAAGTAGAAACACATCTTGTTCTGATTGCATGAAAGTTTTTTATGCAATGAGACAATCTCTTGTTGATAATTGTAGGGCATTTAATGCTACTGTCTCTTGCACTTTTGATCTGTGGGAGGGGTACAATAAAACTGGATATTTATGTGTCACAGCACACTACGTTGATGACGATTGGGTTTTACAAAAAAGAATAATTTGTTTTCATTTATGTCCATATCCCCATAACACAACAGCTATTTTTAGTACAATAATAGAAATTTTTGGGTTTTATGGGATAGAAGATAAAGTTTTAATAATTACTTTTGATAATGCATCAGCTAATACAGCTGCAATTAATCTTTTTAAACGTAGTTTGAAACCAGCATTTGGAGGGGAAATTTTTCATCAATGGTGTGCATGTCACGTAATTAATTTAGTAGTTCAGGTAGGAAGCTCGGCTCCAAGAATTCAAACAATATCGCAGGAATAGTCAGATGCGCCCAAGAAAGTTTCCAACTGACGTGAGACATAGGTGGAATTCAACATATTAATGTTGAAGGCAACACTCTTGTATTCACAGCTTATCATGACATACGTAAACAGTAGGAACAATTAAATTTTAATTTTCGATCTTGATTGGCAGATTGCTGAGTATTTTTTTAAATTTCTAGAAGTTTTTTATAATGCTACTGAATTACTTTTTGGAGTTTATTATCTTACTGCACATTTAGCTTTACATCAACTATTTAATATTTCAGAAACATTTTCTTATTATAGGGATACATAACTTCTTGGAAATATAGTTAAGTTAATGGAAAATAAATTTAAAAGTTATTGGTCAGGTTGTCCTATGTTATATGCATTGGCAACCATTTTAGATCCTAGGTGTGGAGTAGATGAAATTGAATCATTGATGTATGCTATCACAGAGAATTTAGAAATAAATATGCAACTAAGTATTACTGACGCTAAGAAAATGTTAGAAAAGGTTGTTAGTTTGTATGAAGCAAACGATAGCACAAGTAAAAAAAGAACAAGGAACTTCATCGTCAACTACCATTTCGGGGCCTAAAGGATCGTCATGGAGTTTCTTGAAGAAGAAAGAGAAAAATGGCAGAATCGTCCTCAACACAAACGTCTACGAAACTAGTCAAATATTTTGATGCAAATTTTGTAATCGTTGACAACAAACTAGATATCTTACAGTGGTGGAAGAGCAAGACCGATTGTTTTCCAACACTATCCATAATAGCTTGTGACATTCTGACAATTCCAGTGTCAACAGTAACATCAGAGTAAGCCTTTAGCGCAAGCAACCAAATTCTTGACGAGAAGAGAAGCATAATGCATCCAGATATCTTGGAGGGACTAATGTGCATTAAAGACTGAGAAGATACCAGAAGATGAAAACAACAATACATAGATGATTCGATGTAAGAATATTTTTCTAACTTAGAAATAACAGAATCTTCTGGAAGTACTTAGGTTTATAATTTACTATTCCTAGTTACTGCACTCTTTTCTCCTTCGCTAAGGTTTTGTCCCGATCTCCCCATGGGTTTTACTTAGCAAGGTTTTTAACAAGGCAGTCATTTATGTGTACTCCTATTACGTCAATTCAATAAAATCATATCTTTTGGGGCATATGATATATATTTTTTAATTAAATTTAAAAAAATACATGGGTCGGGGCCATTCCGTTAAGGGCCTAGGCCCAGGCCCGGCCCTGGCCCTTATGGACTAGGGCCAAGGGCCTGGACCGGGCCTGAGTTTTTCTTCTCAGGCTCAGCCCAGGCCCATTAAGGGTCTAGTATCAAGCGTGTCGTGCCGGCCCGGCACGACACATTTGACACCTCTACATATATGCGTGAGTTTTAGAAGGTAGCCACAACACAGCACGCTTGACACCTCTACATATATGCGTGAGTTTTAGAAGGTAGCCGCATAAGTGAGATTTGATCTCTTTTGTCATTCCCATTGATACATAGTTTTCTCTTTTGTTTTGATGTAAGAATATTTGGTCACAGAATTATTCTTTGAAAGTTAGAGTTTTTCTTTTTGGGTTGAGAGATTTTGGGTGTATTCGGGATTTGGATGGTGAGACATTTCTTATAGGCTTTTGTAATCTAATTTGGTTATAGTGAAATTTCTTCGGCGTACCTGTTCATGGACGTAGGTTAAAACCATGTTAAATCTTTATGTCTCTTGAATTTTTCTGTTATTCATATTTTGTCTTGAATCTGCTTAATTTAATGTTTTGGCACAACAACACCGTTGTTCACTATTTGAGGATTTTCCCAAAGACCCTTGAGATTACGACATGTGTCATGGAAAAATCAGGGATGAGAAATCAAAACCCAAGCTAAGTACATTGATTGATCGGTAGACCAAGTTTCATGTCGCTCGAGGGAGAATGCAACCTTGATTGAGGTGAATAGATTAGGACAAAGACAAAGACTAAGGTTACTAGAAAACTCTGACGCTATGAGATCGAAATAGACCGAAATTGAGAAGTTAGTGGGGATGACTTGTGTTAGAAAGAGAATCTTCGTACAATGACACACGCCCCACTACCCCTTTTAATAAATGCGTCTAACCCAGGCGCGGCGATACCTGTAAAGGTGAAAAATGGAATGGAAAACAACCTTTCGAAAGGAGGGAAACGTGTAAGGATATTCCAAAGGCGGTACACCTTTGGAGAAACCCTAGAGGAAAAGGAGTAACGAAGTGTCATGATCAGGATGGATCAGGAATATTCATCTAATATTGACATGAGTCATATAAATAGAAAAATATGAGAATAATGAAGGGACCGATCCTTAGAGAATCAGAAGAGACACTGTTCTTTTGAAGTCTCTTCTTCTTTGTCTTAATTCTTTCATTCTAGCCCTCTTTGGGATATTTACCTAACTTTAGCGTCAGAGTGTCAATTGCAAGAGGAGTGAGAGGAGAACGACAAGGAAGGAGATCCGACCACCAGAAATTGATGTTTGGAAATTTGCACAAAAAGAAGTAGCGATAGTGATTTTAAAGTTATGGATGTGGAACTCAATTATCCGTGTACAAGAGTTATCACTAATTGTAAAAGGAAAAATGCCTAGGTTTTTCATATTCGTAAAAAAAACATAATTTATGTGTAAAGAAGTTATTACTACAAGTAAAATAATTTAAAAATAGTACTGCATTTGATTATTTCATTGTCATGCCAGGAATTTATATACATAATTACAAAATACACAATCATAACACTTGTTAATTACTAATAATTATAAGAAGAATTTGACTAATAGTGATGGAAAGAAGTTATAATGAAAACGAGTTCTATTTGTAAAATATTTTTCTATATATATGTGCTATAAAAAATAACCAGACTTTTATCTTGCAGGAGTAATTAAATAAATTTGGTTATATCCAAACTAGTAGTTGTTATTATTAAATCAATATGAAATACGATACCATCTGTTAAGTACTTGATTTTTCTCCAAGACTTTTCGTGCACTATCTAAGAAAGGCTAACTCCCATTCATCAATTTCAATTCTTAATTCAGCAAAAAACAAAAAAAAAAAAAAAAAACAAAAATCAATTCTTATTGCAGGTTGACTCCTTTTCCCCGCTCATTAATGACATTCTCTTTCACATCACACAAACAGGATTCCATACGTAAACCATGCAGGAAACGCATATCACGACTCTTACCCACAGACCAAGAAAATCAAAAGGCAATAAAGTTAGTTAACGCATGCATTATAAGAATTTTATGCAGATCATGTATTCTCTATCGCTTCTATTGACCTGAAAGTCGCCTACAAATAATAATAATGATTTTTTTACGGTTAACGTGAATTAGCGACATTAAAAGCAATTGAATAGCAAAATATACGAGAATTATAGTGGTTTACTATTGAGTTGAGAGCTAAATTCACTTTTTGGAAAGAGAATACACGCACTAATGCTCATAATGAGACTTAAAGATTTTCTAATTTATCATCCCCTATATATACTCATAGTTACCGCCCATATCCTAAATCTTATTTGAATTTGGGATATCTTGCCTTATCTTTTGGAATAGTTTCCTAAAAATAGAGATTACAATTAATCAGTATGGTTTCCTTATTTAAACTCCATATCTTTGAATTACAAATAATAAATCTTGGGTCAAATCTTACAGATCTCATCTTTTGCTTAGCCTCAACTTCATAAACGTTCACAGAAGCCTCTTTGCCTTCGATTGCGAGGATGGTCGACTTCATGCTTACGTTTGTCATTTCTTTTTAGTGATCAACCCCAAAGAGAGTTGTCTACTGAAGTGGCGCCTAGGGCTGAGCTATTCTTGATTATTTAGTGTTCTCATTTAAGGCGTCTGGGCCCTATTTAAAGTCTTATAATTTAAGGTTCGGCCTTTTACCCTACAACAGTTTCTTTGAATTCTCGTCTAATCTCTAGCTTGGTCTACAAAATACCTACCAAACCAGATCAGTTTTCAATTAGTTTGAACTCCTTTTTAGTTTCTACTTTTGGAGAATCAACGTAAATATACGATAAAAATCAATGAGATAATTCCACTTGATTTTGTGGAAGGGTACTTTTTGGAAATGGACTAGAATTTGATTCCCCCAAGTGGATCTTTGAATTATATACATTTCTAAATATTAATACATAAAATTCATTTCTTTGTTTATATAACTCAAAAAACACTAAGCTAATTGTACACAAAAAAATACGTTGAACTTACTTAGGAGGCTTAAATATGTCCAGCATTAACATTAAAACCTGACAAATTACTACTTGATGTTGTCTACATAATGTTGTACATGGAGTACTTGATTAGTGTCAATCAGCCCGGCGATGATGAATGTTCTAATCTTTATTTTATTTTATTTTGTTTTATTTATTATTATTATTATAAATATATATATTTATATATACACAAATTTTTATGCTGAAACGTACTATTCTAATCTTTAGTTCTCTTTCTTTGTCGCAGTGGCGTTTGAACTAATTAGGAAGGCCATAAGAAGCCGAGGGGAGGAGTTTGGGGCACCGTCCGGATAATGTTCAACATATATATAACAGCAAAGTTGGAATTTTGCTTGACTAGTACAAGAGCTATTCTTTTCTTTTCTTTTCTTTTTCCTACTTTAATTCTTCAATTCCTCGCTGTTTCCTTGGGTATAAAGTTATTTTGGAGACTATATATATATATATATATATATATATATATATATAGTTTGCTTGATCCCTGCGCCGCCTTTTGGTGATCGTTGTCTGATAGTAAAGTATTGGATGATATATACGTACGTAATCCTAAATATATAGCTACAAGGTCATGATCCAAATTACATATGTAATGCAATATTGTATCATACCCAAACTTTTGTTAGTATATATACCTACGACCACTACCAAGCTACTATGAGAGAGAGAGAGAGAGAGAGAGAGAGTGCCGTATATATCCTTGTTCTATCTGGCCCCATATCCTTTAGAAGAGAGAGCAAGTCATGTGTAGAGGGATAGTTTTATATAAGTACAAAATTTTTCCTTTTCTCAAAGAAAAGAATTGCTGATGTCATACGATCATCCATCTCTTTTTGTTTGTACACATATAAAATAAAAATTTAAGGTCACACCAGCATTTGATCAGACAATCGAGGAACCTAGGAATGAGATTAATTATAGAGTACTATGGCTTAGTTTAGTATTGTTGTAAATTTTAAAAAAATTATTTTTAATTATTTTAAAAGAAAAAATAACTGTTAAAAAAATACTAAACTAAGTCTATATATCAAACCTTAAAAACTATTTTGAAGGGAGAAAAAATATTCCAACTGTTACACTACACAAATTAAGTAAAATTATTTAATTATATTAAAAGTCAAATTAAGTCATAGAGTATGTAAGATCCGCCTATAAATAACAGGTTTTGTATTTTATATAAATCTCGTCCTCGTCTCACATTATTCACGCAATGGTATAATCATTAAAGATTTGTCCGTGTTCTAGTTTCAAAAACCAAAAAAAAAAAAAAAAAAAAAAGAAAAAGATTTGTCCTTAATTTGTCCAAATTAATTTTGAGTGAGCATATGTGTCAGAGGAGTTAATATGTTCTCATTGCATTTGGGAAAAGCTACTTATAACTAGTACTAGCTACTATTAGAAGTTTAAGTTATCAGAATTTGAGTTAATAATAATTTTTATATTTTAATATTTTTTTATGTGTGGGTTAGATAATCATGTAGTAAATTAATTAAAACGTTTAATATGTGAATATTAAAGTTGAAAATATATTAAAAACTCAACACATGATGATAATTTAAATGAAAATAAAAAGTATAATTACAGGAATTTAAAATTAAGATCTACTGTTCTGGTACCACATTAATTTATCAATTTTAAGCTATTAAAAAATGGGTCACTAATAATTTTTATACTTTTAACAGTTACCACTAAGAATATATAACAAAGAAGGTCCCATGTGAAACAGTATGAACCAACATAATTTTCAAGTGTGTAGCGAGAAAAACAAGAAGGATTTTGTTGCTTGTGATGGAAATTACCAGCACGATTTGATATCTGTCTTAGAAAAACGGACCAAAAAACAAAAACGGTCAACAAGGAATAACAACAACAACCACACTAATTAGATTTTGTTTGATTTTTCGTTCTCCAAATTTTTGAAGCGTAAAATTGAAGACACATGTTTGGAGTGAAAATTCAGCACTATAATTTGTCACTTTCCATCAACTAGTGCACTAACTTTATAAATTTCCTTTATGTGCCACTAATTTCTATTGTGCCCCAATTTCAGAAGGAAAATTAATATTGTTCCGCATTCATATATAAAAAACTATCTCTATAACTTTTTCTTCAAGAATATTCGCAAGCTTTTGCTCTTACCAGAAAAAAAAAAAAAAATATATATATATATATATATATATATATATTAGTTGAAACGATCAGCGTATGCGCACGAGATTCTGTAAATAAAAATGAAAAATATATTTATTAGGATTTTATTTAGAATAATTAGAAAAATAAAAAAAAAATGCATATATATAGGACAAAGAATGGAGGAAAAAAAGAAGCCGTTAAAAAATATATATAATCAGGTCAAAAGAAAAAAGGAAAAAAGGATCGCCCGGCAGCATCAATAGGTTTAGTATATAGTTATATGATATATATTGGATATCTCATCACAAGAAATGAAGAAAGAAGAGAATTATAGAGAGAATTAGTGAAATAGAAGTAGGGTGATTAGTAAATTATAGCATGTAGTTTATAGCACCATTTAATAACTTAAGTTTCCAATGTTATTAAAAACTCAAAAATACTCTTAAATCTTCTCCTTCTCACCTCTCTCCTTCCTCCTTCTAGTTAAGTCCACTATGGATGGTGTCGGGGACTGGCTCTAGTGATTGGTGACCTGTGGCAGGCAACTAGTGACCGACGGTCTGAGCCGGTGATGGGCGGCTTGTAAAAAACATATTTACCAGTAATGCCGTATTTATTGATAAATACTGTATGCACTGGCTACCATCCGATGACCGGCTCCGACATCGATGGCCGTAAAATATCATATTTACCATTAATATCATATCAACTCGTAAATACCATATTTATTCAAAAATCCAATTGTTAGCTCCAGTATTAGGCAAATACAGTAAATACTATGTTTACAAAGAAATACAATATTTATCAGATAATTTGGTTGTCAGCGTCAGATACATGTAAATACCATATTTACTAGTAAATATAGTAGTCAATCAAAAATATCATATTTATCCGAAAATCCGGCGACCGACTTTGGCGACCTGTAAATAACGTATTTATCGGTATATATCAAAATTACTTGTAATTACCATTTTTATCTAAAAATATGGTCGCTGGCTCCAGCGATTGATAAATACTATATTTACTAATAAATATTGTAATTACTTGAGTGGATTTTATAAGGGTCCTTGGGCAAAATTTTGTTGCAAATTAGTTCCTCCATAGACTTATTTATAAATAGGAGTAGGTGGAAATCAAAATTAGTCATTTCTTCTTCATCTCCTAAACCCTTGAAGACCACATTCTCTCCTCTTCCTCCTCTCTTGGCCATCCCTCTCTCTTTCTCACTTTCCCCCTCAAAATTTCCTCATTTCTAACTCCATAATCTTGTCTCCAAGCTCACAACAAAAAAGATCTAAGGTGCTAGAAGGAGCTCTGGTAAGAAACCATGCTAAAACTTACGGCTTGTTTGTTTCATGTACTGAAACTTAATTCATTGATTCTACCACAATATTTTTCTCTCACAAAAATTTGAATTTTAAACGTTAAAATCAATAATCATGGTTCGATATACCTTCCAATCAGGCTAGGGAAGATGTTGACAGAGTCGAGTGCATGTTTAAAAGTGACGACGCGACGAACATGGCCCTTTGTGCAGGGGGAGCAGTCTATGGCATCTCTGCTTCATTTGCGAATGTCCCTTTGGCCACTATTAGCTGTGATCCAGTTAGGCCTTCTTTCACTGATGATTTCAAAATGCCAAAGACTCATAATCCGGACATTCTTCGAGCTTACAAGGACAGACGCATAGATGGGAGATGGTTTAAGTACCTTCTCCCGACATAAATTTTACGGCTAGCCTTCCTCCACTCGGGTATCTCTTCGTATATTTTTGGGCATTTATCGCAGTGATGACTCTTCCACTTTGTCCCTTTATAAAGCATTTTTGCCATTTGCATGGCATTTCTCCCAAACAGCTAGCACCAAATTTCTAGTATTGTATCCCTCGCATATGGTTTTTGTGGCATTAGTGGTTTGAATTAAAACTACCGCTGGATGAATTTTTGTATGTACATAAACTATGCCACGATACCAAGAGCGAAATATGGTACTTTTTGGGTAGTCATGGGCGATCTAAACCCATTTTAGGTAAATTAATAAGGGGAATTTCCTCATCCTATAAGCATTATCCTCTCATGCTTAGAAGCCCATGTTTTTTCTAGTTAAGGGCAGATTCAACCTTCACCCCGCTGACCATAGGCCTAATCGTCGAAGGGTACAAGCTTCCTTTGGGAGATTAAGTGAACATCTCTCTCTCTCTCTCTCTCTCTCTCTCTCTCTCTCTCTCTCTCTCTCTCTCTCCTTTATATCATGCACCATTGACCATTGTCATTATTTTCTTTGTGCAAAACCTTAGGATCGTCCCAAACTCTTTGGCAACAGAAAGGAAAGAATGCTCTCAGTGTTCCAGATGCTAAAGAGCAATCGGTATATTGACACCTTATTGATTGAAAGGAATCTTAGAGAGTTGGGGCTTTTGCTTTCTCTTCTTGATCTCAACAATCCTTATGCCATCCAAGAGTTCTTTTACCTCAACGCTGAAGGTAGACTTATTCTCTTTATTCCCTGAACTTGTTTCTTTCCAATTTTGTTTTGGGTTTTAACATCTTTTTTTACCTGCATCTTAGAGATGGTGGATCATGATCTGGATCTTCTTGATGTTCCCTTTTGGAGCTCCAGCCCACCCCAAAAGGGGAAGGAAAAGAAGGGGGAGACTTTGACTTCCAGGTCTCTTAGGTAAGCTTCCCTATCTGAACCCGAGGCGCAGAGGGCATAGAAGAAGAGAAGAATAGAGAAGCAGCCTTCAACCTATGCCTCGACACCAATAGAGGTACCCCATATCCCACTGAGGCTAGTGCCTAGGGATCGTCTTATCCTTCTAGCGGTGAAGATTGTGGACCCTAACTTCTTGGTGTCTGATGTCTCTGATGCCCAGATCGAGGCCACTCTCGACCTTCCACCCCTATTTTCAGTCGCCTTTCAAGCCTTGTAGGAGTCTTTTTTTCACAAGGATTGGATCATTGATGCTGCTTCTCTATTCCTTAACTGTCAACGAAAGAAGATCTCTCTACAAATCAATGTAAGCCTAGACTCATACCCATGTTCTTTTTCTTTTAGAACTTTTCTCTAATGTTTACCATCTTGTTTTAGGCTCTCGTCCTTTCCTTAATGGTACAACTTCAACCAACTTGGTGAAGTATTTTGTAGCCCTTAGGGTCCATATATATCCTCCTGATGTGGGATGGATAGGGACGATTAAGTCGAGCTCCCAAGTTTGAAATGGCTAGGGTGTAATTATGTCTTGAAGGGAGGTGTGAGGCTTATGATGGCCATGCCCAGAAGCTGTCGGTAGAGCTTCTTCTTTCCTTGGTGTTCCCCGTATTCTCCTGCGTGTACTTCTTGTAGCACCTTCTGTGCCTCAGCATTCCTAAGGCATCTTAAAGGCTCTCCAATGAAGCCTTTTCAGAATAGGATGTTTCCTTCGGTAAAATACCTTAGAGCTAGTCTTCTTAGTTTATATGCCTCCCTTGAGCTAGCGGGAAGGGTCCCATTTTGGAGGTACTCAAGATAGGGGATTCTCTAATCCTCAGCTAGGTGGGTCGTAAAAGCTTCCTCTGTTACTCGCGCTGGCTAACACTCTGAGCAAGTGGTCTGTAAAGCACTCGCCTCTTCTTTCATTTTTGGCCAAAAGTAGCCTCTTCGTTGCAACCTGTGGTAGAGGCTTATGACAGTATTGAACCTGTATATTTCCTTGTGGACTTCCTCCATCCGTTTTTGGGCTTCTTATTCTCCTATACGTCTGGTGAGGACCTCGCCCGAGAGTCTTTTGTACAAATCTCCTGCAAGGAGCGTGTATTCTCTTAATTCCTTAAGGCCTTTATTTGGTGCAGCGAGCGCGCTCCTTACTGACATCTACCAATCCATTTTGGGTGATGCTGCATCCTCCTTCTTCATGTGTTCTTGGAATACTTGAATGATGGAAGCCTCTCTTTTTGAGACAACTACACTTGCTGTTTCCCCACTAAAATGGAGTCTTGAGCCTAGTGTTGGCAATGCGTCTACATAGCGGTTTCCTGACCCAGGCGTGTGCTCGATGATGACTTGTGTGAACTTCTCAATTATCCTCTGGGCCATAGTTCGATAAGGAGCCAGTGCTGGTTCTTTAACGGCAAAGTCACCACTCATTTGTCTTACCACCAAATTGGAGTCTCCTATAACCTTGACTTTCTTGATTCCCATGTTTCTAATAGTGACCAGTCCGGTTAGGAATGCCTCATATTCTGAGATGTTGTAGGTACATGGGAATGTTATTTGGTGGGACAAGGTGGTGGTGCGTCCGCAGGACTTCTCAACACGATTCCCATTGCCCCAGCTATGGTTGTGGCTGACCTGTCAAATCTTAAGGTCCAAGTCCCCTCGACTTCGTCGGTAGCAATGCAACACTGATTTTCAGGCAGGTCCCTGCGCATTTCCTACTTTCAACTTCAGCCTGAGTTTCTGCCGAACTGAATCATCATATCTATAACAACCTGACTCTTGATCGCTGTCGCTGTTACGTATGTTATGTCGAATTTGGATTGCTGTAGCAGCCATCTTGCCAAATGTCCGAAAAGTATTGGTCATGTTAGGAGGTATTTCAAGGGGTCTGATTTCAACATTAATAGTAACTTGTGTGATAGAAAATAGTGTCGTAATCTCTGCAAAGCATAAACCAACGCGAGACAATTTCTTTCTACTTCTAAGTACTTAAGCTCAATGTTACTTAATTAGCGGCTGACATAGTAAACAGGCTGCTCGACACCGTCTCCCCCTTCTTGTGCCAAAAGTGCTCCTATTACTGAGTTGGTGGAGGCAAGGTTTATCCAGAGAGGCTTCCCTGAGCTTGGCGCGATCACTGTTGGGAGATTGGTAAGTGAGTGTTGGATTTTTTTGAATTCTCGTTGGTGTTCCCTTGTCCATCTGAATGCAGGCTTTTTTTTTCAAGAATGGCTTAAAGACGGCCACCTATGCATCAAGCCCTGGGATGAACCGCCGAATGTAAGATAACCTCTCAAGAAAGCTTTTCAACTCCTTTACCATGGTTGGCGGTGCTGCTACTGTGATTCCCTGTATCTTGGCCGGGTCAACATTGATACCCCTTTGGTGGACCATGAAGCGAAAAAATTTTTCGCCAAACACGCCGAAGGCGCACTTCTTTGGGTTCATTTTGAGATTGTATTGTCGGCATCTGTTGAAGACTTTGGTTACTATGTCCCAATGACCTTCTCTTGTTTTTGACTTCAAGACCAGGTCATCGATATAATCTTCCACCAACTTTCCCATCATGTCATGAAATATAGCTATTATTGCCCTTTGGTACGTAGCACCAGCATTCTTGAGTCCGAATGGCATAATAGTATAGTAAAAATTACCAAAGGGGGTTCGGAATGCAATTTTTTCAGCGTTCTTAGCGGTCATCTTGATTTGGTTGTATTCGCTGTAACCGTCCATGAAAGAAACCATTCCTTGCCTAGCCGTGGAGTCCACAAGTATGTCCATGTTTGGGACTATATTGGCCATTTTTCTTTTTTACTGTAACTAAATTGGCCAGCCACGTAGGGTGCTGAATTGGTTTGATGAATCCTGCCTCGATTAATTTTTCTACCTCCTTCTTGATCTACATCTCCATTTTCGGGTGCAGATTGCATCGCTGCTCCTTTACTGGTTTTATATTAGACTGAGTGTTCAATGCATGACTAACCATGTTTGGGTCCAATCCTGGCATTTCCTCATAGCCCCATGCGAATACGTCGATATTTTGTTTTAACAAGTCGACAGACGATCTTTTAGGACAACTGGGTGCTTATCAAGATTGGCTTTTGCACATTCGGATTACTACTTAAGTTTATTTCATCCAGGGGCTCTATGACAGCGTCAGATCCATCTTGCATTTGCTTCAGCACTAGTGTTAGTTGCTCTTTGGGCTTAATTTTGCTAGGTATTGCCCTTTCCATGCAGGAGAATGACTCTTCTTCTGACCCGGGGCCTTCCCACGCTCGATGGCCAGGCCCCCCGTACCATCATAACTGGTAGACGGTCCGTCCGTTGGGCAGGGTGACTTTGATGCACTGAGTGTCTTCCTCTTTCTTCTTTCTTTTCCTTTTGAGACACTGCGGAGATCATTGTCACTTAATTCCCTTATTTCTTCCCAAGGAGCTAATGGTGTGTCCGTCATTTTGCAAACATCAATCTCCCCTCGGTTGGCAAAGTCATTGTAGAACTCGGCATCAGCATAGTGGGTTTTTGTTTAGTTGAAAGGGGTCTGGTTGGTTGGGATGCGAACGACCTTGGTTCCCAATCGTCCTTTTACACACTGATGGTAGGTAGAGCAAATTAGCTTGTGTTTGTTCAGCTATGGTTTCCCAAGCAGGATGTGATAGCTCACATCAATGTCCAAGACGTGAAACCTGGTTTGCAAGCAGCTAGGCCCAGCCTTGAGGACGAGTTGGATACAGCCAATGGACGTCTCAGTAGAATTCCTAAATCTTGCGATCTGTACTTCTATGGAGGATCCTATGTCTATCAGGGTGCAGCGGATGTGTACATCGTTGATTTTGACTTATAGGTATAGCAGCCACTTGTAATCCGGGTATGCTACTTCCATGTCTTCATTAGTGAAGGTTACCGAATTCGTGCTTTCTAGGAACGCGGGACTTGCCTGAGCCTCATTGACTTAGAACTGAGGTCCGTGTTCTGCCGAGATTTTCATCATTGCTTCTGTTGCCATTAAACGAGCTTGAGGTCCATATCTGAGCTGATCGTGTAATGATTTGAATTTCAGGCTTTGATGGAGTGCCCGGGTGATTGTTGATCATTGTGCATTTCCCTCGTTGCTTCCATCATTGGTTTCCCCAGGGCATATTATTACTGCGAGAGTGTGTCAAGTATTTGATGAATTTCTAGATGATGGGGTGTCATACAGGTCTTCTTCCATTAGCCTGTTCACCTCAGAAGGGCTTATGAGTTCGTTCATGCTATCCAAACTGCCCTCGGAATAACACAAGGGCCCCTGAGGCTAGGATGCTCCCTCTGACGCTTCACCACCAAGCTTTGAAAATATCCCGAAATTAGTCTCGTGTTCGTTGAGGCCGAGACTATTTGCAGGTTCACTTTTCTCTTCAAACTTCTAACTGAGAGGCCCATGCCATGTTTTTCTTGTGCTCATTTCCCTGGTAGCCCTTGTAAAATCCATATGGGAGCTTTCTTCTTCTGGTGCGTCATCGTCTGAGTGCAGATTTTTTAGCCCTCTGCTTTCTACCGCGTTCCCCTGCCATTGTATCATGTGTGCGAGTCTTCCTGGTGTGTCTTCCATTTCATGATGATTGATCCCTCTTTGTTGCAGGTCTAGGGGTGCCCCTTTGGACAGTCCTGCCGGTGCGGAGATTAGGGCCAGCTTTGGGGACATGATGTAGGATCGTTCCGTATCGGGTGTGGGCGCTCCTGAATAGTTTGTACTCACACGGGAATGCTTTGTGGTACTTATATGACCAACTCAGCTGACCCTGAGTTTGCATCTACCAACTTTACGCTGGGATCGTGACCGCCTGTGGTTGTATCAGGAGTTAGCTTATCTGGTCGCCTTTTGTTAGGGAGACCTATAACGGCCACTGTTTCCTTTATCGATATTTTTTCCTTGTCTGCTTTGTTGGTTGAAACGTATAAGGATACTTCAGATAAGTCATCTAAATCACTATCCGTCATTGTTGAGATGGTAAATTCTATTGCTTCTAACTTCGTCAAATTTATGTATGCCGTGTTTAGCCACACCCCTTTTTTAGCCTCATGAAGTTCCCTCGTGAAAAGCTCAGTCCGTAATTTCTTTATGGTGAGGTCATAATGAGACTCAACATGGCCCTTGTTAGTCCATCGGATGTGCATCTGAAGGCCAACCATCTCCCTATCTTTTTCCTGACGTGTTTCCCTCGTCCTCCTCTTATTAGTTTTTTCGCAATGTCCCAGCAGCTCATGCATTCTAAAAACATGCGCGCCTTTTCCTAACGGTGGTGCATCCGTACTAGACACATCATCCTTTGCAAGCTTAGGTCTCGAAGCGTCAGTCCCTGCTAGAACTTCTTTCGATCCTTTCCTTTCCGTTGTGAAATCGTTCCCCCAACTGCTTGGTGCCGGAAGGGATGTACCGTAATGTTCTGGTGGGCTGTAAATACACCAAAAGGCTTGTTTGTTGTTCCTTGTTGCCTCCCATACTCCTTTGGGCGGCTCTTGTTCTACCTGCTGTGATTGCGTTTCTTCATCTAGATTCCTCCTTCCCTTATCTTTTCCTAGGCAGGATAACATAGCATAAGTTTCTTTGTCCTAGTAGTGGGGCAATAGGTCTAGGTCGATTGTCTATTTTTTAGGTGGGAGCTCAAGAGTGCCATTATAGATTTTGGCATGAAAAATCTTTCACAGGATCTGACATTCTGTTTTGGGGTGATTAACGTGTTGGAAATATGTCCATAAAGTGGGATGTAATTTGTTATTTATGAAATGACAAATGTAAGACATTATTATTTTGCTGATTTTATAAAATAAGATAAAGTTATGTTTTGACACATACTCAAGAGTGTTAGTAATATTGCATAGTCCATAAACCGTTACCAACGAAAGAAGAGTCAGGGGAACCCATCTGATTCACAGATATGGAATTCGTAAGAAATAATATCACCTCATGCTTTATTGACGGGTGTGTGAATAAATAAACCAGGCCTGGTATTCAATGATGATATTCATTGATTAAGACATCGTGACATGTGCGAGACATCTTACGAACGTTTGTCTTTCTTATTCACAGTCATATAAAGGAGTTGAGGAAATAATGATTGGAATGGTAAAACGGTAATATTATATACCATTTCGATCACCGATATTTGAAGGATAATAATGCATTTACACTGTGGACCGTGTGATAAATTGTATCAACACCAAAAGAAAAATTAGCGCACATGAATCGAGAGATTATTCAAAGATCGAACTTTTAGTGGAGTTGTACGATGTCGGAATTAAATATGTCGATAACTTATAGAGATAAGTTAGTTGAATATTGTAATTCCATAGCTTTGTTCATGTGGGTCCATTCGGTCTCAAGGCTAGCTCTAATAAATGGGAAAAACAGAAACTGATGTTCAATACATAATTATGTCTAAATTCATTGTATTATTTTTCATTTATTCGATAATTGAAAAATAAAAGGAATGAGTTTTGAATTTCGAAATTAATAGAGATTAATTTAAAATTCAAAATAAAATTTAAACATGATTTTATTTGGCTACGAAAGGAAAGAGAAAAGTGATATATTTTTTTTTGGGAAAATTTGGAAATCCCTTGCCATAAGGGGATTTCAAATTTTGCTCCAAAAGGGGAAGGAAAATTCGGAAATCCCTAGCCATGTAGGGATTTTCGGATTTCAATCCTAGGGTTAAGGAGAAATTCAAAAATCCCATCTAGGGTTTTGAGTTTTTGAATTTCCTCCTATATAAGGATATTTTATTGAAAACCCTAAGGGAGTTTTCTTGAGAAGAAAAATATATCACACATATTCCTTAAGGGTAGCCGGATTTTGTAGAGACAAAATAGAAGGAAATTGTTTCCTTAGGTTTTTGAAAAAAGGAGCCCACTCTCTCATCCCAAATACCATAGAGTCATAGCTTTGAATCAACGAGTGGTTTTTGGTGTGATCGTGGCAGTACAACAACGATCTTGTTTCACGACAATTCTCCATCTTGGAACGTGAGATAGTGAGACAAGATCCTTGCGGTCATTTAATTCAATCGTCACAAAGGTATGTGTGATATTCTAATCCTTTGTCTATAAACATATATCATGCATGCATCTCTCGTTGTGGTTTACGTTTAATTTTGAATTAAATGGATATGATAAATTTTTTTGAAATTCCGCCTACAAATTGTTGTTGTTCAATTGATTTTTCATCTATAAATCACAACAAGATCCTACATAACGTACTGGTGAAGTCGGTAGTATTGTAGATGCTTTTCATCATCCATTGTCGGTTGCTTTCATTGTGCGAGAAGGCAAACTATTCAATCTTAGATCCATTGGTTGAGAATAGCGTGAAATTCTTCATCCGTACAAGGGACGGGTGGTTGCCTGGTGTTTCCCTGTCCCTTTCCCTCCTCTATTGAGGATAGTTCCGTGGGGATTTTTCTGATATGGCCAATGAGTGGGGTACTTCCTTCTTTTCCCTCTAGCTACGGGGTCCTGATGCAATCCTTACTGACGAGGAAGTCCTTCTAGCAGCCTCAAGTAATTTTGAGAATTGCTTAATCCTGACATTTTCTAGATACATTCTGTATTCTAGGATAATGTTGTTGATACATATTTCAACCAGCTCTCCCTCACCACTACTGTCATAGCAGTCTAACGCCAGGTCACGAAAGCGACGGGCATAATCCATGAGGTGTTCCCCCTGCTTGTGCCGAGTGTTACTTAACGTGATAGTCATGACCCTTTCTTCATTTTGAAAATACTTTCGAAAGAACCGGCTCGCCATTTCTTCCCATGATCAGACAGACCCTAGAGCCAGGGTCATGTACCAAATATAGGCTCGATCGGTGAGTGATTTCAAAAACTCTCGGAACCTTAGGTCTTTATCGCTAGAGTATTGCCCTAACATATCTAAGAAGCGACTGATATGTTCTTTATGATTCCCTTTCCTTCCATCAAAAAGGGAGAACCTCAGGGTCTCGTATCCCTTGGGGTATAGTTTGCGACAGACTTCGGGAGAAATCCAGGTCTTCGGGAAAGGTATTATAGAGATAATTCTCGAGGAGAGAACCCACATCTGTGTGGATTAGGAAATCCTCCCTGACTTCTTCTTGTGCTTGTACTTTTGGTTCCTCAAAAACCAAGGCTTCTTGTTGTGCAGCTTCAGTCGTCGGCATGGGCTGAGCGTTCTGTTGAGTAAAGGCATTCTTCATTTTAGCCACCTCGTGCATGAGGGTTCCTTGGGCTCGAGCCATCTCTCAGATTATATCCGCGAGGCCAGCCCCCAAAGCCTCAGCTCCATTAGGAGCAGCGACCTCGTGGTCCGAGACGGACATTTTTGTTCCCTGTGAATCCCCATCGAGTGTAGTCTTCATCTTCTTACCTATTGGTAGGAGCCATTCAGAAGCCCTAGTTTAGCTTCCCCAGTGGAGTCGTGAAATGTTGGGGCTCTTTTGGACAGGGCTTGTCAACGTGGAAGGTTCAAAACTCGTGGCCTCGTTTGGTTTGCCATGACAGTGCACTCACCGACTGACGTGGTTGGAGAGATATTGAGGGTCCTTCCTGGCATCGACGGTGGGCGGGATGATGAGGTTGGCCCCGGCAGAGGTAAGCAAAACAGGAATGTCCCTGAGGAAGATAGTATCTGAGGGAGACACCCGTTGCGGCCTCAGCTCCATGACGCTGAGGGATTTCTGATGGGGATCTCCCAGTGAGCGTATAGTGTGGGAGAGGAACATGACCTGTTTATGGAGAAGGTTTATAAGTGCTTAATGGAGTTATATTTCTCTGTTTGTGAATAAAATGATCTCGACGGACGTAGTGTGTGAAGGGAGTGAAACAGTCAATCTCGAGGTGTTGAGCATGAGATGGGAGATTGTTGGGAATGGTGTCCTAGAAGCATGAGATGTAATAGGATATTTATTATTTATTTTATAAAAGAGTTTATTCATTATTTTATGTGCATATATTTATGAATATTTTATGAATATCAATGAAAATTCCATGATTATTTATGTAACCTTAAACATTGTATATAAGTGTTATATACGAGAGGATAATGTTTAAGGATAATAATCAAAAAGCAATGTTCATAATGAATTTAATTAAAGTTCGGAATCATTAATTAAAACATTATTAATACATGTCATTCTCATTTATAATGGAACGATATTATCCGCACTTTTAATATGGTGAGATATTGAATGCGTATATTTCGCATAATGAGATTATGTGGAACAAGGACACAGACACAATATGAATTTCTACTAATTTTCGTTAAGTATAGAAATTTTAATTTAGTCTACCGATGGTCATATATAGAATGATCTTAATCTTGAGTTCTGAACAAACTCCTATTTATGGACTTATGTCTTTTGATTTACTCGGTACGGATTCCGAGACCTTGAATCCTATTCCTTGTATTTTGGAGACATGATGAAGTAGGTAGCTGGGAATGTTATTATACGAGATGGAATCCATTCCTTCTTGAGAAAGAAGTAGATAAATAATTCTCTTGAGGGTTGATTCGGTACTTTGACCAGTAGGAGCTTCGATTCATGAATGTGTTTTATGAATCACTGTCCATTAGAGAATCAATGGTACTCAAGGATAAAGATGTAATTAGAGAGGTTAACGGATTCTACCTGGCTCTAATTATGAATTATTTATGGAGGATTGATCTATATGCAATGACTATATCAAATGGACACTTCACAGTTTAGAAGTAATTTATATCTATAATTTCGAGATGCAATTCCAAGTTTATAGTGGAGTAATTATTGGAATTAATAGAATTAAATAATTAATTAAAGTATTTAATTGATTATTAATTTTATTGGAGCTCGGGATTATAGGTCGATTAGTCCCCGCGTCGTCCTAGTAATTCTTCCAGACACATAGGGCAAAATGGGAATTTTAGAATTACGGAATTCTACAATTAAACACTCGAAAATAATTAATTGAGAATTAATTATTATTTAAATAATGTGATTATTTAAATTTAAATTTGAACACATCTAGATTTATCCATTTAAACTGATTTGATAAGTTGTTCAATTTAGAATTCAAATTAATTTAAGTTTGACTTAAATTCGAATTTGAATTTGAAATAAAATTGGACTACAGGATAAAGGATGATTTTCTCTTCCTTCCCTATCCAGTATTGGCGCCACACAGGGATGAGAGTCCCCATCTTGGCCGGCCACACTAAGGGATAAGGGAATAGGAGATTTTGTTTAAAATTCAAATGGGAGATAATTAACAAGCTTTATCTTAGAGATAGAGATTGGATTCCTTCTAGAAGTTTGACTTCTACTCAATAAATACTATTTTTGAGACAATTTTCGGAATGGTTTTTTGCCCTAATTTTAGAGGTCATCGAAATTTCTCTATAGAAATTTTTGAAACAATTTTTCAGCCCTAATTGTTAGTGCTGGCCGAAATTCTCATGTAGAGAGGAAGGAAAATTTTTTTTTCTCCAAAAATTCCACATCGTGCATGCGTTGGTGTCTGTGAAAATTCGAGTGTTTATTGTAACCCGTTTTGTCTCATGTGTGCCCACACACACGTCTTCGTGGATTCTAGGAATTGACGTGGAAGACAATGGTTTTCTAAACACAAAGCTTTGGAGCAAGGATTGTTCGAGGTCAAAGAACTCAAGTTATCAACCGAGTCAGCCCCCAGGTATTTTTCCTAATTGAGTTCTTAATAAATGAATTAATGAGATTAATTTATTCGTGCATAAATTAATATAATCTATAGAGTATCTCAAAGGTTTTATGAAAATTTTTGTTATACACGATCCGCCTTTCCGCTGCGTTTCCGCATCCGAATTCGATTCGGGATCCAACAATTGGAATCAGAGCGGTTTATAGACTATATTAATTTATGCTCCGATTATTTGATAATCAATATTAAATATGTGATATTTAATTATGTATGTATGTGATGGGTAGGCACTTGCATTTATGGATGTTTATATTTGATTCATGATGATGAATGTATGGATGATGGATTTGGTCGTTAATTATATGGTTCCATGGATCGCATTAAATTCGTTCAAATTAAATTATTTGTAATTTAATTCGGGATTAGAATTATTGTAATTCTAGGTTTTGGGTAGAATTAGGGTTTTGATTTTGAATCAAAAGGAAGCCTTGAAGATCAAGTTTGAAGCTTTTGAAGATGCCCAGAAACTGCCCAGAAAAATCGACCAGCGCGTGGCCAGCGCGCAGATAGCCACGCGCGCCATCGCGGTCGGTGCGTGGGCAGCGCGCAGATAGTCTGCGCGCCCCATCGCTGTTGGCGCGTGGGCAGCGCGCGGATAGTCTGGGCGCCCCATCGCGACCGGCACGTGGCCAGCGTGCGGATAGTCCGCGCGCCCCATTGCGACCGACACGTGGGCAGCACGCGGATAGTCTCCGCGCACGCGTGCACCCTAGCATGGCCAGCGCGCTGTCATCCCGCGCCCGCGTGCCCCAGGCGCATGGCTAGCGGCCCATATCCGGTCAATGGGTCCCCAAACGGACCCAAGGGTTTCTGAAACCCTCATAATGCACGTTGACGGACCCGGAAGAGTTCTGGACCCTGAAAAAGGTGAAATCCGACCCGAAGACGAAGAACGAAGCCAAAGAATGAAGAGTTCAAGAATCGAAGACCCGTTGAGGTAACGGAAGAAAATAATTATTGTAATTATTTATTTATTCGATTTTGGTTGTAATTTATATTTTCCATGGGAACCGCTCAAATCCATCTCAATAGCCGATTGCATATATTTATATTTTATGTTGATAATTATATTTTATATGTCCATGCATATAACATGCCATATAGATATAGTGTGCCTACTCATATGTTTTATAACATGCCATGCATATACGCGCATTTATTATTATTTATATTATTTATTTAAAAGAGTTTTAAAAGGATAAAATAAAAATAAGAATCGTGCGCTAAAATCGATTTAATATGATTAAATTGATTTAAGTTGCAAAATTAATTTGCAAAATAATGATACATGTGAAATTGAATTTAAGAGTTGAATTTTAGAATTTCACATATCTGAAAAATAAATTGTTTATTTATCGGGATTGGAAAAACATGAGATGATTTTTAAATAAAATACATATTTGCAAAATAATGAGTGGGAGAGGGTTGTATGATAATACAACTCACTAGTCTCCATCGTTAGTTCAACACCGTGAGATTCAAAAGGGGCTTCGCAGCGGCATCGATTCCGCACTCCCTACGGAAAGTGTTCTTTCGGATCAATAACATGGTTGACTTCCTTGTGATAGGATTCAAGGATATAATTCTGGTTTGACCTACCCTACGGCGGCACTCCGGAGTTAAGTCTGTAGAATCTAAAATGATGGGTTACACTCATAAAAGTATAATCAAATTGTTGATTATATTTTTGACCAGAATAACGGTAGTTAATAAATATGAAAATATGAGATATTTTGATTATATTTATTAATTGAGAAGGTCTCGGTTCAATTTGCGATATTTTGACCTACCCTATGGCGGCACTATATTCGTGGTAAATTGGATTATTGTTGGCACCTAAAATTAAAACATGATTTATGTATTTTTCATGTGCATCATGCATCATATTTAATTGTGCCTAAATTCACATGTTTTGATATTCATGCACATAAATTGATTAGATGAATATTCTACTTATTTCTAGCAATACGTCAAATCCTATAATCTCACTATACAAAACTGAAACACTGACTAGAGATAAACTATGCGAAGTGGTAAAGTAACATAAATAACTTACATTCATGTGATGAATATTAGTTTGTCCCAAATGGAGTATTGTCCTCATATCCTTAACGAAAACACAGTAGCTAACTGTTAGCTAGGGTTGTGCGTGGTAATTCACAAGAAGTATGAAGGCATGGAGACAGCTTATGAGATAATGCAGTCACAGATACCGTATCTGGGAATCCATAAAACAAAAGGCTTAGTTAAATACTGTAAGGGCCTGAGTAAAAGACAACAGGAAAGTCGTTTCCACTAAAATAAAGGAAAAGAATCAAGCAAATATGATTTGCTAGTTCTAAAAACATGTTTAGTAAAAAGGGTAATTCCTTATTCCTGGATAGTAGATTTAGGAGTTGCTACTCATGTTTGTTTTCTTTAATAAGTCTTAGTTCTTACAAAGAAATTGTTTCACCGAAATAAAGAAAGGAACTCAATAAAATATGATTCCTAGTTCTTAAAACATGTTTAGTAAAACGGATGATTCCTTATCCTAAATAGTTAATTCAGGAATAACTAATCATGTTTGTTTTCTTTATTAAGTTTTAGCGCTTAAATGGAAATTGTTTCCTCCTAAACAAAGAAAATGAATCAAAGTAAATAAGATTTACTAATTCAAGAAACATCTTTAGTAGAGGGTGATTCCTCGTCCTGGATAGTTGATTTGGGAGAAACTAATCATGTTTTGGTTTTCTTTGCAAAATATTAGTTCTTACAAAGAACTTGCCATTAGGGACTACATGATGAAAGTGGGAATACCGCGAGGATATTGGCGAAAAGCAGTGGGAGAAGTTAGACTTCAATTTTGGAAATACCTTGTTGTGAACAATGTTTATTTCCCTCCAAGCATAAACAGAAATTTGATTTCTAATTCCAAATTATTTGAACAATTGCTTTTAAATAAAAATCTAGTCCACATCTTTCGGAATTGTTCCGATATATGTTCTGGATGTTTGGAAAATGGTTTACACCATTTAAATCGATGCCTAGCTCACTGCGAAATAATGAAAAGTTCAAAAGTTACCAAACTTAAGAATTAGGAGCAAAGGATCTCTCACAATAAAAAACACATATATGTGGCATCTTAGACTTGGTCATATTAGCCTAAACATGATTTAAAGACTGGTAAAGGATGGTCCTTTAAGCGAACTAAAAGTTAGTGAGCGTCCAGCCTATGAATCTTGTCTGGGAGGCAAAATGACCACGGACCTTCCATGATGGAAGGAGAAAGAGCCACATAACCTCTTCAGCTACACTACAAGAAAAAGGGCTTTTCGTAGCGGTTAGTTATAGCGCTTTTCAAAAAACGTTACTGCTTTAGTCTATAATAGCGTTTCTAAAGAGTTATAATATATATATATATATATACATATCTGATATAACTCGTTGACATTTTGGTGATTTGTTTTATATATATTTAAAACTATATAAATGTCTGATACAATTACTTTGGGCGGGCATTGGAAAAAAATTTCCAATTTTCCCCTCGCTCCCTCCTCATGTTATTTTTTATTTTTTTTATTTTAAAGGAAATGCGCACAAGATACGAGAGAAACAGGGAAAGGAAAAAAAAAAAAAAAAAGAAACCCCAAATCTTTGAAACACGGATTCATTCTCACAATTTGGAAGAGTGCTTGACCCGCCAAGAGGGAAACAACCTCATTCTCCCAAAATTCCCCAAAATTCCCTAAGTTTCCCTAAGTTTCCTCCGGATTTACTCTCCTAGATTCTGAAATTGAATGCCGGTTGTGTTGGGTTCCCTCAAATTTCCAACTTTCCCCCAAATGCACTAATTTTCCGGTCCATCTCACGGGAAGAAATCCTCACGGCCGGGAAGAATCTCACGTGAAGAAATCCTTTTTTTGTCTGTGCATCGTTCGATTCCCCTAAGGAGGTTCGAATCTCTCTCTCTCTCTCTCTCTCTCTCTCTCTGTTCTCTTGGCCGGTTTACCGGCCAGAGAGAAATCCTCTCTCTCTTGCATTTTTGGTTCAACGGTGTAGTACTACTCTTGAATTTGAAGGATGTTAGTAATTTTCCCAACCGGCTGGACTGACCTCATTAAAGAGAAACTATTTTTTTGGTTGGAGGAGATTTGGCGGTGCGGTTAGGGAATGTGATGAGAAAAGACTGATTTTTGTTGATGAGAAAAGGCAGATTTTTGTTGTGCTTTGAAATTCCTTAGTTGTAGAAGGAAACCCACAATCTGTAGGTCTTAAAATTTTTGTTTTTGATTTATTTGTAATTGGCAGCTTTGTTTTTGACAATTTTTTGCTGTTGACAGATTTAGATAGAAGAATACCTATATTCGTGGTGTTCTCAAAGACACAAAGGTATGTTCTTTGTGACCCTCTTAATGATTTGGATTATTATGGTCTTTTCCGGTTTAGTCATAGAACATAGAGCCTTTTGAATTTCACAAGTCTTGTTCCATTATTTGTTTACCAATGTTCTATAGAGAAATGAGATATTCTTTGGTATGGTGATGGTGATGAAAAAGATATATGTATTAAGTGTGTTATCTTTTTTGTTTGCTCTGTTATTATAATGATGTTAGACTAAATTTTATTTCTTAATTTGAAATGTGATAATTTATTTAGCATTTAATTATGAAGTCGATTGATGATGTTAGGATGCTTGATAAAGATTGGGTGCGTGATAACAGGTGAGCAAGATTGGAATTTAGTTTTGTTGTTTGTGTTAGTCATTGTAGTCATAGAAATCTTAGTGTTGACCTTTTTATTTATAGACTTACTGCGGAGTATATGCAAAGTGCTCAGAAATTTGTAAAAACAATTGAAAAGAATTTTGGTTATCCGGAAAAGCTATTGTGCCCTTGCAAAGAATGTCGAAACTTAAGTCATCAACGTGGTAACATTGTTTATGAACACTTGGTAATCAATGGTATGGATCCAACATACACTACTTGGTTTCATCATGGGTTAGAAGTAAACAGAAATGAAGAATTGGAAAACGTTGACAAGAATGACATATATGAGTTATACAAGGCTGCCTATGGCGATGAGAATGATTATATAGAACAATCGCAAGAACATAGGTTAGAGGAGTTAAATGAAAAAATGAATGATTAGTTAGAACCATTATATCCCGGTTGTTCAAAATACAACAAGTTGTCTGCCGTTGTTGCCTTATTCAAACATAAGACCATGAATGGATGGTCCGATTGTAGTTTTGACGGATTGCTAGAGTTATTGCATGACATGTTACCTGAACCTAATGTGTTGATAAGGTCGACGTATAAAGTACGAAAGTTTATGAGAGAATTTCATCTAGGGTATGAAAAGATTCATGCTTGCCCTAACGATTGTTGTTTGTTTAGAAAGGATAAGGCAGATCTTGATAAATGTCCAAGGTGTCATGCTTCAAGGTGGAAGGTTGACAAACATACCAAAAAAGCTAAAGTTGGTGTTCCTGCTAAAGTCTTGAGATATCTTCCGATAATTCCTAGGTTCAAGGTGATGTTCAAGAGTGAAAGGATGGCTCATCATCTAAGGTGGCATTCCAATAATAAAAGGGGTGATGGAAAGATGCATCACCCGGTTGACTCTCCAGCATGGCAACTAGTGAATGAGAAGTGGCCTACGTTTGCAAATGAAGCACGCAATCTTAGACTTGAATTGTCCACAGATGGATTCAATCCGTTTGGTAATTTAAGCTCAACTTATAGTTGTTGGCCAGTGATGCTTGTGATATACAACTTGCCACCATTTTTGTGCATGAAAAAGGAAAACATCATGCTAACGTTACTAATCCCAGGGTCTAAACAACCTGGCAATGATATTGACATTTACCTACAACCTCTCATAGAAGATTTACAAGAGTTGTGGAACAATGGAGTCAGTGTTTTTGATTCATTTGACAAGGAGGTTTTCAATTTAAGGGCAATTTTAATGTGGACAATAAATGATTTTCCAGCCTATGGAAATCTTAGTGGTTGCTATACAAAAGGTAGATTAGCATGTCCTTTATGTGTTGACAATACTCGAGCAATGTGGTTACCCTTTAGTAGGAAGTTTGTATTCATGGGCCATAGGAGATTTCTATCACCAAGTCATCCCTTCCAAATGAAAAAGTGTTGGTTCGATGGAAAGGTAGAAAAAGAAAGTAAACCAAAAATTATGACCGGTAGAAGAATGTATGAACAACTTAAGGACTTTGTGAATGATTGGGGGAAAGTTAATATGGATATTTTTGAGAATGAAGTTATGAAAGGGCATGGGAGAGGAGGTAAAAAAGTTGTTAAGAAAGTCCGTCCTAAACGCAAGAGAGTCGAGGTGAGGGATGTGGATATGGAGAAGCAACAACTATGGAAGAAAAGATCACTTTTTTTTGACCTACCTTATTGGCAGGTATAACTACTTACCTAATAGCCTCCTTCTAAATTTTGAAGCTAATTATTGATGGATGTAATAATGTGTGATTTGATTGAAGTTACCTTTTACAGGATTTGGCTTTGCGACACAACTTGGATGTGATGCACATAGAGAAAAATGTGTGCGAAAGCATTTTAAATACGTTGTTGCATGTAAATAAAAAATCTAAAGATGGTCTTAATTCATGAAAGGATTTACAACACATGGGAATTAGGCCTGACTTGCATCCCCAAGAGCGAGGGAAAAGAACATATCTGCCACCAGCTCCACATACACTGTCGAAAGCAGAAAAGCTCACCTTCTGCAGAAGATTATATAATTTAAAGGTCCCCGATGGGTTTAGTTCTAACATTGGAAAGTGTGTTTCAGTGGACGACTGCAAAATCATGGGCTTGAAGTCTCATGATTGCCATGTACTCATGCAACAGTTACTACCAGTAGCCTTGAGAGGGTTGTTGCCAAAAGCTCCCAGAAATGCGCTACTTAGTTTGTGTCTTTTCTTTAATAGGCTATGCCAGCGTGTCATCGATGGAGAAAAGATGATAGAACTTGAAGAAGAAGTTGTAGAAACGTTATGCTTGTTGGAGAGATTTTTCCCACCACCATTCTTTGATATAATGGTACATTTAGTGATTCATTTGGGAAGGGAAGCTAGACTCTGTGGACCTGTTCAATTTCATTGGATGTATCCTTTTGAAAGGTAATTCCATCACTTGGTAGATTGATATAATGTATGTGAACTTGTTATATTGAGTTTATTACAATTTCGTTACTACACTAAGATTGCTTATTGATATGTACTGACGTAGGTACATGATGACTCTTAAGGGATACGTTCGAAATTGTGCTCGACCGGAAGGTTTTATTGTAGAGTGTTATCTTGCAGATGAGTGCATGGCATTTTGCAACGATTTCATAAAGCAAAAAGTTGATATTTATCACCGTGGATGTCGAAATGAAGAATTTTCTAATGACATAATTCTTGAAGGGCGTCCACTTTCGGTTGGCAATCCATACATGTTCGTGAATGAGATGTTAGAAATAGATCACCGCTATGTGTTATTTAACTCAGCGGTTGTTGAACCGTCACGTGAAGTAAGTGTGTTCTTAATTAAATGTTCTATGTCGTGATATCTTATTGTACGTCTTATTGCTAATGGACTGTTTTTTTGTTTAAAATAGGATGCATTTAGAGTATCTAAAATAATCAAGTAAATCTCTTGAAAAAAATGAAAGTTTGCTCTGGAAGAAGCACGGAGACACATTTGCTAGTTGGTTAAAAGATAAGGTATTATATTAAACTCACCTATGTTAGATTTACATATTATAGGGCCGGATGAATTTAGTAATTATTTTGGTTTACCTTTTACAGATTCCCATGGATTGTAATAAATCTAGCATTTTGAAGTGCCTCGCTTATGGTCCAAGAAACCATGCCATGTCATACACTGGTTACACAATCAATGGGAAACGGTTCCACATTAAGGATGTTGACATGGCCACCCAAAACTACGGGGTTTCCTTAGAAGCCACAACTATGTGCAGATCAAGTGCAAAAGACCAGTCACAAGTGGTTGATGTAGTTGCTTTTTATGGGGTGTTGAGAGAGATAATCTTAATAGATTATTATGAGTTCCAACTGCCTCTTTTTAAGTGTGATTGGGCTAGTGTTAATAGAGGTATTAGGGATGAAGATAGGTTTACACTTGTTAATTTACACCATGGTCAACATGATTTCAGAAAAGATCCTTTTATCTTAGCCTCACAAGCGAAGCTTGTGTTTTATTCTAGAGATACCAATGATTCAGATTGGTATGTTGTGATAAACGCACCAACAAGAGGTTTCTATGGCTTGGAATTATGTGATTCGATTGAAGACTCTTCGGTACCTTTCATACTTATAACTGGTCAAGTGAATGAGGACAATGAAAATGATGACATTTCCTACGTGAGAGGAGATTGTGAAGGGATATTAGTTTGAATTTTATTTAGTGCCTTTTTGTATGTGCTTATACCTTTGTCTTTAATGAAAATTAATTTGACTCACTTGTGTACATCTCTTGGCTTCAATGTTGTGATGTTACATAGTCTACTTTCCTTTAGTCAATATTAATAATGTAGGCTAAGGTACATCTCTTTCTTCAATAATAGTCCTTGCTCTTTTAGTTATAAAACAAGTAATTCCAATGTTGCTATGCTTATGCTTTTGTGTTTTATTGCAGGAAGTCATAAGAATGTCTACTAGTAGGAAGAGGCGTTATGCAAGAAAGGATTTGGAATGGAAGAAACATTCATCCAACTTGGAAGATTGAAGGCACTGGAAGGGATTCGAAAGGGTGCTAGTGTTGATGCGGTGCACCGTCAAAGGGCAAGCATCCAAGATTAGACTCACCGGCAAGGAATACTAGAAGTGTTGCTCGAAAAGTCGCTTATTAGAGAAACTTCTCCGCATTTTGAAGAAACACACATAGGTGACCCAGTTGATAGGGATGAAGCATTCCAATCACCACTAACCTCACCCACCGCACCTTGTAGGAGGTCTCTTAGACGACAAGGAGTTACAGCTACTCCTCCGGACTTGCCAAGTGAAAGAAGCACATGACCTAGGTGAGTCGGTTGATAGGAATGAAGCATTCCAATCACCACTAACCTCACCCACTGCACCTTCTAGGAGGTCTCTTAGACGGCGAGGAGTTGAAGCTACTCTCCCGGACTTGCCAAGTGAAGTCAGACATGACCTAGGTGAGTCGGTTGATAGGAATGAAGCATTCCAATCACCAATAACCTCACCCACTGCACCTTCTAAGAGGTCTCGCAGAAGGTAAGGAGTTGAAGCTACTCTTCCAAATACCAGTGAAGGTGAACCAGAACCTGAGGAGACACCTATTCGGAGGTCTCGCAGACTGCAAGGAGTTAAAGCTTCGAATGCACCAGAACGTGAGGAGACAACAACATAATCTATAGGAAAGTATAAAAATCCAAATGCAAAGAGAGGGAAGACAAAGATGAAAGGGATTGCCTTAGATGACAGCGGTCCAATTTCAGTGAGTTTCAACGCAATGGGACAACCAATAGGTAGGGGATCGATTAGTTAGCTTGTCTTCCTTTTAGGGCCACTTGTACGGAGATTGTTCCAAAGAACACTTCCGGATTGGAGAAAGTTACAACCAGGGATGAAAGAAGTGCTTTGGAAAGCTATCGGGTATGCTTATCTTATACTATATTATATTATATATCTTATACTAACAAAAATTGTTATATATCTTAGCAAAGAGTCGATATTTGTTGGATTGTAGGCAAGATATAAATTGGATAAACAATGGCAGAAGCATCAAATATTCAGGAACATGGGTGCAATTTGGAGGGCCTCAAAATCAAGATTAGTAAACCAAGTTAAGAAAGCCAAAAACGAAGAAGAAAGACTGAAATTGAAGCCTGATAAGATCAAATTAGTGGTAGAATGGAAAGCTTTTGTAAGGGAGAAAACAAGTCCAGCTTTTCAGGTATAAATAACTTTAATTGGAATCTCTCGTTCATGTACTCCATGTTTATGCATATGGTGCTTTCTTTAATTTTTTTTACCAGGAAATGAGTCAAAAGTATCAAAACATCAGGAAGAAACTACTTCCACATACAACTAGCCGCAAAGGATATGCTCGCTTAATTGAAGACATGGTACACTCGTAATTATCCTTTTTATTTCACTTGTTAATTTTAAAGAATGTTGTGAACCTGAGATTTCTCCTTGTAGAATGCAAGTAGTTCGAGCAAGTCTCAATTAAATAGAGTAGCAATTTGGACAAAGGCACATAAGAAAAAAAGTGGTGAACCTGTCAATTCAGCAGTTGGTGACATCATTGTAAGAAAAACTTTAACTTCTCGTAATGTTGTATTTCAATGTCTATATTGTTGTGCTTATGCTTCCACGCTTTTGCTCATTGTTGGGATAGGAAAATTTGGAACAAATACAAAATGAGATACCCACTTCTGATCGTAGTGATTTGCTAGATGATGCTCTAGCTTCTTACTTTGGTCCTGACGGGAATGGCCGCATGAGAGCATTGGGCCTTGGGATGACTAAGACAAAACATTCTATTTTGTCGAAGCGGGATGATAACTTTGCAGGCTTTACAAGATAAATGCAACAAAAGCGAAGCGGATGTCAAAGAATTGCAGGAGATAATCTCTCTATTGTTGAAAAGTCAAGTAAGTGGCATCGAAGTGAGGATCAATCTCATCGCAAACGTGCATTCACCAGTGGTAAGCAATCAAAGTCAATGACTAAGTATTCAAGTTTTTGAACGGGATGAAATCAAGTTTGCCATATACTAAAGCTTGTTTATTTGTAATTGCTTATGTTCATTGTATTATTGGCAGAGTGTGAGTACTACTTTACCCAAACTTACCAACAAGTGTAAGCTATTAGACTGGGTTGGAACTGGAGAAGTTGTTGCTGAAGGGCGTTTGATGCCAAGCGACCCGAAAGACCTCGTTCACCATGTACCTCTTGGACCGAATGCAGTGAGAGTGTGGGTGGATGTAGCAAAACACCCGGACGCTTTCTTGTGGAGGCCAACGAGTGAGATGAGTACCATTGAAGAAGCAATTTCAAGTAATGTGGCATGGCCTGCTGATAAAATTTTAAAGGGGTATGTGAAATCTCTACTAGTTGCAAATTTATTTTAATCAAAAACATTATATGATTGTGATAGATTGTTTTTTTCCTCTTCGGGTTTAAATGTAGGCAATGAAGACTCATGCTTTATCCAACTATCTACATACCAATACATGTAAGCCATGCTCTCTATTTTACAAGTTTGACATACAATTTTTATCTAATGCATCATTGAAGTCATGTTTCGTCTAACTCACTAGCTAAAAATATCCAATGCCTATTTGGTGCATAAGGATAAATGCGTTTTTGGTGTATGTTGTTGAATTTGGCATTTGAAAAAAGATGCTACAACGGAAAGTTAATGCCATATGGTGTCTTCTACTCTACCTTGGCATGAGCCCGGCCCAGCCAGGCCCGCAGGCCCGGTCTCGGCCAGGCGCCCAGCCAGGCTTTCCGGCCCAGCGCCCGGCCCTGGCGCCTCGGCCTAAGCGCCCCAGCTAAGCGCCTCCAGCCAGCGCCCCCTCCATCGAGGCGCCTCTAGCCCGGCGACCCCGGCCCAGGCGCCCCTCAGCCGGCGCCCTCGCCCTGCGCGCCCTCAGCCAAACTGCCCTAACCCGGCGCCCTCGGCCGGCGCCCCGGCCCCTAAGCGCCTCCGGCAGCGCCCCTAGCAGCGCCCCTAGCCCCAGCGCCCCTAACAGCGCCCCTCCGGCCCGGCGCCCCGGCCTAAGCGCCTCGGCCCAGCCTAAGTGCCCCTCGGCAGGCGCCCTCCGGCCCAGCGCCCCTAGCCCAGCGCCCCGGCAGCGCCTCCGGCAGCGCCCGGCTCGCGCCTCGGCCAGCGCCCCAGCCAGCACCCCTCCCGGCGGCGCCCCGCTAAAACCTCGCCAGCGCCCCAGCCCAGCCCCTCGGCCCAGCTTCAGCAGCGCCCTCGGCCAGCGCCCCTAGCCCGGCGCCTCAGCCAGCGCCTCAGCCAGCGCCCCAAGCAGCGCTCCAGCCCAGCGCCTCGGCCCAGCGCCCGGCCCGGCCCGCCCGGCGCCAGGCGCCCAGCCCCCAGCGCCTCCGGCCCCGCCTCAGCCCAGGCGCCCCGCCCTGTCTGCCCCCCCCAGGGGCCCCCCTCCATCCCGTCCCTAGCCTAGGCCCGCCCCCAACCCAGGCCCCTCTCGGTCCAGGCCCTGCCCCTAGGCCAGGCCATATGCCCGAGCTATTTGAGTTATGTTTGGCAAGTACTATTTGTATGTATGTTGTGTTTCTAGAAATTATAAGATTCTTATAACTCTATGGTTGCTTTAGTTTTTGTGCATCATTGTCTTACTTCCTATTGCAATGGTGTCATGTTTGCAATTTTGTTAAATGTCCAAGAAAACTAGGCGAGAGAAGGTCAAGAAGCGTTTGGCAAGGTATGCTCACGGTGTACATTTTACCCATTTTTTTTTTCCCTTTTTGCAATTTCGGTCACAGGTCCTTGCTTTATTTATTGGATAAATGGTGGAAGAATAAACATTGAGTTTGATTATTGTTTTGATATTGGATCATTTTTTAAACAAGGTTAAACAATGGTTCACTTTTTGTTGAAGTATTATGTCAAGATGGAAGGATTTACTTCACCATTACACTTACACGTTTTGGAGATGACTTCTCTGTTTTCTTTACTTGTTTTGAATGTTTAGGTTTTGGACACTGTATGAATTATGTTGTAGATGTAATTTTATTGATAGCTTGGTAGATACTAATAACAATTGATATGTTGAATGTTTTTATGTTTTAATTTGAATGTTCCAATTTAGATATATCACATATCTCGGAATTACTTTTATTTGAATGAGTTCAAACGGATATCAATAATAATTTTAAAAAGTTACAACAGTATGAACATAACAGGAAAAAAAAGTTATTACTCTGTATCGTAGCTATGATAAACAGCTGTAAGAGGATGAAAATAACTTTTCTTACACGCTATAATACTTCAATTCTATAGTGCTTTGTATAACTCTTCTAAAATGTTATGTTTTCTTAGGACCTATAATAGCGCCGGCTGTCCTAGCGCTCTAAAAAGCGCTATTGCTGGTGAGTAATAGCGTTTTTCGTCAGCTACTAAAGGCCTTTTGTGGTGTAGTGCTAATACATTTGGATGTACATGGACCGTTAAATGTCCAAGACAAAGGAGGTTACAAATATTTCATCATTTTCATTGATGATTATTCAAGATATGGTTATGTTTACCTAATGCAACGAAAATCTGAAACTTTTAGAAAGTTTAGAGAATTATGAGCAGAAGTTAAAAAATAGTTAGGTAAAACAATCAGGACACTTTAATTAGATTGTGGGGATGAATACTTGGACTCAGAGTTTCAGGATTTCTTGATTGAAGAAGGTGTGGTATCCCAATTGACTACACCCGGTACACCACATCAAAATGGTATAGCTAAAATGAGAAATCAGACTTTGCTCGACATGATAAGATCAATGTTGAGTTATTCTTCACTTCCTGCTTTGTTCCGGGATTATGCCCTAAGAACTACCATGTATATTTTGAATCTAGTACCATCTAAGTCTATACCAAATACACCCCTAGAGTTGTGGAATGGTCGAAAGCTAGTTTTGAAGCATATTCGCATAGGGGGTGTCCAGCTCATGTAATGAAACAATAGACTGGGAAGTTGGAACCAAGATCGTAAATATGCATGTTTTGTGGGATATGCAATGGGGACAAAAGAATGATTATTTTATGTAGTCATAACAATCAAAATGGTATAGCTGAAATGAGAAATCAGACTTTGCTCAACATGATAAGATCAATGTTGAGTTATTCTTCACTTCCTGCTTTGTTCCGGGATTATGCCCTAAGAACCACCATGTATATTTTGAATCTAGTACCATCTAAGTCTATACCAAATACACCCCTAGAGTTGTGGAATGGTCGAAAGCTAGTTTTGAAGCATATTCGCATAGGGGGTGTCCAGCTCATGTAATGAAACAATAGACTAGGAAGTTGGAACCAAGATCGTAAATATGCATGTTTTGTGGGATATGCAATGGGGACAAAAGAATGATTATTTTATGTAGTCATAACAATCAAAGGTAATTGTATCAACAAATACCACGTTTCTAGAGCATGACTATATGATAGTTTTCAAGCCTAGAAGCTAAAAGGTTCTGGAAAAGTTACTTTCAAATAAGATTGGACCACAACCGACAAGAGTTGTTGGAATGCTAAGAATGATCACGATTCCAAATCAAACTCTAGTGGCACCTCGTTGTAGTGGGAGGGTAAGCAAGTTACCTGACTGGTATACTGAGGAAACACATATCATCATTGCTGATGATGGTAAGGAGGATTCGTTGACTTTTAAAGCTACGATGGATGATTTGATAAGGAATAGTGGCAAGCATCTATGAAACTCGAACTAGAGTCCATGTACTCTAACTCAGTCTGGCAACTTGTAGATCTACCTAAAGGGGTAAAACGCATTGGATGCAAGTGGATCTTCAAGAGAATAAGATAAGCGGATGGAAAGTAGAGACTTATAAAGCAAGGCTAGTGGTTAATGGTTACACCCATAAAGAGAGAGTTGACTATGAGGAAACTCTCTCACCGGAGGCCATGCTTAAGTCCATCCGAATACTCTTAGCCATAACAATATATTTTGAATATGAGATATGGCAGATGGATGTCAAGACAGCTTTTCTGAATGGCTATCTTGAGGGAACCATCTATATCGATCAGCCAGAGGGTTACATAGAGAAAGACCTAGAGCAGAAAGTCTGCAAACTGTAGAGATCCATTTATGGATTGAAGCAAACTTCTAGACCATGGAATATCAGGTTTCATGAGGCTATCAAAGTCTTATGGATTTGATCAAAACCAAGATGTTTCAAATGAAAGAAAAGAAGATGTTCTTATTCTTTACAAGCCTGAATATATGATATTTAGTGGGAGTAGTTAGTCGTTGTCAGTTGAACTTAAGATTTGATCATTGAGTGGTCGTGTAGTGTATCCTTAAGTATATAAGGAAAATAAAGAAACTATAAGATAGTTTAGTCAATGAAAGGGTTGTCTTTCACTGGATACATAGACTTTGACTATGAGTCATACGTGGATTTTGAGAGTCAACATCCAAGTCTGTGTTCACACTAGGTGAAGGAGTCATGACAAGAAAGGTTGTTGGCAAAGTGTGATTGCTAATTTTATCGTTAAGAGTTAATGTGTAGCAGCTTTTGAAGCAGCAAATGAAAGCAACTGGACTCTAGAAAATTCTTAACTGATCTGGAAATTGTTCCGGGCATAGATCAGTCATAGACACCTTGAAAGTTTCAGGATTGGAGACATATCCTAACTGCTTTAGGACAAGTGGAAGATTGTTGGGAATGGTATCCTAGAAGCATGAGATGTAATAGGATATTTATTATTTATTTAATAAAAGAGTTTATTCATTATTTTATGTGCATATATTTAAGAATATTTTATGAATATCAATGAAAATTCCATGATTATTTATGTAACCTTAAACATTGTATATAAGTGTTATATACGAGAGGATAATGTTTAAGGATAATAATCAAAAGGCAATGTTCATAATGAATTTAATTAAAGTTCGGAATCTTTAATTAAAACATTATTAATAAATGTCATTCCCATTTAGAATGGAACGGTGTTATCTGCACTGTTAATATGGCGAGATATTGAATGAGTGTATTTCGCATAATGAGATTATGTGGCACATGGACGCAGACACAATATGAATTTCTAATAATTTCCGTTACGCATAGAAATTCTAATTGAGTCTACTGATGGTCATATATAGAATGATCTTAATCCTGAGTTCTGAACAAACTCCTCTTTATGGACTTATGTCTTTTGATTTACTCGGTACGGATTCCGAGACCTTGAATCCTATTCCTTGTATTTTGGAGACATGATGAAGTAGGTAGCTGTGAATGTTATTATACGAGATGGAATCCATTCCTTCTTGAGAAAGAAGTAGATAAATAATTCTCTTGAGGGTTGATTCGGTACTTTGACCAGTAGGAGCTCCGATTCATGAATGTGTTTTATGAATCACTGTCCATTAGAGAATCAATGGTACTCAAGGATAAAGATGTAATTAGAGAGGTTAATGATTCTACCGGCTCTAATTATGAATTATTTATGGAGGATTGATCTATATGCAATGACTATATTAAATGGACACTTCACAGTTTAGAAGTAATTTATATCTATAATTTCGAGAGTGCAATTCCAAGTTTATAGTGGAGTAACTATTGGAATTAATAGAATTAATTAATTAATTAAAGTGTTTAATTGATTATTAATTTTATTGGAGCTCGGGATTTTAGGTCCATTAGTCCCCGCATCGTCCTAGTAATTCTGCCAGACACAGAGGGCAAAATGGAAATTTTAGAATTACGGAATTCTAAAATTAAACACTCAAAAATAATTAATTGAGAATTAATTATTATTTAAATAATGTGATTATTTAAATTTAAATTTGAACACATCTAGATTTATCCATTTAAACTGATTTGATAAGTTGTTCAATTTAGAATTCAAATTAATTTAAGTTTGACTTAAATTCGAATTTGAATTTGAAATAAAATTGGACTACAGGATAAAGGATGATTTTCTCTTCCTTCCCTATCCAGTATTAGCTTGCCACATACCTTGGCCTGCCAAACCACGACCCACATAGAAGTCCCCGAACGTGGCTTGGGTCCACGTACCATACCTGGAGTTTCATTTATTCGATATGGGCCGGGCCGGTGTCTTGCAAAATTTTGGGTATCAACAAGTACCATTAATTACCTAATGGACAATGATTCATAAAACAAATTCATGAATCGGAGCGTTCATACTGGTCCAAGTACCGAATCACCCTCAAGTGAATTATTTATCTAGTTATTTCTCAAGAAGGAATGGATTCCATATCATATAATAACATTCCTGGCTACTCACTTCATTATGTCTTCAAAATACAAGGAATAGGATTCATTATCTTGGAATCCATACCGAGTAAATCAAAAGATACAAATCTATAAATAAGAGTCTGCTAAGAACTCAAAATTAAGATCAGTCTTTATATGACCATCGATAGACTTAATTAGAATTTCTATACTTAACGGAAATAATCAGAAATTGATATTGTGTCTGTGTCCCTATTCCACATAATCTTATCATGCGAAATACACTCATTTAATATCTCACCATATAAATAGTGCAGATAATACCATTTCATTCTAAATAGGAATGACATGTATTAGTAATGTTTTAATTAAAGATTTTGAACTTTAATTAAATTCATTACGAACATCATTTTTTATTATTATCTTTAAACATTATCCTCTCGCGTACAACACTTATATACAATGTTTAAGGTCACATAAATAATCATGAAATTTTTATTGATATTCATAAAATATTAACAAATATATGCACATAAAATGATGAATAAACTCTTTTATTAAACAATTAATAAATATCCTATTACATCTCATACTTTGAGGACACTATTCCTAAAACAATGTTCCTCACTCCAATCTAGTTTAGAGCACCTAAATCTTTCTCATCAATTCCTTGAATCTATGAAGACGTGTGTGTGGGCACACCTAAAACAAAACGGGATTAGAGAATAAACATTCAAGGTTTCTACGAACACAAAAGTTGCACAACGTGGAATTTTTTGAGAAAATTTTCCTTCCCACACTCTATAAAAACTTTTGCCACTATGCTAGGAGAGAGCAAAAATTGAGTCTCAAAATTTTCGACAATCTCTTATTTTATAGATTAGTAGTTAGACTGCCAGAAGGAGTCTAATTTTTAAATCTAAGATAAAACTTGATAATTATCTCCAACTTCAAATTTGTTTTTAAAACAAAATCCACTTCTTTCTTATCCTATATGGGCGGGCCACCACAAGGGAATTCCTCCTTGTGGTAGGCGCAATTTTACAAATAAAGAATAGGACAAAATTTTACCTTATAGTCAAATTTAAACTTAAATTTAAATTTCAATTTAAGTCAAACAATAATTTGAATTTGAAATTGGTCATCTTATCAAATACGTTAATTGGATAACTATGGAGAGTAAGCAATTTGAACCCCAAAGGGATTCACATTATGTTGTGCGTTCACACCATGTAAACACCTTCACATATGTGTTTCAAAATTTAAATTTAAATTTAAACTTAAATAATCACATTATTTAATTTTATAATTAATTCTCAATTAAATATCCTTGAGCATTTTATTTTAGAATTTAATAATTCTAAAATTTTCATTTTGCCCTTAGTGTCTTGTAGAAGTACAAGGACGATGCAGGGACTCATGGACCTATAGTTCTTAGCTCCAACAAAATTAATAATTAATTAACCTCTTTAATTAATTAATTAATTCTATTAATTCTAAAAGTTACTCCACTATATACATGGAATTGCACTCTCGTAATTATAGACATAAATTACTTCCCAACTGTAAAGTGTCCATTTGATATAGTCATTGCTTATAGATACATCATCGATAAATAATTTATAATTAGAGCTAGGTGAAATTCGTTAACCTCTCTAATTACATCTTTATCCTTGAATACCATTGATTCCCTAATGAACAATGCTTCATAAAAAAATTAATGAATCGGAGTGTTCCTACTGGTCCAAATACCGAATCAATCCTCAAGAGAATTATTTATCTACTTTTTTCTCAAGAAGGAATAGATTCCATCTCGTATAATAACATTCCCGGCTACTCACTTTATAATGTCTCAAAAATACAAGGAATAGGACTCAGAATCTCAAAATTCATACCGAGCAAATCAAAAGACACATATCCATAGACAGTAGTATGCTAAGAACTCAGGATTAAGATCATTCTATATATGACCATCGGTAGACTCAATTAGAATTTCTATACTTAGCGGAAATTATCAGAAATTCATATTGATATTCTTATTATGCGTAATACACTCATTCAATATCTCATCATAGTAACAGTGTAGATAACATCGTTCCATTCTAAATGGGAATGATATGTATTATTAATGTTTTAATTAAAGATCCCGAACATTAATTAAATTCATTACAAATATCATTTTGATTATTATCCTTAAATATTATCCTCTCGCATATAACACTTGTTGTGTGGGAAAATGTAACGGACACATGGATGAATGATAATGCGACACGTGGCCTCCATTACTCTCATCCAAGCTATAGCCCTCGTCTACGGCTCCCTCCTATTCTGTTGGAAAGCCCAAGCACGAAGTCCAAATTACGGTGACAATTCCTTATGGCGTCGACAGATCGTGCCGTCAAGATTAAGGCACGAAGATCCCTCGACCGCAGAAAGGACTGCCAAAGAGGACAATTGGGCTAAACAACACTAACAACGAGGGGAACGTTCTTTAGAGGACGTGGCAGGTTACGTGCAAAAGTGGAAGACATCTGCAGGCATTAATTGCAAGCTCTCAAACCGCCCCATAGGGGACAACAGAGTCTTACGGAGAAGCACAGAGCCGTAATAAGAGACTAATTGGCTGAGTGAACAGTGTTGATTAGTGGGCTACGTCTGGGCCTACCAAGGGAGATCACTTGAGTGCTTCTACCTACGAAGGAAACCCACTTAGGGAAAGAAGCCCAATATAAAAGGAGGAAGACCCCCAATCAGGAAGGGGTTTAGAGATTCCAGGAAACAAAAAGAGAGTTAATAAGAGCAATTGTTGTAAATTGTTATCTTCTCAAAAAAGAAATACAAAATCACAGTGGATGTAGCTCTCATTTTATAGGGTGAACCACTATAAAATTCCTTATGTTGTTTGTCTATGCATGACTTAGTTAACACACAAACACACATACTCAACAAATCCTCACACGTTCACTACACACACAGGCCGGTAATCCAAAGGGAAACCAAGAAGTAATCCGGCCGGTTTTTGTTGGCAAAATTTGACTGTCAACAACACTTATATACAATATTTAAGGTCACATAAATAATCATGGAATTTTCACTGATAATCATTAAATATTCATTAAAATATGCACAAAAAATAATGAATAAACTCTTTTATTAAATATATAATAAATATTCTATGATATCTCATGCTTGTAGACACTATTTTTAATAAATTATATGTAGGTTTATCTGGAGTAACATCATCAAAAGGTCTTAATATTTTAATACATAAATCGATCAACAAAAGTCCATATCATATAAAAAATATTGTACACAAAGAAATATTACAAAACATTAATACATTTCTTCATTATTACATTTTAAATAAACATTGTTCACTGATATTTTTTCCAAGTTGTATAGTATTAACTTTTAGATTTCTAATATGCTTTTTTTACTTATACTTTACTTTTATATTCTTAATAGGTCTTTTTCAATCTAGAAACATGTTTACTCCAATACGAATTTTAATGCATGGTGAAACACATCTGACTATTCGAGCACGAATATATCGTTTATGGTGAAATATAAATTACACTAACGGCCAACTACTAAGCTTGGATATGTTGTTAGTTGATGAAGAGGTAATTTTACTTATTTTCTTTATTTCATACATGAATATAAAAATAAAATTTTATATATTTATTTATATTTTATAATATATAAATGATAAGAATATGATTTATACTTATTGTAGCGTGGAACAATACATGTTGTTGTTCGAGCAAGAGATGCCGATTATATGACACGGACTATAGAAGAGGGCATCATATATGAAATTACAAACTTGACACCAACAAACCAAAGTACAAAATTGTTCCTCATATATATAGCAATTTTACGAATTGCTCAAGTAACAATTTTCAAGCGTGTTAATTAAGACATCCCAGAAATACCCTGCGAGAAATTCAATTTCGTTGACTTTGATGAACTCCCACAAAAAAATATATGTCAATAGTGTTCTTTCAGGTTATTTATATTTTTCTTCTTATCAGATGTCATTAGCCACTTGATATCTTTTCATGGTATCGAAGAATCAACCATTGGTGAAAGAGTAGCAAAAAGAAGAAGCTTCGTTATACAAAATGTAAATATTAAAACAACAAATATAGAATTTTAAAATATTTTTACAGCAAGTATTTTCTTATGCATTATCATATATAGAGATGAAAAACTCAATATAACACTACAAGAACAAGTCGCGAAACTCTTTGATGAAAATATAGTGCAAACACTGGCGGAACCAATCGTGATGGCATTTACAGTTGTGGCAACAAAATAATACCAAGATTAGTGTTCATAATATACTTAATTAATAAATATTTTTGCATCATTAACTATAAATTTCCATTTGTTACAGGTGGAATTTATTTAGCAAATACATCTGGTATTTTTTATTATTTGAATCCAGATATTACAGAAACAAGAACAATAAAAGAAAGGTATGGGAAAGTATAATAAATTTATTGTTATCCATATCTATATATTTTCATTTTTTGTCTTTTAACATATTTAACATATTTATTATTTTCTTTATATAGGTTCTGTCATTCAATTCAAGTTTGAGAATATGTTACCCCCTGAATGAAACAAACAATATCATTGGAGGAACAAAAAAGCATGAATCATATAACCATACCCATTTCAAAATCAAGTACACATTTTTTAAATATACTATTTTTCATTTCTTATTTATATAAAATAAAGCTGAAAAAAATTTGTGTTTTTCTACTCTATAGGAAACAAAATACACAGTGAGAGCAACAATTACCGAAATTGTTGCACACTAAGGATGGTTTTACTATACGTGCACAAAATGTTATAGACAAGCTGAAGAATCGGGCACATCTTGGTGGTGTGATACAGACAATTATCTATCTACAATGCCACTTACCTGGTAATAACGTTTATTAAAAACAAAAAACAACAATATTTTTACAATTAAAATATAAATATAATTTTTGTTTTTCTAAACAAGTACAAACTCAACGTCCACATTGAAGATCACACATGAAGAACAAGTGCAGTCATGTTCAGTGACTACAACAAAAATACCCATTTGCGACGACTTTTTTTGTGACGACATGTGTCGTCGCAAATAGTCCAATATTGTCGTCGCAAATAACCCCCGTTTAAAAAAATTAACACGTCATCGCTAATAAATTATTTGTCGTCGCAAATAATTTTAGCATGCAAATTTTGATGGCGCGGATTTTTGGCGCGAATGTAACCCACATTTTCCCGACGACAATTCTCTTTATTTGCGACGACTTATCATCGCAAATAATTTTGGATTATTTGCGACGACATTTTTTCATTGTCGTCACAAATAATCTAGTTGACGAGCGAGAATGGGCAGGAAAAAAAATTATTTGCGACGAAAAATATGTTTTTTGCGACAACATTGTCGTCGCAAATAAGAAATATTTGCGACGACATTTTAATTTTATTTGCGACGACTTAGTGCCCTAATTAATGTCCTCGCCTCCTTCTTCTTCATTTTCTCCCGATTCTCTCTCTCTCTTTATCCTAAAAAATCGATCTCTCTCTCTCTCCTATCCCTCGCCACCTCCTCTTTCCGTTGTCGTCGCCGTCGCCGCCACCGCCGCTCCCTTTGCCGGCCGTTCTTCTCTTTCTTCCCTTCTCTCTTCCTTTCTTTCTCTCTCTCTTCCCTTCTTTCTCTCTCTCTCTCTCTTCTTCACCTCTCCTTTCGCCGCCGCCGTCGCCTCCCCCTACCACCAGCCGTCCCCCCCTTCCCTCTCTCCCCTTGTCACTCTTCAGTGTTTTCTCTCTCTTCCCTTCTCTCTCTCTCTTCCTTCCCTTTCCTGGCGCCGCCGCCGCCTTCGCCGCCTTTTTACCGCTGGCTCCCTCCGGCGTCTGGTCCCTTGCCCGTGCAGGCGCCCTGCTCCCTTCTGCCCGGTCCCACCTCCCAGGTCGCGCCACCCCGGTCCCGCTGTCCCTATCCCGCCGTTCATATTCAGGTGTGTATATATATTTTTTTTCCTTAACAATATTGTTTTTTTTTCTTAAGCATTATACTTGTTATTATAACTAGATTATACTTAGAACTTAAAATTATTTCCTAAGCATTATACTTAGAACTAGATGAGTAGAATTTAGAATTAGATGACTAGATTATATTCATGACTTAGAATCATTCTACTTATTATTGTGTTTATATGTTTCTCTAGATGTTAATAAAATATTAATTTTGGTGTTTGAAAATTATGTTTGATGTTTTAATTTGATGTATTGATGTAGGTGTTAGAGTAGGCATTTGAGTTTTCGCCTTCGTCCTTATTTGCATGGTTCCTCCGACGTAATCCTTCTTTTTTCAGCCCCCGTTTAGTGGGTTTGAACTTTGTAAGTTTTTTATATTTATTTAGCTTAAAATTGTAGTAGTTGTATGAATTCAGGATTATGTTGAAATTTAGTATATGCTTATGATTCTTGTTCTAGGTGGCACATCTTGCAGCTATGGTGTGCCGAAATTTTTTAAAGTTATTTTTCTGCAGGTTTTGATTTTTGGGTTATGTGAAAAATAAGTCGTTAAAATTAATTGAACACATTAATAAGTTGTTATATATGTTGTCGTTTATAGTTGAAATGCCGATTGACAATAGTTGGACTTCTTTGAGGAACCGATTGTTGGATGAATATTGGAATGGGTTATCTGCTTTTATTAAGGTCACCAAAAATTATAAAACTTCACTTGGCTATATCAGCTGTCCTTGTATGAAATGTAGAAACCATGAAATGCATCCAGTAAAAACTATGAGGGCGCATATACAACGATATGGTTTTGATCCATTGTATAGAACATGGATTCACCATGGTGAAGTAGAGGCGGTTTCAGGTGTAGACCCAATAGTTAATCAACCCGTAGATGAGATGTTTGTAGTCTTAGAAGACGTTGCCGAGATTAATGATGACCATGGAATGTTGGATGAGACGCATGTGGATCAGAAGATGCACAATACTCTGAATTTAAGGATCTACTTTCTGAACTTCAGGTGGGATTGTATCCGGGCTGTACTAAGTATTCATCTTTAAATTTCTTAGTGAAATTGATGCATTTAAAAGTGGTATACAAGTGGCCTAATGAGTGTATGGATGTTATTTTAAGTCTATTAAAAGATGCATTTCCGGATGTGAAGTTACCTTCTTCTCATTATGAGTCGAAGAAGCTCATGAGTAAACTTGGATTGGGTTACGAAACAATTCATGTCTGCAAGTACGATTGTGCTTTGTTTTGGAAGGAGAACGCTGATCTAGAGACGTGTCTTGTATGTAAAACATCACGTTGGAAGAAAAAAAGACAAAGGGTACTAAACAAGTCCCGTGGAAAGTACTACGTTATTTCCCATTAACAGATCGATTGAAGCGTCTGTACAGTTCTCGTCACAGCGCTAAAGATATGATGGCACTAGCGTGGGCATTTAAATGGAAGGAGATAGATGAAAAGTATCCTGAGTTTTCACGTGAGCCGAGAAATGTTCGCTTAGGGTTGGCCGCTGATGGTTTCAATCCTTTTGGTAACATGAGCCTCTCGTACAGTATGTGGCCGGTGGTTTTAACGGCCTACAATTTGCCTCCGTGGTTATGCACTAAAGATCCTTATAAGATGTTGACATTGTTGATTCTGGGCCCAAATGCATCCGGAAAGGATATGGATGTTTTTTTAAGGCCTCTTGTGGATGAGTTAAAAGATTTGTGGAATAATGGAGCAATTGTACGTGACACAGTTTCGAATACATCATTTCATATGCAAGCTATGTTGCTTATGACTGTTAATGATTTTCCTGCTCGTAGTAGTTTATCTGGATGGAGTGGTCAGGGCTATTTAGCATGCCCAACTTGCAACAATGCAACTCCTTCAAAGAGGATAACAAGTAAGACTTGTTTTATTAGCCATCAACGATGGCTTCCTATTAAACATGGGATGAGAAAAAATAAAGAGTTTGATGGTATGGTTGAGAAACGACCTCCTCCGGCCCGAAAATCTGTTCACCAAATCTTAGCTCAACTACAAAATGTGTCCTTCAGATTGCCTGGTAAACATGACAAGTATGGTGGGAAGAAGCAAAAAAGACATGCAAGCGAGCTTAATTGGACAAAGAAGAGTATCTTTTGGGAGTTGCCTTATTGGAAGTCATTGTCATTACGTCACAACTTAGATGTCATGCATATTGAGAAGAATGTATGCGACAGTTATTGGGCACAATTCTTGACATTGATGGAAAAAGTAAAGATACGGATAAGGCAAGAATTGATCTGCAAAATATGGGGGTGCGCAAGGAGTTGCATTTGTACAAAGACGGTGATCGTTGGATGAAACCACATGGTCTTATACACTATCTCCCGACGATAGTAAAAAGTTTTGTGATTTTTTAAAATCAGTAAGGTTTCCTGATGGATTTGCTTCAAACTTAAAGAAAAATGTGATCGAAGGGGAAAATAAAATTACTGGACTAAAATCGCATGACTGTCACATCATAATGCAACGATTATTGCCAACGGGGATACGACCATTCATGAAGAAAGAGATCGTTGATGCAATAACAGAATTGAGTAATTTTTTTGAGTTAATATGCTCTAGGACATTATGGAAAAGTGATTTAGAGAAAGCTCAACAAGATATTGTGCTTATTTTATGCAAGTTAGAAACAATTTTTCCTCCTGCCTTTTTTGACATAATGGTACATTTAGTTATACACTTGCCTGAAGAAGCCATTCGAGGAGGACTAGTTCACTTAAGATGGATGTATCCGTTTGAACGTTTTCTTGGGTCGTTAAAGAAATATGTCAAGAATCGTGCATGTCCTGAGGGTTCGATTGCTGAGGTTTACATTGTCAATGAAGCTCTGACTTTTTGTTCGATGTATTTAACTGGAGTTGAAACACGGTTTAACCGGCTGGCCAGAAATTGGATAGACGATGAAGAGCGTATTGTTAAAAAGATTTCTGTATTTGATACTCGTTGTCGGCCAATTAGGAAGATGACCCCCGTCACATTGGATACTCATTTGCAAGAGAAAGCTGAGTGGTACGTCCTACAGAACTGTTCAAAAATTCAGCAGTTCATTGAGTACGTATTACTTTCACTTTTGTCACTTAATTGTTCATAGATTGTGTCACACAAATACAATTATGTCATTTATTTTCATTCTCTTTGAAACAGTGACCATAGGAAAGAGATTGATACTGACGGTCGAATCATACCATTGGATGAAATTCAATCGAAAGAGTTTCCAAAATGGTTTAAGAATAAGGTACGTTTATAATTATTTTGCATTAACATTGTTAAGTCATTAAAAAGTGGCGTTTTATAGAATATTCATGTCTCCTTGCAGATTTTCAATATTCAAAAGCAGAATGAACTAGAAGCAAATGATCAAATACTTTCGCTTTCAAGTGGTTCAAGCTTCTCATGTCAAAGTTATCCTGGTTGTGTGGTCAACGGTGTAAAGTTTCTGACATGCAATCGGGATATGAATCGAAGTACTCAAAATAGTGGTGTTTGTGTTTGCGGACCTGACAAACAAATATTTTATGAAGTTTTGGAGGACATTTATGAGCTGTCGTACTTGAATGACAATTCTGCTATGCTTTTTAAATGTCTGGGGTTTGATACTCGTCTGGGAAAGAAAAGGATTCAACACCACAAAATAGAATAAGTGTTTTCGTTAAAGAGACGTGGTACGAGAATGAACCTTTCATACTTGCATCGCAAGCAGAACAAGTTTTTACGTAGACGATTTATTTAATGGTCCAAACTGGAAGGTTGAAGAACACTTTAGACATCGCCATATTTGGGACATTTCAGAAACTGACATTGATGACGTGATGATAGTCTAGGATACAGATGTTAGCATTTATGCCCTTATGAATAAATGTAACAATTTTCTTTGAGACATTTTGTCTATTAATAAAGATTTCTTTATTTCATATATCTATGTATTGTCCTCTTTATGTTCATAATAGTTGAATGTATGATAAGCAAACTGAAAGTCTGAGACTGTCATTCTAAATCTTTAGATCATGCATGTAATGTGAAGAACATGCGGAAGACAAGAATCTAAAGACGATAGTCTAAATCTTATGATCCACAATCGAGGGAATAAAGTTGGGCACTTTATTCATGTTAAGATTGTTATGTTGTCTACTTCCTAATGGAGACGGCTTGTCTTGGTCGTTGGAGGTGGGACTCCATAGGTAGAGACATTGATATAGTTTCTAATGGTGAAATCTACATTGGATCGGACCAAAGATGAATTGTTTTAATTAATAATTCTGTTTGAATAAAACAATTCACTTTTGACGAATTATATGTTGTCATCTTAATCTTGAGATGGATGATGAACCCGTATACTTGACTTGTATCCTTTGATGTACTAAAGGGAGACATCGACATTATGTAAAGGTACGCTTGCGGTACATTGGGGTATGACTCATGTATCGCGAGATTCGTTATTCATAGATAGTGGAATCCATAGCTCCTATAAAGAGTCAATGATATCCTCTTATGCATTATCAGTGGATTGGAAAATACGAGCGCTCGGCTATTAGACTACTCTGTGTTATCTAATGGTTTACTGTTTGTAATAGTATGAATAGTGTTTTTCCAATGGTTTGATAATGGAACATAAGATAAATGTAATCGGGAAAGTAAAACAGAACTTGACCTCAAGTCGATTATGGATATCCTATGGGGATGATATACTAATATATTGAGTCATGGACTAGAGCTAATCAGAGCCTTGTAAATACGTTATATAAATCGAGAGTGCAACTCTAGACTTTTAGTGGAATAGCGCTAGAGTTTTATAATCATAAGACGGACTTGTTGGTTTACAAGTATCATTGTGATTAGAGGAGCTTGATTTATATATGTCCATCGGGTCCCTTTGCTAGCTCACATAATTTCCTATCACGATATGGTGTATTTCCTACATATTGGTAACTTGTGTTATTTCCATAAAAGAGGTTCAAAGTTAATTCATGAGTGATTTATCGGGTGAATTAATTGATAAATTGATTCTAGATTAATTGGTTGAATTATTGTTTTAAGAGTTGTTTAATATGGGAAGACTATTATATGACTGTTTTGATCAGGCAATTTCTCTATTGGGTTGCTTGAATCAAAACTGAGGCTCTATACAAGTTTCCCATGTTGAAGAACTAGGAAAACAACTTTCGTCGGTGCAGACAGGTCGACCGGTGGGTAGACCGGTACCGGTCGACCGATCTGGTCGACCGGTGAGTTATAACGTCTCTGTCACCGGTCGACCGGTTGCAACGTAAAATGCATGTTGATGTGGCAAAATCGACTCTGGATGCGATTAAATCTTTGGGAAACCTAATTGTTACGGAAGTATGACTTCCTAAACGGTATAAATAGCCTATTAAGTCACTTTACTCAGAAGATGACTTGAGAGACTTTTTGTGGAGGCTATTGATAAGAGATTCCAAGAGGAAAAATTGTTTAATTATCTAGAACAATTTTTCTTTGGCTCTCTTGTGATTGGAACGAGATCAAGAATACCAAGAGGAGATTAAAACGAACTGTGCCCACCCGCACACCGATCGTGGAAACAAGAATAGCAAAGAAGACCAGTTGGTTGAGGCTCTTCTGGTTGCTGTTTGGAACGCTTTGATCTGTCAGACGTGCAGTTTCCTGAAATCTCAAAAGGTATGATTTAGATCTTTAGTATTTATGTTATATAGCATCATGAACATGTGATTAAAATTTTTAAATTCCGCTGCGCACTCGATGCCATTATTTTCCAACAATTGGTATCAGAGCCATGGTTATTATTTCATGATTATGCTATGTACATAGATTTGTGATCTAAAAATATCTCTTTTATGCTTGAATTGATATTTTAGAGAGATGGCACTCTAAGATTTCTATATTATGTTGTTGTCATGAATATATGGTGAATGAATGATTAAATAATTATTATTGGTTGTCATTTATGAATTATCAATATTTATTTATTATTTAATTTTTACCGGTTATGGTTCCTTAGAGTTTTGAATGGTTGTATAGGAATTTGTTCTTTGCAATGTAATTAGATATGCGGCCTATCATCGCCGTTAGGGTTTATATTATTGTCTTTAGTAGAAATTTTGTGAACCGGAAAACGGTATAGGAATTTTTATGTAAAATTCTTGGAGGAGATTGAAGATGGATTTTCAAGATGAAGGATATGAAGGTATCTAATTTTCCTTGGTTTATAAAATAGTTTTGTGTTTTTGAATAAATTGAAAAACTACTTTGATTTCTGAAAATCTGGGTTACTGTCGCACGGGCACCGGTCGACCTGTTAGTGTAGGCAGTCGACCAGTAGAGTATAACTACTCTGTCACCGGTCGACCGGACCTAACGGGACAGTATACGATTTTGCAGTTTTTTGAGATTTTTTCAAGAAAACATGGAAAATAATTTTATGATAACCAGAATTAGATTGTGATGAAGAATTCAAGGACAACCGGGAAGATTCAAGATGAAGAATCGATATATGTTTCAATTATTCTTTGTAATCTTTAATTTCTTTCTTTTCTCTAGGATGGAACCATAATATTACGGTTATTATTTTTATTATGCTTGTTGCCTAGCTTAATTGCTTTGTATGATTGCATATAATATGATTTGCTATATATGTAATAACATGTCATATAGAATAGGAGTCTTTGCTCATTAAAATTGTTCATGCATATTTCTTAACATAAAACCTTGTTTTCCAAAAGATTGAGTGGGTGAGGGTTTTTGAAGAAAAGACCCATGGCCTCCATCGTTGGTCTGCGGGTAACACATGGTGATACCGCCCCTAGGAAGGATTCATTATGTACCGGTGTGGATCTCCGAGAGGATAATTTATTTGAGCATATTTTTATGGTTGTACACCCCTAGGTGACAATTGTAATATATGGATCAAATAGTTGAAACGATGGTTATACACTCAAGATTAATTTAATTATTAATCTCCCTAGGAGCTCTGCTAATTAAATTAATGGCCAAAGAAAACGGTTATCAATATATTCTGGACAGAGATTGATCCGGATGGTATATATTGATCGGAGGGGATCCATGTTGGGAATTATCGTTGTGAGGCTGTGATTTTTTCAAGGTTTTGACACACAAACATATTTGTTGCCTTATAACATGTATATATGTTTGATTACTAAATGTTTATGCAAGTTTGCTTATACTAGATATATGAATGTTTATTGTAGATCAAAATGTCTTCTAGCGCATTATCATCGATACTTAATAAACACAACTTAACTGGCGACAATTTTACCGATTGGAAAAGGAACCTAAAGATCGTCGTAACCTTTGAGAAACTGAATTTCATACTGAACACACCTTGTCCTCTAGAGCCACCTGTTGATGCTCCTAATGAGGTTTTCATAGTGTATCAATGCTGGAAGGACTCTGACGATATGGCTCGCTGTTATATGATGGCGAGCATGTCCACTGTGCTACAAGCACAACATGAAGATTACATAACTGCTCATTAGATTATGGATAATCTTGAGGACATGTTCTGTGGCCAAGCCACTGAAAAACGTTGGGAAGCCCTTAGCAACCTTATTAACTGCAGACAAAAGGCTGGGTCTTCCATAAAGGAACATAGGCTAAAGGTGATAGGCTATTTGGCTAAAGTTCAGACCAATGGGGCCGACATCGATGCTGAGTCTCAACTGACCATGATCTTTGAGACTTTCTCGAAGGAATATATTCCATTTAGGGCAACGTTCAATTTGAGCGCTAGACAGAATATTACCCTGACAGAGTTGATGCAAGAACTCTAAAAGTTCGAGCGGATGATCAAGGGGTCAACTATTGTGGAAGCCAACTTTGCTGAGGCATCTTCTTCCAAACCCCCCTCAGGGAATGGAAAGAAGAAGCAAGTAGCTAAGAAGGAGAGTTCTTCAGTTTCGCCAAACAAGGGCAAGAACAAGAAGAAGTGGAACCCGAACAAGCTTAAATGCTTTCATTGCGGGAAGGTGGGGCACATGAAGAAGAATTGCAAAGACTACCTAGCCGCTAAAGGCAAAGGAGGTGAGTGTGATCTTTTGATTGTGGAAGCATGTCTAGTTGAGGAATCCAGTGACAACTGGGTCATAGATTCTGGAGCAACTAATCATGTATGTGTTTTTCTGCAGGGGTTCAAGCAAACGAGAAGTGTTCTAAATGAAAGCTTCACGTTGAGGATGGGCGATGGAACACTAGTGTTGGCTGAAGCAGTGGGAGACGTCCATCTTTATTGTGATAGTTATAGGAGTTTATTTTTGCGAGACTGTTTTTATGTTCCTCAATTTAAGAGGAATCTTATTTTTGTTGCTTGTTTATTTAAGGATTCTTATTCAGTTTCTTTTAATAATAAAGTTGTGATTCGTAAAAACAAGTCTTTATATGTGATGGATGGATGCAAAATAATCTATATTTTATCAAACCTAAGATGGACTCACTGCTAAACACTGAAGTTGTTAATAACTCTAAAAGGCTTAAAACTTCTCACTCTAATGAGACATATCTTTGGCATTTGTGACTTGGTCACATTAGCCTTAACAGGATATAGAGGTTGGTAAAGGATGGACCTTTAAGTTCTTTAAAGGTTGAGTCCTTACCCCAATGTGAATCTTGTTTGGAGGGCAAAATGACCAAAAGACCATTTGGGTCTAAAGTCAATAGGGCTGGACGTGTTCTTGAACTTGTGCATAGTGATGTTTGCAATCCCATGAACATCAAGGCAAGGGGACGGTATGAGTATTACGTCACTTTTATTGACGATTACTCAAGATATGGTTATGTGTACCTATTGCATCACAAAAGTGAAACTTTTGATAAATTAAAAAAGTTTCGGGCTGAAGTGGAAGAGCAACTAGGTAAACCCATAAAGGCACTTCGATCTGATCAAGGTGGAGAATACCTCTCTGATGAGTTCACCGGATACTTATTAGAGAATGAGATACTATCCCATTTAACTGCACCTGGCACTCCACAGCAGAATGGTGTAGCTGAGAAAAGAAATAGAACCTTGTTAGACATGGTACGGTCCATGATGAGTTATTCAACATTGCCTATATCTTTCTGGGGATATGCTTTACAAACTGCATGTTATGTTCTAAACAACGTGTCAACAAAGTCGGTTCCTAAAACTACTCACGAGTTGTGGACGGGCAGGAAGACATCCTTGAACCATGTTCGCATATGGGGATGTCATGCGCATGTCCTGGACAAGGAAGCAAACAAGTTGGAAGCACGTTCAGAAGTATGCTTTTTTATAGGTTATCTAAGAAGGACGAAAGGGGGTTATTTCTATAATCCCAAAGAAAATAAAGTCCTAGTTTTAACGAATGCAACATTCCTTGAGGAAAGTTACATGAACGACTTTAAGCCTCGTAGCAAAATAGTGCTTGAGGATATGTCGAGTGACTTAGTCATACCAACCGTTCCTTTGGAAATTGATCCAATCAGAGTAGAAGAGGAAACCGAACAACAACCTAAGGGGCTTCGGTGTAGTGGGAGGATCAGACATGAACCTGAGAGATTCATGGCTAATGGGGAAACCTTTTTGGTAGAATCTCTGGAACATGATAGAGGTCATTATACTTACAAAGAAGCTATGGTGGATGTTGATGCAAACCTCTGGACATAAGCCATGAAAGCTGAGATGAAATCTATGGATTTTAATCTAGTCTGGGAACTTGTAGATCTTCCCGATGGGATTAAGCCCATTGGGCATAAATGGGTCTACAAGAGAAAGAGAAATGCAGAAGGAAAGGTCGAAACCTGTAAGGCTAAACTAGTAGCTAAGGGATACATGCAAAAGGAAGGAATCAACTACGAGGAAACATTTTCGCCTGTAGCCATGCTTAAGTCCATCCGCATTCTCTTATCCATTGCGGCTGCTCTAGAGTACGAGATCTGGCAAATGGATGTCAAGATGGCATTCTCGAACGGCCATCTTGAGGAAAGTATCTATATGGTACAACTAGAAGGCTTTGGGGCTAAGGGTCAAGAGGGAAAAGTTTGCGAGTTGTTGAAATCCATTTATGGATTAAAGCAAGCTTCCCGTTCTTGGAACAAAAGATTTGACCAAGTGGTGAAGACTTTTGGATTCCAACAGGATATGGATAGACTTTTGGATTCCAACAGAATATGGATGAACCTTGTGTTTATAAACATATTCAAGATGGGAAAGTGGTTTTTCTACTGTTATATCTTGATGATATTCTACTTATTGGCAATGATGTAGGGGCTTTATCATCAGTCAAAGTTTGGCTTACCAAACAGTTTGACATGAAGGACTTAGGAGAAGTTAATTATGTTCTAGGCATTCAAATCTTAAGAGATCGAAAGAACAAAATGATAGCTCTCTCTCAGGCTTCATATATAGATAAAATTCTTGAAAAGTATGCAATGCAGAATTCAAAGAAAGGTGGGCAACCATCTAGGTCTGGATTTACTATTTCGAACAGTGATTGTCCCAAGACATCTGAAGAAAGAGAATACATGGCGAAGGTGCCTTATGCTTCAGCGGTCGGGAGCCTTATGTATGCAATGCTTTGTACTCGACCAGACATTTGCCATGCGGTCGGGATTGTAAGTCGATTTCAGTCAAATCCAGGACCTAACCACTGGGTTGCAGTCAAGCATATATTCAAGTATCTTCGGAGGACTAGAAATTATATGCTGGTATATTCCGGGGAGGATTTTTGTAATGACCGGGAAAATATTCAGTCAAAATCGGACAGTCCGGTATTTGACCGTAATTATTCCCGGAACAGAAAGTAGTATAAATATTGATGTAATCAGGAAACTGTTATGTAGAGACTTTATATACGGGGTAAAATCACCCAAAAAGTGTAAAGTCATAATACGAATATTTTTACAGAGAAAATTCGTAAATATCAGTTGTGAATAGTGAAATATCGGTTAAAAGTTAGAAATTTTAACAAGTATATTTTAGTTATGAAAAACTGAAATATTTGGTAAATGACCAAATGACCAGTTAGAAAAGGAGTAGAAATATTATAAGTAAGGAAAATAGCAAAAGTTCCTGAAACAGAATTTTCCCGAGTCAGTTAACGCGGGAAACTGCGAAAAAAAACGAGTACCGCGAGGGTACGCGTTTTGGGCAATTCTGGATTGTTTAAATGAAAATTTCAGAAAAAGAAATTGACTATTGAGATACCCAAGAGAAGTGGGTTGAATATGAAAAATTTGACCCAGGGTGCTCGGCGATCAGAAAAGCGATATAGAACCCATGCAGGGTGTGAAATTATCGGTACGGAAAAAGAGACTCGTTTTGAAAACGGAAAGTTTGGTCTCGACAAAAAAAAAATGTGGGGAACATGGAACCACTTAAATTAAGTGTTAAACTTAATTAGAATTAGTAGAATTAAATTATGGGAATTAAAGTTATTTCTCTAATTTAATTTTAGGAAGTAATGTGAGATATTTTTAGAAATATTAATATAATATTCATTAATACACTTAAAAAGAGGCCTACGGAAGGAAATTAGAACATTATGTTCTATTTTCCTAAGGGTGGCCGAGAGACTAGAGAAAAGAGAGAAAAAAGAGAAAATCAAGGGAAAATCAAGGAATCATCCGTTTTTGCGAAATTTCTTCCGATTCGGTCGGTAGAAACATAACCCGAGGCATTCTAGCGGAGATTCTCAACTTTTCAAGGTAAGATTTCGGATTTTTCATGAGAAACGCTTGCTTTTTTCATTTTTATGAATAGTAACTCATCTCGGAAAAAATCAGTAAAATCGAAAAAAACGAAACCGAGGTTTTGTCGGGGACCGTGATAGGAGTTTAATGTGCAAGTATTGAAAGGATTAAACAAATTTTTTGGATTAACACTAAAAATCCGGAATACCCTAGAAATGGAGAAAATGTATTTTTGTTCAATTTATGTAGCACTTTTGTGTTCGGGAATGTGAATCGGACTCTGGTACCGAATCGAGAAGTAAAACGAGTTATTGAAAACTCGGGAAACGAGGAAAATTAAGGCGAAACTCATTGAAATTTCCTAAAATCTAGTTAGCAAGCAATGAGTTAGGAATCTGATTCTAGAGAATGGATATGAGTTTTAAACCTCGGAAACGAATAGATTAAGATTCGAAACCGAGATATACGAATATGTGTAAATTGCCTCTTGAGCTAGAACTCGCCTTAAGGGGAAAAAGTCCAAAACTCGAGTTTGAAATTAGATTTAAGAATCTAAGTATGAGGAATTGTGATTGGAATAGGGAATTGATACCTATTTCCATGAAACAGTTTTGGCCCGAGAGCCAAGCAACGAGAAAGAACTTCCAACAAGCGGGAATCCTAGCGGATTAACGGTAAGTATAGACATATGTTTGTCGGACTCGAGTAAGCTATAGTTAGACTTAGAACTATGAATTTACTTATGTTCCTAAGTCTATGTGATTACATGTGATTATACATGTTTGGAGGGCTTAATGCTCTAGATTTAAAAGGCGATATATGGTTACCCTTATGCATAGTTAATACCGACGGGTCGTCGGCCTCCGCAAGGGAGGAAAATCTCCACAGTAGAGATTTCGACTAGACGAAAGAAGAAAATAGCAAAGAAGTATAAAGATCGACGGGTCGTCGGCCTCCGCAAGGGAGGAAAATCTCAAAGAGTAGAGATTCCGACTTGACAATAAAGAAGTAATGAGCCATAAAGTAAAAGACCGACGGGTCGTCAAGGTCCAAGAAGGGAGGAAATCTCACGGGAGTAGAGATTCCGACTAGACCAGCCAAGAAAGCAAGAACAGAAAGATAGAAAGTAGTTTAAAGCATGTTTCACACGAGCATATTTGCATCATAACTCTTAATGTAATTTCTATTAGTTTATGATGTATGCATGTTTATACTCATTGGCGTTAGCTCATCGGTTTACTCGTGTGCAGGGTAACAAAGGTAAGCGACCGGTCATATAGTGGTTTGCTTGATGGACATGCGGAGGGCAGGGTGGCAGAAATGTCATGGGTGCACGGGAGTGGTCTCCACTACGCCGCTTAGAAATTAAATTCATTTGCAAAGTAATGTAATATAGAATGATAGTATGTATGTTTAGTTCTAAGAAGAAGATATTACAACCATTGTCTTAGTAAAGAACAAAGGATTGTAATAAGTTAAGACAAGTTTCGGGAACTAGTATGATACCGAATCTTTAAAGTAATAGCAAGATGTGTTATTAGAGTATCAACATAACATGTTAAGACACGAGGGTTAATGTAAAAAAAAAAAATTTACCCGCATTTGAACATAAATTAAAAAGACAATAGTCTAACAATGAATAATGAATTAGACTATAACTTAGCCCATTAGTAGTAGTATAAGGAGCAGCGATCGCGGCGAGGGCGCTGGACGCCCGCTTGGATTGGTATCGAGCGGCGTTCCTACTCCCCGCCATGACAAGTCCCGCACCTATGCTTTTGAGTCCAGGTAAATTAGTTTATGAACTAAAATTGAGAATTGCTTATTTCTTTTTTTCAAGACAGAAAGGGTACTAATGGATCGATCATTTCCATCATCTGGTTAGTGCCCACACCACAAGAGAATACGCTAGGGGGACGGGTAAGAATGTTTCTAATGTCACGGTTCCAACAAAGCGAGAGGTCGGTACCCACTCCTGCTAGATATAGCCATCCACCAGTGGATCGGGAGTTAAGGGCTCTAGAGCCCATGGCGCCCAGCCGCACACCGAGCAAGTAGAGTTGTTTTGAGTATGTGTCGAGCCGCCAGCCTGGGTTCTACACCGTAATCCACCTTCCTTCGATGGGCTTTCACATCCCACTAGAATTAGGGATTGGCCGCACCGTGTCGAGTATGTGATGCGAGCCCGTGACATAGCTCGAGAGGAATGGATTGTACTGCAAAGAAGTCTCGTTAGAGGGCAATGCCCTAATCTTTTGGCAAGCTTTTGGATGAGGACGAAATATGAGATGCAATGGGAAGACTTTTGCCACATGTTGAAGCATTTTTTTTCCCAGGTCATGCCATCTGAAACCACAGCAGAGGGAGAGACACAGAGTCACGGTGAGTGTAGCCGTGACCTACACCCAAGCTCGAGAGTTTATCATACAAGCCGAGAGGGCTAGTATGAGATCGGATGAGGCCGTTGTAGCCTATATAGCGAGAGTTTTGACAGAGGTACTAGCTCCGAATCAAACTTTTAATCTAAGTGAGGATGAGCGGTGTCGATCCTATGGAGAGGTCTGACGGAAGAGTTGTGGCTAGTTCGCAATCGGATCGGAGACCTCACACAATTTATCGCCGAGGCGAAGCATTGTGAGCACCAGCTGCTAGAGGAGAGGACACGGCCAACGGTGGTTAGGCGAGACTTCCCGTTTTCCAATACCCGTATTAGGAGACATGACGCGGAAGCCACTACCTCTCGACAATGACTGAGACCCGAGATAGAGGCAGCGGACGAGCCTATGGCTGTTCGGCAAAGATGGACCTACGTTGGGACCGTTGGTGAGGAAGCTAGTGGTAATCCTCAGTCGGATCCCGAGGAGGATTCAGAGGAAGACCCCGAGGAGGATCCGGAGGAGGATCTTGAGGATTAAGTTAGGACTTAACGTCTTATTTATTTAAATATGATGCAAGGTTATGTAAATAGTATTGAGAAACTTAGACTAATGATGTTTTATGTATGATGTGATATGTATGGAATGGGACATACATAATAGATTTGAATGAAAGGCTTAAAAACCTTTAATTTTGTGATGATTTGTATATGATGTGATATGCATGATATGGGGCATGCATAATAGGAGAACATATAGAATATATGTTTTGCTAGTTGATATGAGAATGAATGATAGTTTAAAGTATTTCAAGTCAAGGAACTTCTAGAAGCAGTTCTTCTTGCACTTAGACAAACGATGTTGCTCTTTAAGTGATATAGACACAGCAACATCGTTCATACACGTCAAAAGAGAACACAAGCCGAACAGAATCCTCCAGCACCAGACCTAGCTAAAGAAGTAGGTGTCCGGGGGGCAAATTTGAGGAAAGCAGACGATTATGAGAATTGCTTACCCAGTTGATACAGGTGGGCAGGTTGGAGGAGCACCCCTCCTCCCAGGCGGTTCCAAAGACAAGCCGCCCAACCTGAGCAACCCACGAGAGGGTTGAACCCCAAGAGCCAAGAAAGGGTGAGATGGGGTATCGAGAAATGGTCCCAAGGGAACCATTGTATGTAAGGTTTAAGAGAATGGTACCTCCAGAGTTCGATGGATCAAATGAGGATCCACTCGAAAATGAGGAATGGTTAGCATCCATTCGAGACAGTGTTTGAGTTTATGGAACTCACCGGCAGGAGAAGATTCTTTGTGCCGCTTTTGTATTAAAGAAAGATGCCCGCTATTGGTGGGAATCGGTGCGCCCGAGAAGGAATGTGAGACAGATGTTATGGGATGAATTCCTATGGGAATTTAACCGTAAGTATTACAACTTAAAAGCCACGAAGACTCAATGTAATGAGTTCAACAATTTTAAGCGGGCGACCGAGGCGGTTGTAGAAGCATGCCGACAATTTGATCGATTAGCACGACTATGTCCTCGATTGTTTCCAACAGAGGAAGAGAAGGTTAGGAGGATGATTAATATGCTCCGAGGAGATATAGCCACCGTTGTGGAAAGTGGGGAGTATCCACCAACCACGGTAGCCGATCTAGTGAATCGGGCAATACGTGCGTGCAGAGCATAACTTTGCCAAATCTAGAGGGATAGGGCAAGCCTTTAAGACAGCACTACCATCAGGTGATGCGTTGTTGTCTAGTTACTGGTTACGTCACGTACTAGTAGAGATAGCAGGAAGAGAACTAAGTGCGGACCTAGTTGTTCTGAACTTAGTAGATTATGATGTGATCCTAGGAATTGATTTTCTAGGAAAGTATAATGCTACAATAGACCGTAGAAAGAAAAGGGTAGTTTTTCAGCCAGAAGGAGAACATGTGTTTGAGTACATGGGTTCCACATCAGGGACACCCATACGTTTTATTAGTTCCCCTAGAAGCAGACGATTGATTTCTAGCGGATGCCTTTGGATATTTGGCGTATGTGGTGGATAAGAACCAAGAAGGGACACATCAACCGGAAGACGTTCCCATAGTCAAGGAGTTCCTAGGCGTTTTCCGGAGGAACTACCGGACTTCGTCCGGATCGGGAAATAGCTTTTGAGATTTAGCTTCTCCCGGCACCGCACCAATATCAAAGCACCGCATGGAGGATGGCTCAGTGAACCGAAAGAGTTGCGGGTTCAACTCCAAGAGATGTTAGACAAAGGTTTCATCAGACCGAGTTTCTCGCCATGGGGAGCTCCTATCCTCTTTGTCAAAAAGAAGGATGGCACGCTTCGGATGTGCATAGATTATAGAGAGCTCAACAAAGTCACCATCAAGAACAAGTACCCGTTGCCACGAATCGATGACTTGTTCGACCAGTTGAAGGGAGCTACCACGTTTTCGAAGATAGACCTTCGATCGGGGTATCATCAACTCAAGATTAGAGAAGAAGACATTCCCAGAGCGGCATTGTAACTCGGTATGGACACTATGAATTCTTAGTGATGCCGTTTGGACTTACAAATTTGGCGTTTATGGACCTTATGAACGAGTCTTTAGAGAGTATTTAGATAAGTTTGTTATTGTTTTCATCGATGACATCCTTATATACTCACGAGATCCACAGAGCACGCAGAACATTTGAGGATCGTGACTACACACGTTGAAGAAACATCGCCTATATGCGAAGTTTTCTAAGTGCGAGTTCTGGTTAGATAAAGTCCACTTCCTCGGACATGTAGTATCCAAGGAAGGAATCACCGTGGATCCAAAGCAAAAGTTGAAGCGGTTGAGAAGTGGCGGTTCAAAAAGAGTGTTACGGAAGTTCAAGTTTCCTAGGATTGGCGGGGGGTATTACGGAAGGTTTGTGGAGGGATTTGCTCGTCTTGCAGCTCCTCTCACTTTGCCTTTAACCAGAAAAGATAGAAGGTATGAATGGACAGATAGATGTGTGAACAGAGTTTCAGAGAGATCAAAAGAAGATTAATTAGTGCTCCAAAGACTCACGATCCCGAAGAGGAGAAAAATTTGACATCTACAGTGATGCCTCAAAGACAGGACTAGGAGCCGTGTTGATGCAAAATGGCAAGGTCATTGCTTACGCATCTCGGCAACTAAAGGATCACGAGCGTAATTACCCAACGATGATCTTGAGTTAGCCGTTGAGTAGTTTTGCACTCAAGTTATGGCGGCATTACCTATATGGGGTTCAATGCCAAATTTATACGGACCATCGAGAGCCTAAAGTACTTCTTCACGCAGAAGGAGCTTAATATGAGACAAAGACGATGGCTTGAACTTGTGAAGGACTACGATTGTGAAATCCTTTACCATCCGGTAAAGCCAATCGAGAAAGTGAGACGCTTTGAGTAGAAACCAAAGACTACGGACTCCGGTGGAGACCGAATTGTTGCCCAAGCGGCTTCAACAAGAGATTAATCTCCTAGACCTCGACTTAATCTCTGGTAAGTTAGCTTCTCTGAGGCTGCAGCCTGTGCTACAGGACGAGATACGAGAAGCTCAGAAAGGTGACCCAATTATGGATGGATACAGGAAGGAGATAGTAGATAATGCAAGGTCGAATTTCAGCCTTTCAAAGGACGGAATTCTCCTATACCAAAGAAGAATTTGTGTACCGGATCAAGAGGGGATCAAGAAGCAGATACTCGCGGAAGCGCACAGCACGCCATATTCTGTACACCCAGGTGCCACCAAAATGTATCAAGATTTAAAACAACATTTTTGGTGGAGGCGAATGAAGAATGACATAGTTGACTATGTTAGTCATTTTGCTTGACATGCCAAAAGGTCAAAGGAAAGAACATCGAGACCATTGGGAGCTTACAGCCACTAGAGATCCCGGAATGGAAGTGGGAACACTTAGCCATGGACTTTGTGACCGGACTTCCGAGAACCATTGAGGATACGATGCCATTTGGGTAGTCGTGGATGGCTAACGAAAAGCGCATTTCATTCCGATCAAGATAACTTACTCCTTAGAGAGGTTAGTGGAAAGTTATATGTGGCTAAGGTAGTAAAGCTACATGGAGTACCAGTTAGTATAGTGTCGAGTTAGAAGATAGCGATTTACCTCCAATTTTTGGAGAAGTGTTCAGGAAGCGATGGGGGTCACAATTGCGCTATAGCACGCGTTCCATCCCCAGACGGATGGGCAGTCGAGAGGACCATTCTAGACCCTAGAAGATATGCTTCGTGCATGCAATGAAGTGGATTTCAAGGGCGCATGGAGTATGAAGTTGCCATTGATCGAATTCTCGTATAATAATAGTTACCAAGCTTCCATCGGCATGGCCCGGTATGAAGCACTTTACGGAAGGAAGTGTAGATCCCCAGTTCATTGGTATGACACTCGGGGGAAAAGCTTCACAAGACGGAATTCATTCAAGAGGCCATAGAGACAGTGCAAAAGATTCGTAGAAGATTAGAGACGGCTCGAGCCGGCAAAAGAGTTATCTGCAGATAAACGACGGAGACCCTTGGAATTTTTCAGGGACTCAGATTCCTAAAAGTCGCACCAATGAAGGGTGTGATGCGTTTTGGGAAGAAAGGTGGTGAGTCCACGTTACATAGGGCCTTTTGAGATCATTGAAAGAATAGGAAAGGTAGCTTACCGACTAGCTCTACCTTAAGTTGGCCTCGGTGCACAAGTGTGTTTCATGTAGCAATGCTCCAGAAGTATATCTCGGATCCATCGCACGTGTTCAAAGATGAGCCTATTGATTCACGAAGATTTGTCCTATGAGGAACAACCAGCCCAAATTCTAGCCCAGAGAAGAAAGGAAACTCGAGTAAGTCGTAGTATCCCAATGGTTAAAGTGCGGTGGAAAAATCACAATGTTGCAGAGGCCACTTGGGAAGTAGAAGAAGAGATCGACATGAAGTACCCCAGTTGTTGTTCTGATTTTTGGACGAAAATTCCTTAAGGAGGGTGAATGTAATGACCGGGGAAAATATTGGTCAAAATCGGACGGTCCGGGTATTTGACCGTAATTATTCCCTAATGTAAAGTAGTAGAAATATTGATGTAATCAGGAAAGTGTTAAGTAGAGACTTTATATACGGGGTAAAATCACCCAAAAAGTGTAAAGTCACAATACGAATATTTTTACAGAGAAAATTCGTAAATATCAGTTGTGAATAGTGAAATATCGGTTAAAACTTAGAAATTTTAACAGGTATATTTTAGTTATGAAAAACTGAAATATTTGGTAAATGACCAAATGACCAGTTAGAAAAAGAGTAGAAATATTATAAGTAAGGAAAATAGCAAAAGTTCCTGAAATAGAATTTTCCCGAGTCAGTTAAAGCGGGAAACTGCGAAAAAAAATGAGTATCTGCATGAATGCGCGTTTTGGGCAAGTCTGGATTGTTTAAATGAAAATTTCAGAAAAAGAAATTGACTATTGAGATACCCAAGAGAAGTGGGTTGAATATGAAAAAAATTTGACCCAGGGTGCTCGGGATCGAAAAGTTAAAGATAGAACCTGTACAAGGGTGTGAAATTATCGGTAGGGAAAGAGACTCGTTTTGAAAAACGGAAAGTTTGGTCTCGACAAGAAAAATGTGGGGAACATGGAACCACTTAAATTAAGTGTTAAACTTAATTAGAATTAGTAGAATTAAATTATGGGAATTAAAGTTATTTCTCTAATTTAATTTTAGGAAGTAATGTGAGATATTTTTAGAAATATTAATATAATATTCATTAATACACTTAAAGAGGCCTACGGAAGGAAATTAGAACATTATGTTCTATTTTCCTAAGGGTGGCCGAGAGACTAGAGAAAAGAGAGAGAAAAGAGAGAAAATCAAGGGAAAATCAAGGAATCATCCGTTTTTGCCAAAATTTCTTCCGTTCAGTCCGGTAGAAACATAACCCGAGGCATTCTAGTGGAGATTCTCAACTTTTCAAGGTAAGATTTCGGATTTTTCATGAGAAACTGCTTGCTTTTTCATTTTTATGAATAGTAACTCATCTCGGAAAAAATCCGTAAAATCGAAAAAAAACGAAAAACCGAGGTTTTGTCGGGACCTGTGATAGGAGTTTAATGTGCAAGTATTGAAAGGATTGAACAAATTTTTTTTGGATTAACACTAAAAAATCCGGAATACCCTAGAAATGGAGAAAATGTATTTTTGTTCAATTTATGTAGCAATTTGTGTTCGGGAATGTGAATCGGACTACAGTGCGAATCGGATGTAAAACGAGTTATTGAAAACTCGGGAAACGAGGAAAATTAAGGCGAAACTCTGCGAAATTTCCTAAAATCTAGTTAGCAAGCAATGAGTTAGGAATCTGATTCTAGAGAATGGATATGAGTTTTAAACCTCGGGAAACGAATAGATTAAGATTCGTAAACCGAGATATACGAATATGTGTAAATTGCCTCTTGAGCTAGAACTCGCCTTAAGGGGAAAAAGTCCAAAATCGAGTTTGAAATTAGATTTAAGAATCTAAGTATGAGGAATTGTGATTGGAATAGGGAATTGATACCTATTTCCATGAAATGTGTTTTGGCCCGAGAGTCAAGCAACGAGAAAGAACTTCCAACAAGCGGGAATCCTAGCGGATTAACGGTAAGTATAGACATATATGTTTGTCTGGACTCGAGTAAGCTATAGTTAGACTTAGAACTATGAATTTACTTATGTTCCTAAGTCTATGTGATTACATGTGATTATACATGTTTGGAGGGCTTAATGCTCTAGATTTCAGAAAGGCGACATATGGTTACCCTTATGCATAGTTAATACCGACGGGTCGTCGGCCTCCGCAAGGGAGGAAAATCTCACAGAGTAGAGATTCCGACTAGACCAGATAAAGAAGAAAATAGCAAAAAGTATAAAAGATCGACGGGTCGTCGGCCTCCGCAAGGGAGGAAAATCTCAAAGAGTAGAGATTCCGACTTGACCAGACATGAAGTAATGAGCGAAGAAGTAAAAAGGCGACGGGTCGTCGGCCTCCGCAAGGAGGAAATCTCACAGAGTAGAGATTCCGACTAGACCAACCAGTAAAGCAAACAGTAAAGATAGAAAGTAGTTTAAAGCATGTTTCACACGAGCATATTTGCATCATAACTCTTAATGTAATTTCTATTAGTTTATGATGTATGCATGTTTATACTTCATCGAGCGTTAGCTCATCGGTTTACTAGTGTGCGGGGTAACAAAGGTAAGCAGCCAGTCATATAGTGGTTTGCTTGATGGACATGCGGAGGCAAGGGTGGCAGAAATGTCATGGGTGCACGGGAGTGGTCTCCACTACGCCGCTTAGAAATTAAATTCATTTGCAAAGTAATGTAATATAGAATGATAGTATGTATGTTTAGTTCTAAGAAGAAGATATTACAACCATTATCTTAGTAAAGAACAAAGGATTGTAATAAGTTAAGACAAGTTTCGGGAACTAGTATGATACCGAATCTTTAAAGTAATAGCAAGATGTGTTATTAGAGTATCAACATAACATGTTAAGACCTGAGGGTTAATGTAAAGAAAAAAATTTACCCGCATTTGAACATAAATTAAAAAGACAATAGTCTAACAATGAATAATGAATTAGACTATAACTTAGCCCATTAGTAGTAGTATAAGGAGCGGCGACCGCGCCGCGAGGGCGCGGGACGTCACAATTTTACACCTCTAGGATATACAGATTCGGATTTTCAATCCTGCTTGGATTCTAGGAAATTGACTTCGGGTTCTGTCTTTACTCTGGGAGGTGGTTCCGTCGTTTGGAGGAGTGTCAAGCAAACTTGTACTTCTGACTCAATGATGGAAGCCGAGTATGTGGCAGCTAGTGATGCTTCAAAAGAAGCAGTGTGGCTCCGCAAATTTTTGATGGATCATGAAGTTGTTCCTGGTGTGGATAAGCCATTGAGACTTTACTGTGATAACAGTGCGGCAATAGCTAACACCAAAGAACCAAGATATAAGAAAATGAGTATGCACATAGACAGGAAGTATCATGTGATAAGGAGCTTTATTGAAGAAGGGCATGTGGAAATATGCAAGATCGCGTCAGAGGACAATATGGCTGACCCGTTCATGAAGGCCCTGCCGGCTAAGGTCTTCGAGAAGCATGTCGAGGCTATGGGGATGCGTAGCATGTCACATTTACTCACTTAAGTGCAAATGGGAGATTGTTAGCGTTTATGCCCTTAGGAATAAATGTAACAATTTTCTTCGAGACATTTTGACTACTAATAAAGATTTGTTTATTTCATATATCTATGTATTGTCCTCTTTATGTTCATAATAGTTAAATGTATGATAAGCAAACTAAAAGTCTGAGACTGTCATTCTAATGGAAAATACGAGTGCTCGGCCATTAGACTACTCTGTGTTATCTAATGGTTTACTGTTTGTAATAGTATGAATAGTGTTTTTCCAATGGTTTGATAATGGAACATAAGGAATGTAATCGGGAAGGTAAAATGGAACTTGACCTTAAGTCGATTATGGATATCCTATGGGGATGATATACTAATATATTGAGTCATGGACTAGAGCTAATCAGAGCTTTGTAAATACGCTATATAAATCGAGAGTGCAGCTCTAGGCTTTTAGTGGAATAGCGCTAGAGTTTTATAATCATAAGACGGACTTGTTGGTTTACAAGTATCGTTGTGATTATAGGAGCTTGATTTATATATGTCCATCGGGTCCCTTTGCTAGCTCACATAATTTCCTGTAACGATACGGTGTATTTCCTACATATTGGTAACTTGTGTTAGTTCTGTAAAAGAGGTTCAAAGTTAATTCATGAGTGATTTATTGAGTGAATTAATTGATAAATTGATTCTAGATAAATTGGTTGAATTATTGTTTTAATAGTTGTTTAATATGGGAAGACTATTATATGACTGTTTTGATCAGACAATTTCTCTATGGGGTTGCTTGAATCAAAACTGAGGCTCTATGCAAGTTTCCCACGTTGAAGAACTAGGAAAACAACTTTCGTCAGTGCAGACAGGTCGACCGGTGGGTAGACTGTTGGAAATATGTCCATAAAATGGGATGTAATTTGTTATTTATGAAATGACAAATGTAAGACATTATTATTTTGCTGATTTTTTAAAATAAGATAAAGTTATGTTTTGACACATACTCAAGAGTGTTAGTAATATTGCATAGTCCCTAAACTATTACCAACGAAAGAAGAGTCAGGGGAACCCTGCCGGACAAACTCTTCTGATACAGTTTAAAATAGATATTCGCAGACTTAGGATTGATTGGGCAATCAAATTCGATTATGACTGTTAGATCGAACCATGTGATGCTAGTCTCGGGGCATGGGAGTTAGACTCTGTGGTTGATCTAGACATGCTCGCAACATGTTGAATAGACCATGTGACTGATTAGGTTAGAGTAAAAACCGTTTACACAACTCTAAACCTAATCATCACAACTTAAGTATATTTGTATAATTGTCTTAATCCTGAAGTGAATGCATAGCTCAACTTAGTATCTCATGATCTTTGATTCACCAATGAGATTAGTTCACAGTTATTGAACGACATCTCGGTCATTGGGATCATGACAATATTAAGTTGGAGTTGTGTGATTCACAGATATGGAATTCGAAGAAATAATATCACCTCATGCTTTATTGCGGGTGTGTGAATAAATAAACAGGGCCTGGTATTTAATGATGATATTCATTGATTAAGACATCGTGACATGTGCGAGACATCTTCTAACGTTTGTCTTTCTTATTCACGGTCATATAAAGGAGTTGAGGAAATAATGATTGGAATGGTAAAACGGTAATATTATATACCATTTCGATCACCGATATTTTTCTGAAGGATAATAATGCATTTACACTGTGGACCGTGTGATAAATTGTATCAACACCAAAAGAAAATTAGCGCACATGAATCGAGAGATTATTTGGCATCGAACTTTTAGTGGAGTTGTACGATGTCGGAATTAAATATGTCGATAACTTATAGAGATAAGTTAGTCGAATATTATAATTCCATAGCTTTGTTCATGTGGGTCCATTTGGTCTCAAGGCTAGCTCTAATAAATGGGAAAAACAGAAACTGATGTTCAAGACATAATTATGTTTAAATTCATTGTGTTATTTTTCATTTATTCGATAATTGAAAAATAAAAGGAATGAGTTTTGAATTTCGAAATTAATAGAGATTAATTTAAAATTCAAAATAAAATTTAAACATGATTTTATTTGGCTACTAAAGGAAAGAGAAAAGTGATATATTTTTTTTTTGGGAAAATTCAGAAATCCCTTGCCATAAGGGGATTTTGAATTTTGCTCCAAAAGGGGAAGGAAAATTCAGAAATCCCTAGCCATGTAGGGATTTTCGGATTTCAATCCTAGGGTTAAGGAGAAATTCGAAAATCCCATCTAGGGTTTTGAGTTTTTGAATTTCCTCCTATATAAGGATATTTTATTGAAAACCCTAAGAGAGTTTTCTTGAGAAGAAAAATATATCACACATATTCCTTAAGGGTGGCCGGATTTTGTAGAGACAAAATAGAAGGAAATTGTTTCCTTAGGTTTTTGAAAAAAAAGAGCCCACTCTCTCATCCCAAATACCATAGAGTCATAGCTTTGAATCAACGAGTGGTTTTTGGTGTGATCGTGGCAGCAAAACAACGATCTTGTTTCACGGCAATTCTCCATCTTGGAACGTGAGATAGTGAGACAAGATCCTTGCGGTCATTTAATTCAATCGTCACAAAGGTATGTGTGATATTCTAATCCTTTGTCTATAAACATATATCATGCATGCATCTCTCGTTGTGGTTTACGTTTAATTTTGAATTAAATGGATATGATAAAATTTTTGAAATTCCGCCTACAAATTGTTGTTGTTCAATTGATTTTTCATCTATAAATCACAACAAGATCCTACGATTGGTATCAGAGACTAGGGCTTTTGATCATGCATGATTTATGTTTATGCGATTGAATGTATGATATGTGTTGATATTGGCATCTTGCATGAATATATGATGAATTCAAAATTGTTTTGATTGTATATGTGATTGGATCCCGATCAATTGGCTCTAGGTTTTTAATTACACCATGTTGGTGGCTTATGTTTTCTCTAGAAAATAATGTAAGCCATTAAAGGGCATAGGAAATTTTGTAATTTGAATTTCGGAAAAAAAATTTTTGTGTGTGTTGCCCACATCAAATCATCGTCACAGATACAAGACGAGTCCCGACCTCCGCCATAAGCCCGGTAGCGGACCCTTCCCCGGGTTTTGGTTGTGCGGCAGAACTAGGGTTTTGAAACCCTAGTATGCGCTAGGGTTTCTGAAACCCTAGCGGGCTGTAAGCCCCCGCCTGAGCGGGGGGCAGCCCCGTACCGGGCCTTGCCTAGGCAAGGGCCATGCCCCAGCGAGCCGCAGCAGGGTTTTCTCGAAACCCTGGCGAGCCATGGGCCAGGCCGCAGGCCCCTGCCTAGGCAGGGGCCATAGGGCCGGCCGCAGGCCCGCCTGCAGGGCAAAGGGCAGGACCACCGGCCCTTGCCTGTGCAAGGGCGCGCCCATGCAGAGCGAGCAAGGCCCGCCTGGCCCGGGCACCCATCTTTGTGCCGGCGGGGCCTAGCCCACCGAGGAGAAGGTGGGCCTGTGGATTGTCCGGGCCCAGCAAAAAAAAAAAAATTTTATTTTCACTTTTCAGGGATCGAGAGAAGAGAAAATTGAGAAGATGCCAAGAAGACAAGATGAAGAAAATTATTGTAATTATTTTCATTTGTTTCTATGGGTTGTAATTAGAAATGAGCCATAGAGAGGTTAAATTGTAAATGTATGATTTATTATTTAATCTCGCATCATTATAACATGCCATATAGGATATAGAGATGCTAATATCAAATTGCCATGCAAGCATGTTCATGCCTCATTGTAGTTTAATATTATAAATTGTTATAATAATAAATGCAATGGGTAAATTTTATAAAGAGTTATAAAATGCAACAAATTTATAAGGGTTATAATTTTGTTGAATTATTAATTGGACTTAATTTTAAAACAAAATCCATTTTTCAAAAAGCTAAGTGGGAGGGTTGTTTGCGTTGAAACGTTCCCAAGGTCTCCGACTTTAGCCTGATCGTGACATGTGGATAGGTTAAGAACCACCTTAGTGGTCCTCACTTCAATGGGAGAAACCCATGAAACATGTCACTAAGGAGTCATCAGGTTGCTTATAGAAGATAAGACTCAAAAAGGAAGTAGTGAGGCGAGACCATCCCTAGATGGATCGTTAGTTCATAACAACCTCTAGAGTCGATTAGTCGGTTAGACACTTAGACTGAAGATCATTGTAACCTCCCATAGGAGCTAGGCAATGGATCTAAGGTGACCAAAAGAGATGGTTATTGGTTGCACTAGATGCGGAGACATCTTGAGAAGTGGACCAAACGAGAGGAGTCTCAATGCGATAGGAGGCTTCACGGACGCCACCCCTAGGTGGGACGTGTTGCCGTTTGTGATCGTAACACCATAGATGAAACTTTTTTCTAAGGATTTTATTTATGTTTAAGTATTTGCATTCATGCATCATACTTCTCTTAAATATAAGCAAATTACCAACACCACTTTATTTTATTTTTCAGCAATTATGTCTTTATCCCCGATCGCGCAAATTCTTAGTACAAACAAATTAGTGGGTGAAAATTACGTTGACTGGAAACATAACCTCGATATCGTATTGACGGTAGACAAGCACAAGCATGTGCTCACGACCCCCTGTCCTCTTGAGCCGAATGATGATTCGACTCAAGAAGAGCGAGACGCATACACTGCTTGGATGCGTTCCGATGAGATTGCTAGGTGCTATATCCTAACATCAATTAGCAATGTGTTGCAACAGCAACATCGGAACATGCTCACGGCTGCAGATATGATCTACAGTATTTCTGAAATGTTCGGAAGCCAGGGCCGTCAAGCCAAGCAAGCTGCGGTCCGTAACTTCATGAACTGCCGGATGAAATCCGGCACTCCTGTTCGGGACCATATGCTATTGATCATTAGTCACCTGAATGAGATGGAGCTCATGGGAGCTGAAATAGATGGAGAGACTCAGGTGGATATGATCCTAGAGACTCTACTGGAGATGTTTGACAACTTCAAAATCAACTACTCAATGAATAAGTTGAGCTATTCACTCCCAGAACTCATGATGGAGCTTCGAACTACGGAAACTCTACTGTTTAAAGGCAAAAAGGAGAATGGAGAGGCAAACCTTGCTGAAGCGAAGCCTTCCACCTCTAGTGCCAAGAAACAGAAGAAAGCCCGCAGTAACAAGAAGAAGCCGACTGCGAAAGGCAAGAACACTGCAAAGGTGGACAAGAGTACTGACAAATTTCACCATTGCGGAGTAACTGGCCACTGGAAACACAACTGTCCTACATACCTCAAGGAGGTTAAAGCTAAAGGTACATTACTTGTTACCGAAGCCTGTTTTGTGGCTGACTCTACTTTTTCTTGGATTGTAGACTCTGGAGCCACTAATCATGTTTGTTGTTCTCTGCAGGGGTTCAGGGAAAACAAAAGGCTTAGCAAGGACGAGTTCAACTTCCGCTGGGGGAATGGAGCATCAGTATCAGCAACATCTGTTGGAAGCATTAAATTAATTTTTGAGAACAGTTTTATTGTTTTGAACAATGTTTATTATGTCCCGATTTTTGGGAAAAACCTTATTTCTGTGGCTCATTTGATTGAGCAAGGATATTCTTTGGATTTTAATAATGATGTTATTCGAATTCTAAGGAATGGCTTCATGATTACTTCTACAGTCATGATAAACAATCTGTTCTACGTTAAACCAAATATTCCAACGATTTGTGATACTGAATTGAATGATGATTCAATGAGAGATAGTAAGAGATTGAGGTTAGACTCAATTGATCAAACCTACAAATGGCATCTACGTCTTGGACATATTAGCCTTGACGGGATTAAAAGGTTGGTAAGAGACGGTCCCTTACAAACCTTAAGTGTAGGCTCACTACCTACATGTGAATCCTGCATAGAAGGAAAAATGACCAAGAGACCCTTTTCAGCAAAGGGTAATAGAGTTGATGAATGCCTAGAACTCATACATAGTGATGTATGTGGGCCATTCAATATCCAAGCAAGAGGAGGATATGAATATTTCATAACCTTCACTGATGACTATTCTCGTTTTGGTCATATTTATCTAATGCGTCAAAAGTCTGAAACCTTTGAAAAGTTCAAAGAGTTCAAGGCCTTGGTTGAAAAGCAATTAGATAAACAGATCAAAACACTACGATCCGATTGTGGTGGTGAATACTTCTTTGGGAGAGTTCAAGACTTTCTTAAGGAAGAAGGTATATTTTCTCAACCGACGCGCCGGTACTCCTCGTGAGAATGGCGTGTCCGAGAGAAGGAATCGAACTCTGTTAGAAATGGTTAGATCAATGATGAGTTACTCATCTCTTCCAGATTCCTTTTGGGGATATGCCTTGGAAACAATGACATACATTCTCAACCAAGTTCCGTCTAAGGCGGTGGCTCGAACTCCATATGAAAGATGGAGTGGCAAGAAGTCATCTCTTGGCCACACCGTATATGGGGTTGTCCGGCACATGTGCTTAGAAAGAAGATCTGGTAAGTCGACAAGTCATTCGTAACTATGCTGTTTGTAGGATATCCCAAAGGAACAAAAGGCTATATCTTTTATAGTCCCTTTCGATCGAGAAAACATTCGTCAGCACGAATGCTCATTTTCTGGAAGAGGATTTTATAAAGAATATGAAGCCGAGAAGCAGACTTGTACTTGAGGAATTGACTGGTGAAAATGTTCAGGCAACATGTCCGCGGTCTATTCCTGAACCGACAACAGATGAACCACGACAAGAACTAACACCAATAGAGCCTCGACGTAGTGGGAGGGTTGTGAGACAACCTGATAGGTACATGTCTTATGGAGATGCATTGACTGTTGTCTCAGATTTAGACATCGATGAACCTATTTCCTACTCGCAGACTATGGAAAGTTCTGAAGCAAACCTATGGCATGAAGCCATGGACGCCGAAATACAATCAATGTATAAAAATGGCGTATGGACTCTGGTAGATCCTCCTGAAGGAGTAAAACCCGTAGGGTGTAAATGGATCTACAAGAAGAAGAGGGGTCTGGATGGGAATGTAGAGACATTCAAAGCAAGGCTTGTAGCCAAGGGCTACACCTAGAAAGAAGGCATCGACTATGAGGATACCTTCTCTCCGGTAGCCATGCTTAAATCCATCCGCATTCTCCTATCCATTGCTACTGCTTTAGATTATGAAATATGGCAGATGGATGTGAAAGACTTTTTCGAATGGCAACGGATGAGCGCATTTATATGGCACAACCGGATGGATTCATTGAAAAGGGTCAAGAAGAAAAGGTTTGCAGTGCGAAGTCCATTTATGGTCGGGCGAGCATCGTGATCATGGAATATCAGATTCGATGAGACTGTTAAAACTTACGGTTTTGTTCAGTCAATGGACGAGCCTTGTGTGTATAAGCTGATACAAGAAGGCAAAGTGGTTTTCTTAGTCTTATATGTAGATGACATACTACTCATTGGGAATGATGTAGGAAGACTGACTGAGGTTAAGCTCTGGCTGGCAAAATAGTTTGACATGAAGGATCTAGGAGAAGCTGCCTATGTTCGGGAATTCGGAGATCTTCGGGATCGGAAGAACAAACAATTGGCACTTGTCTCAAGCATCCTACATCGATAAGGTAATGGACCGACCGCCATGCAAAACTCCATAAAGGGTTATCTACCCTTTAGACATGGAGTATCCTCTCTAAGGAGCAGTCTCCCAAGACTCCTCAAGAAGAGGAAGACATGAGCCGAGTTCCTTACGCTTCAGCCGTAGGAAGCCTCATGTATGCGATGCTTTGCACTAGACCTGATATATGCTACGCAGTAGGCGTGGTGAGTAGATTTCAGTCAAACCCTGGACCCAAGCACTAGGTTGCTGTAAAGCATATCCTCAAGTATCTTAGGAGAACGAGGAACTATATTCTTGTATATTCAGGTACTGACCTAACTATGACGGGATATACCGACTCCGATTTCCAATCGGATAAGGATTCCAGGAAATCCACTTTAGGATCAGTGTTTGTCCTGAATGGAGGTTCGGTGGTATGGAGGAGTATTAAGCAGACTTGCATAGCTGACTCCACCATGGAGGCCGAATATGTGGTAGCTTGTGAAGCTGCGAAAGAGGCCGTTTGGCTTAAGAAGTTCCTTGTTTCACTGGAAGTTGTTCCGGAAGTTGATAGGCCCATGGTACTGTATTGCGATAACAGTGGGACTGTAGCAAACTCTAAGGAGCCTAGAAGCCACAAAAGGTCCAAGCACATAGAGCGGAAATACTACCTCATCCGTGAGATCGTACAAAGAGGCGATGTTGAAGTAACAAAGATATCAACATATGACAACTTGGCCGATCCGTTTAAAAAGGCTTTATCTGGTAAAGTCTTCGATACGCATCTGGAAGGTTTGGGCATGCGAGATTGTACACACCTACTTTAAGTCCAAGTGGGAGTTCGTTGGAAATATGTCCATAAATTGGGATGTAATTTGTTATTTATGAAATGACAAATGTAAGACATTATTATTTTGCTGATTTTATAAAATAAGATAAAGTTATGTTTTGAAACATACTCAAGAGTGTTAGTAATATTGCATAGTCCATAAACTGTTACCAATGAAAGAAGAGAGGGGGAACCCTGCCGGACAAACTCTTCGATACAGGTTTAAAATAGATATTCCAGTCTTAGGATTGATTGGGCAATCAAAATCCGATTATGATTTGTTAGATCGAACCATGTGATGCTGGTCTCGGGGCATGGGAGTTGGACTCTATGGTTGATCTAGACATGCTCGCAACATGTTGAATAGACCATGTGACTGATTAGGTTAGAGTAAAACCCGTTTACACAACTCTAAACCTAATCATCACAACTAAAAAGTATATTTGTATAATTGTCTTAATCTGAAGTGAATGCATAGCTCAACTTAGTATCTCATGATCTTTGATTCACCAATGAGATTAGTTCACGTTATTGAATGACATCTCGGTCATTGGGATCATGACAATATTAAGTTGGAGTTGTGTGATTCTGAGATATGGAATTCGAAGAAATAATATCACCTCATGCTTTATTGACGGGTGTGTGAATAAATAAACCAGGCCTGGTATTCAATGATGATATTCATTGATTAAGACATCATGACATGTGCGAGACATCTTCTAACGTTTGTCTTTCTTATTCACAAAGTCATATAAAGGAGTTGAGGAAATAATGATTGGAATGGTAAAACGGTAATATTATATACCATTCGATCACCGATATTTCGAAGGATAATAATGCATTTACACTGTGGACCGTGTGATAAATTGTATCAACACCAAAAGAAAATTAGCGCACATGAATCGAGAGATTATTTGGCATCGAACTTTTAGTGGAGTTGTACGATGTCGGAATTAAATATGTCGATAACTTATAGAGATAAGTTAGTCGAATATTGTAATTCCATAGCTTTGTTCATGTGGGTCCATTCGGTCTCAAGGCTAGCTCTAATAAATGGGAAAAACAGAAACTGATGTTCAATACATAATTATGTTTAAATTCATTGTGTTATTTTTCATTTATTCGATAATTGAAAAATAAAAAGAATGAGTTTTGAATTTTGAAATTAATAGAGATTAATTTAAAATTCAAAATAAAATTTAAACATGATTTTATTTGGCTACTAAAGGAAAGAGAAAAGTGATATATTTTTTGGGAAAATTCGGAAATCCCTTGCCATAAGGGGATTTCGAATTTTGCTCCAAAAGGGGAAGGAAAATTCGGAAATCCCTAGCCATGTAGGGATTTTCGGATTTCAATCCTAGGGTTAAGGAGAAATTTGAAAATCCCATCTAGGGTTTTGAGTTTTTGAATTTCCTCCTATATAAGGATATTTTATTGAAAACCCTAAGAGAGTTTTCTTGAGAAGAAAAATATATCACATATTCCTTAAGGGTGGCCGGATTTTGTAGAGACAAAATAGAAGGAAATTGTTTCCTTAGGTTTTTGAAAAAAAAGAGCCTACTCTCTCATCCCAAATACCATAGAGTCATAGCTTTGAATCAACGAGTGGTTTTTGGTGTGATCGTGGCAGTAAAACAACGATCTTGTTTCACGGCAATTCTCCATCTTGGAACGTGAGATAGTGAGACAAGATCCTTGCGGTCATTTAATTCAATCGTCACAAAGGTATGTGTGATATTCTAATCCTTTGTCTATAAACATATATCATGCATGTATCTCTCGTTGTGGTTTACGTTTAATTTTGAATTAAATGGATATGATAAATTTTTTGAAATTCCGCCTACAAATTGTTGTTGTTCAATTGATTTTTCATCTATAAATCACAACAAGATCCTACATAGACCGGTACAAGTCGACTGCAACGATGAGTAGAACTATAGTAGAGTAATCTTTGTCATTTTTCTCAGATTTCATTTTAATATTGTGATCTTCTTTGAATTTATAAATGTTGTTATTAATATTGTGATCTCCTTTTAATATTATCATAGATATTGATGGCTGGAACTTTAGCGACCTGCGCTGGCTCTTCAGGGGGAGCGCAGCCACCTCCCGGTCCTCATAGAGTCCCCGCCTACTGTGAGTCTAGTATGTTATTCTGACTTTTTTTCCTCGTTCTATCATATAGTAAATAAATGTAGGAGTACATGTTGATTTGAAATGCTTTCAAATGCTTACAACACCTGAACCTCGACAATGTAGAGGTCGAGGTGGGGCAAAAGGTTATGAAATTGCCCAAAAGGTCATTCAAGACGGGAAGATCACAGTTGAATTTGATGAGGCGGGAGGTACTTGGAAGGCGCTTGGTAAATATGGTGCCTAGTTTGAAAGTACGGTTGGTATTCATACTAGGGACATATGCGAGCCCTTCCACGATGCTTGGAAGGACATTAGCGACGTGGACAAGTGGACAATTCAGGACCGGATGCTGGTATTTTTTTATGGTACATTTTGTATAGTTTATACTATAGTTGACAATGCGTTTTAACGATGTGAAACTATTTTGCAAGGATTGGTTTAACATGGACTATAACTACAAGAACGACATTCTGAGGTCCATTGTTGATAGGGAGGCAGCAAAGTGCTACAAGGACTAGAAAAGTTCCTTGCACCACTACTACAAACGCTACGGTAGAGAAAGTCTCCTGGCTAATATGAGAAATCAAGCTCATTGGGATCGTTGTTGCGATAGGTTCTCCGGCGAAAAATTTCAAGTAATTATAGATATGTTAGAACTTTATGATTTTTCATACATAATTTCAAGTAACTATTACTTATTATAGTTAATCATAAACAGAAAATATCATAGACAAATAGAAGTAATCGTAGCAACCAAAGGTATCCAAAGCCTACATGGTCAGTTATCATACTCTCAATATCGCAGTAAGAAGGTTAGTACTTATTTTTTGATCATTATCGTATTTATATGTTTATGATTCTTGTTCTGGGTGGCACATCTTGCAGTTATGGTGTGCCAAAATCTTTTAAAGTTGTTTTTTTTTCAGGTTTTGATTTTTGGATTATATGAAAAATAAGTCGTTATGCTGCCGAAATTTAGTTAGAATTTAAGAATTTAAATAAATGTAGTTTATGTCACAAGCCAATACAGAGACCCAAGAGCCGATGTCTGCTATAGACAATTGGGTGGACATGCATCGTCGCGGGGACTCTTGGGTTAATAGTGATGCGGAACAGACTTTCGTAAGCATTTTTACTTTTCTTATTAAATTTTTTTTATATTTAAATAGTGGTTTTATATCACATAAAAATAATTATAATGTCTTATTATGTAGAACACTTTGGAGGAGGAGAGACATAGAACACAGACTAGTTCAAGCGCAACTAGACCCCCCCTTGACGAGCATAGGGTTTTGGAGCAAGTTCTTGGCATGCGTAGAGGACATAAGAAAGGAGTGGGTCCGATACTCTCCCAAAAGCATTACTCTGGGGCTTCTCCTTCATCTGCTGGTTCATTCTCGAACGCAACATCATTGGCTCAACCTGAGGCTACGCGTATGGATCGTTATTTAAAGAAATCGTATCAGGAACAAATGAAGATTTATGACAATCAGGTAAAGATGTTAGAGTTGGTGTCTAGATTGCAGCCCAACATCCAATTACCTACGATTGCTCGTCCAGAACCAGTTAACCTAGACGCTCTTCTGCCTCCTTCAGATGATGACAGTCTTGATGATGATTCAGCTGTTGGCGATGCTACAAACCTAGAGGAATAGTTTTGTATGATTTTTCACTTTATTTAGACTTTTATATTTTGTTGAACATTATATATGCACTTTATGTAGTATTCATAACATATTTTATAATTTTTTTTTTAGATTTATTGTTTTTAATATTAATTTATATTTTACTTTTAATGTATCTTAATAAAATTATATTTAGTATGTAACATAATACTGTTTAATTAAAATTATTAAAAATTAATTAATTGCCATTTTTAAAAAAATTGGAAAAAAAATTATTTCGGTTTTTGCAACGACATCATTATACTTGTCGTCGGAAAAAACTGACTATTTGCGATGACTTTTTGCGACGACATTTTCACTTGTCGTCGCAAAAAAATTGACTATGTGCGATGACTTTTTGCGAGGACAAGTTAGCTTGTTGTCGCAAAAAAGTTTGAATTATTTGCGACGACCTTTTGAAATTGTCGTCGCAAAAAATCTTATATCACGACAAAGTAACCAACGGATTATTTGCGACGACAGTCGTCGCAAAATATAAATGTCGTCTCGTCGCAAAATATAAATATCGTCGCAAATTTATTTGCGATGATTCACTGTCGTCGCAAATAAAGTATTTTCGACTATTTTTTTGCGGCGACAAATTTGCGACAACATATCGTCGCAAATACTATCATTTGCGACGACATGTGGGTTTTTGCGACGACTTTTTGTCGTCGCAAAAACCACTTTTTCTTGTAGTGAGTAAAACAATGCAATCTCTCATTAATAAAGCTTGCTCTATACTGACTTTTGAAGAATGCCACACAGATCATTATATAATTCATCCCATCTTAGAGCAAATGAAAAGAATATTAAAAATATTTGTTATCCAATACCGCAGTCGAGGTGCATTCATCGACACAATTATTTTAAAAATTTTTAACGATTATGAATCTCTATTGTACTTACCTCCAACAACGTCATCTTCAAGAGCAACGCCATCGATTTCAAAACCTCTTACCATCAAGACTGCCGAACAGAAATAAATTACTATTTACAGCTTCTCGCTTTTTTATTAAAAATGTTAGTACAATATCAATTATAGTATAATAATATTTATTGTTATTACAGTCATCATTATTAACCTCTTTTATTATAACCTGAGTTAACTTTTTCTGTTAGCTCTTCAAAAAAGAAAAAGCCAACCAAGTAATACTATTTTTTATATATTAAAATGACTATTCCATAAAGAAAAAAAAAATTATTACCTCCGACTAATATTTACTTCCTATCTTTATTTATTGCGGCCCAGAAGAAACAAAGAAAAAACACAAAGTGGAATAATTAAGAAGTCCCATAAAAAATTTATGGAAATATATATATATATATATATATATGTAAATAAACATGTATGCATATGTCATAAACTTACAATAATCTAGAAATTAAATTTTGATCGTGTATCATTTTTTATGTTGACTTTTAAATATCATTTTCATACTCTGTTGTTTAAAAATATTTTACAGAGTTATTATTATTTTTTAATTGATTACTACATTATTTACTTCAATCTTACCATAAAATAAATAAATAAACATCCGAATAGCACGGGTAAGTGGATAGAAAGTTGGCCAAATAATAAGGATAAAAAATTCTAGAAAAAGAAAAAGAAGATTGGCCATGTGGCCATGATGACATGACAGTCAAAGAATAACACCCTACAAAGGTGAAGCTGTTTCTATATGTAAACAATACGTACCTACAGTGTGTGGCTATATATATATATATATATATATATCATATATATGCGTTCGTATATAGTGTGTGTGTATAAATATATATATATATATATATATATATATATATGATATCTGTTCTAGCCAATATATTTCTTGTTCTTTTTTTTGTTTTTGATAATTAGGCTCTAGATACTATTATTCCGAAAAGTTTGTGGTGGAAAAAGCAGCAGAACTGATCATTATAAACAAAGGATATTTTTTTGGCAGTCATGATGATCATTTGAGGGGTAGAATGGCAATAACATCTGATCTATTTTTTCTTTTTTTAAATAGTTCCCCCCGTCCACTCGCCGCGTTGAAAAGTCCCACACGCGGCAATGCTTGGATGCTACAAATCCAAAACCACACAAATCGTGTGCGTCAAAATATGTCCACCCGTGCGTTGTCCTTTTTCTCCTCTCTTCCTTGCTTTATTCTGGGGGGGCATGCATGCAAATTCACAAAAATATTGAGTCCTTGATAGAAAATTGTCGGCGGTCCAAATTAATCTACTAGCTAGCTCGACTCTAACTTTAAAAACTGAAGCAAATCTAGCTGGACATGTGTGTGTGTGTGGGCAAGCGTAAATTTTTTGTGTGTGAAAGCAGTAGATTGCTATGAAAGTAAAAGACGAATATGAAAGAGGTTAAGGTGCATGCATATTTGTACGTACAACTTACGAAAAATGTCCTCTTGAAGACGTACGATGTCATGTCCGTTATGGGATAGATTGGACGGAAATTTTTTGGTGACATCAAATATTAGACATCACCGTCTAAAAATGGGTAGGTGATCAAAATTAAATGAGCGTGACACACGACTATTAATTATGATACGTACACTGCCACATAATATTGATGTACGTATATATGAACCCAAGTACATCTATTATTTTGCTATACGTAAGGGAAATAAATTGTGGATTTCGTGGGTGCCGCCCTGCGAAGAGAAAACGGCTTCTTTTGATTACTTTCGGCACTGGTCCTGGTCATACCGGAATATGATACATGTTAATTGAAGTTTTCCCTTTTATTTTTGCGAAGAGTACTTGTTGTGCATGTTTACGTGTGTATACACATACACTATTTGGTAACAGAGCCAATTTTTCACTTTAGTGAGGGTGTATATTAAATTTTTTAACAAATTATTTTAATAATAACATATAAGAAAATATATTTATTTTAATGGGGACATATATTATTTATGTAGGAGTTTAAGTGTAAAATTTTAAAATTTTTAAAAGTTATATTTTCTTAAAAAAAATTTGAATAATTCTCCACTGAGCTGAACTTAAATCTACTAATGACACTATTATAAGTGAGAAAGAGAGGAAGTTCATAAGAAGACAGTATGAATGGAGTATTAAAAATTAACTTATAAAATTATAGCAAAATAAGATATCAAGTGAGTAACTTAGAAGAACGATATTTTTGACCAAAAAATAATAAAATAACAATAAAATAATAAAATAAATACCATTTCTAATTTCCTTGTCAATGACCTAACTCAAATATGGGCACTAAATCAATGTAAATTGTTTCTTGCAAGTACCAATAGTACTAACTTTTCTGCTTGTTTCTTTCGATTAGATGATTTTATTATTATTATTTTTTTTTTTTTTTTTGGGGAATGTCGAATTAGATTGATTTGCGCAGGCGCAGGCTGATATATTTTCCAAATAAATAACCTGCGTACATTACTGAAAACTAAATCCAATTAATTTCGTATTAGTGTGCATATATAGTATTTAAAACATAGTAGTACAAGCACTCAAGTTTCACAATCTCGCTGGAAATATTGTTACCCATCTCTATCCTTCAAAAAAAAAAAAAAAAAACAAAAGAAAAAAAATTTATTGGTCAACATTGAGAACTTAACTATAACCATTACCGATGCAAATGTTAATGTCAATTATATATTTGGCACTAAAAAGTATAATAATGGTATTTTCAACATGTTGTACTCCATAATGCTATTTCAAATGTTAAATATACTTCTTATCATAATTATTAAGGTTTGAAAGTTGTACAAATAAACTTTTAGTTTTAAAATAATTTGAAAATGCAAATTTTGAAATGATTATTGAGGGAGTAAAAATATTAACCAATAGTATATGATAAATTTGGCACAACAAATATGACTTTATCAGAGTGTGCTTTTTACACTCAAATGTCAAATTTATCACTGGTACATCAATAATAGCGTTGCTCTAGTCTAACATATAAACCTCTATATACGTTAGGACATTGTGAATTTACGGCCAAGCCAAGATTAACAGCAACATTATTTAAAGTTAACATTTCAATTACTTAAAGTCTCACTAAGTTATTCTAACACACATGAACGCGCGTTTTAACATTAGGCTATTCCGAGTTTTAACATTAGTCTATTCTATTAGATGAATATTTATACACCAAACATGATTATATGGAGATGAATTGCATGTCTTTACCGGTAAGAGTTCCTAAGGAGGACCTACTTCTAGGAGTAGATTATGTTTTAACCTACCATCATCTACTCAGCCGGGCATTAATCTTTACTTCGGCAGTGTTCATCATGATTTCTTCTCTAGCTTATAGTTTTTATTCTTCTTTTAATTGTTTTTTTTTTCTGCGTCTTTTGAAGTTGTTTTGAACCTTTTTGTAATTGTGGATCCATCTTATTTTATTTTAAAAATTTTGAGTCAGGCAACGCTTTGGAGTCTAATGCGTTCCAACATGATTGAGATGCGCTAATTCGCTTTTAATATCAGTTATCCTCTCTTTAATTAAAAATAGGCGTGATGAAGCATATTTATGTAAACTGGTTGAATTTGACATACGACAAGTACTTCTTATATTTTAAATATTTTATGTTTTTCCTATATCACGATCGTCGAGGTATATGAACATATAAATATAACATGTATTAGTTTTGTGTATTTACGAGTTAGAATTATGATGTTTTGAATATTAGCTAAACATGTAATTTTTGTTATGTGATTATGAAGATCTAAAAGTCCATAATTGTATATGGCTGAAGGTAAAGACAAACGATAATTTCATAATTGACTTCATGATAACATGTACTCTTATTAACATAAAATATATATGTTTTAAAAGAGAAAAACAAAGAAAAATGTAAGCAAAGGTCAGACAGTCAGTTGTCATGACATGTGTTTCGCGACCAATATAAGGTATAAATGAAGGCTACGTTTTTATTTCTTTTTCCCGCGGGAAGACAAAAAGAAAAGAAAGAAAATCAATAAAACCGAAAATTCTCAATTCAACGCCTGATTTCGAATCATATTTTGAATGTCAACTCAAGGGAAGAAAATTACTGTTTTATTTTATAGATATAAATATATGTTGTTGTTTTTTCCCGCACTTTTCAACACTGCCAAAACAGAAAATAAGAGATCCTAGAGACCCAAAAATCCCCAACCGACCACTTCGTTTTTTTAAAAATCATGAAAAAGAAAATAAGAAAAGAAATATAAATTTTCTCAGTCAAATACTCGCCAAACATGCTTTTTCATTCCCTGCCTTTTTCCTTTCCTCTCTTTTCTTATTCTGTAGTGGCTCCACATGTGATAAACTCCTATAAATCTCACTCTCTCAGCTCTCCACCATAGGAATTAACCTCAAAAATCGTCCCTCTCTCTCCTCTCTCTCTCTCTCTCTCTCTCTCTCTCTCTCTCTCTCTAACATTTCTTGAACCCTAAAATGGCTGCTTCTTTAATTCAAACCCTGAACACAAAAACAAACAATCATCATATCATCTTCTCAGACAACTTCTGTCCTAAGTCCCATTCTTTTGGACAGGTCTCTTTGCCCATGAAAAACGAATCAAATATTTATATGTCTTCTTCCTTTTCTCATTCATTGTCCTCAGTCAGACAGTCATCCGTCTCTGCCACTTTCCTCGCGACATCCATGGCTGCTGCGGCGGCAGTCGAGTCGTCCAGACCTAAATTGTCAAACCTTTGGAGAGAAATTCATGGCTGCAACAACTGGGAGGACTTAATGGAGCCGTTGCACCCTCTTCTCCGGCAGGAGATAATCCGTTACGGCGAGTTCGTTGCCGCCTGCTACAAGACCTTCGATCTCGACCCGAACTCGAAACGATACCTGAACTGCAAGTACGGCAAGAAAAATATGTTCAGAGATGTGGGAATGGAGAATTCCGGCTATGATGTAACCAAGTACATCTACGCCACTCCTGACATCACAATTCCGGTCCAGGCCAGCGGCACCTCCCGGTGGATTGGTTATGTGGCGGTGTCAGCCGACAAGGAGGTTAAGAGGCTCGGAAGGAGGGACATACTAATTACCTTCCGAGGGACGGTGACCAATCCCGAATGGATTGCCAACTTGATGAGTTCCTTAACTCCTGCAAGGCTCGATCCTCACAACCCAAGGCCCGACGTCAAGGTCGAATCAGGGTTTCTTAATTTGTACACTTCTGATGAAAGCTCGAGCAAATTTGGGCCTGAGAGCTGCCGGGAACAGCTTCTTTCGGAGATTTCGAGGTTGTTGAACAAATACAAAGGTGAAGAGCTAAGCGTAACTTTGGCCGGTCACAGCATGGGAAGCTCCCTGGCTAATCTTCTCGCTTATGACATCGCCGAGCTCGGTTTAAACAAGAGGAACTACGACCAGAAAGACGATATCCCAGTCACGGTGTTCTCTTTTGGAGGACCGAGGGTTGGGAATTTGGGGTTTAAGGAACGGTGTGAAGAACTTGGTGTCAAAATTTTGCGGATCGTAAACGTAAACGATCCGATTACGAAGATGCCCGGAGTTTTGTTCAACGAGAATTTTAGGGTTTTGGGAGGGAAGTACGAGTTTCCTTGGAGCTGTTCATGTTATGCTCATGTGGGCGTCGAATTAGTCCTCGATTTTTTCAACGTGCAAAACCCTTCGTGTGTTCATGATTTGGACACGTACATAAACTTATTAAAGTGTTCTCAACGAGTTCACGAGCAGACTGAGAGGGAAAATCATGTTGTGAACAATATTGGAGGAGAGTTTTTCAACAGAGCCAAGGATTTGTTCTTGAGTGCTCAGAATTTCAACATGTTGCCTTGGATAAATGCCGCTGGTAATATGGTGAACTTGGTTCAATCACAAAGAACATAACTAAATCTTTCTCCTAGTTAATTATGATAATAGTTTTAGGTGTAGAATTATATGATATACATGAAGTAATCCTCAGCCCGTCTGAATTTTTGCTACGGAAAAGAGAAACTTCTTGTTAGGAAATTAGTCATTTAGTGCATAAATATGAACATATATATTTTGTACATGAGAGAAGATTTTGATCATATCCTCTGAAAATTATATCACGAGGACGTGGTTTGCAATTTTTTTGTGGCCGATAGGAAAATTTATTTTACTATCTGTTGTTGTCCCTATTGATATTAATGAATCTATTATTTCTTTACTTTATTTCAGTCCATATTCTTAGAATTAAACGCTTATATAAGTTGATCATCGATATATAGTTTTTGTGCTGTGACATATATTCTAACATATATATGCATAATTGTATTTTACCAGGGGCCAGTCATGTTGTATTTAGTTCAATTGGAGAGTACTCAATATTGGCTGTAAACAGCTTCCCTGGAATAGAGATCAATCATCAGTGGATCATAATTGAGTTTGTTTGTTGTGTAATTGCAGAACTGAACACATACGCTGAGATTTTCCAGGCTTAACCAAAAGTAAGAGCTTATATATAATATGTCCATGGTTTTTTCCTTAATTTGACAAGCTGATTAATAATTGGTTTTTTCTCGTCATTACTACAGTAATACTCAACTTCTTGGATAAAAAATTGATTTGGTCTTGTAAAAATGCAATGATCCCATATTATAGTGACTCCTTGGGCGTTGACTGTAAAAGTTACAGGCGGAGTCTTTGCCAAATTCAAAAACACAAAATTAGGTCAGATATCAATGGGAATTAAAAGTTAACCAATAAATAATTCACTATCAAATATTTCCAATATACATATATGTACATCGTAGCTCTAATTACGATTAATTAATATTATTATTTACACCTTTTCTCTCAATTTTATTTTCTTTAGGTTTTGATAAGGAGTTTTTGTACGCGGCATAATTTGAAGGTGCTAGCAAAGGTTTAAGTGAGGACTTAATCTTTTGCGATCAACTTCAAGCTTTAGCCCTCTTTAGGATGCTTATGATGCTCCCGTTTTTCATGTTTTTCTTTAGTTCTATGGTTGTTTCTTTTTATTATATTTTTTTCCTTTTATTTAATTAATATATTTGAGGGGGCGTCTTGTGCGGGATAACAAGCTAACTTCTTGGACACGTATAAACCTATTTGGGAATTTAGACTTAAAGGAGAACGCACTGAATGTTGTAAATTAAGGATGACTGATATTTTCTGTAAAGGTTGCTTTTCGGTCCCTTTAGGTGTGACAAATGCATTTGAAGCTGAGTTGATAAGTGTGATCACAGCAATTTGATTATGCTAATTTTAATTATGGTTGGAAGGATTATTGGTCCGAATGTGATAACAGTTTCGTACTTCATATGCTCCGATCCCGCAACAGGTCGGTGTCATAATTGGAAATACAAAGCAAGTTGAAAATGACGACTTTTTCACAACTAGAAATGATGAACTTCATTGTTATTCACGTTTTTTGGGAGGATAATCGAGCCACAGATAAGTTGGCCTCCAAAGTTGTTTTTCTTTAGTCTGTAACGTAGTGGTGGACGTCTCTGGAATTCTGTGATCAGTTGGTTGCCAGAAATATGACACGTCCTCGTAGTTGGGTTTTACTCGGAAGCTTTTAGCAAGGACTAACTGTCAAATCTTGGCATGATCGGGAAAGTTTTTGCTTGACCTATTGTATAGTTATACTGGTTTCTGACAAAACTAGAGTGTCTTTAGTTTCTCTTGTTATTTTAGGTAAATTACACGAATGATCCCTAAATTTTTTAAAAGGTGACTATTTAGTCTCTACTTTATTTTAACGAAACGAACCCCAAACTAACGTTGCCGATGATCGCAAAGTTGAGCGCTCTTCTTCTCCAGCGCCGTTAAGAGTGACTGTCATCAGCCAATTTGCTTTCTCTCTCCATCCTAGGTCTCACTTTTTTTCTGTCTCTCTCTCACCCTGTCTTTTTTAGAACGCATTTTTGCTGTTGATCTCTGCAAAATCGCCTCCAACTCCGACCGAGGTCCGATGACAATGGAGGAGATCTGTGTAGATGTGGTTTTGCCACAAGAGGTTGAAGGACCATAAGGCGATGCCGATGCCAGCAAAGTGGCCGTGGAAGGATTAGCCGGCGAAGCGGCCAGGTTTGCTGGTGGAAGCAATGGCAGTCACTGTCCGACGAAGCCGTGTGTTAATAGTAATTAAGGACATTTTCGTGTTTCTAACCAAAATATGGGCCACGTGATATCTCACGTGTATTGTACCGTTATTTTTTGGACAAAATTTTATGGAAAGGACTACATTGCACATTTTTAAATAGTTTAGGGTTTGTTTCGTCAAAAAAAAATTTGTAGACCAAATTGTCACCGTTTAAAGAGTTTGGGGACCGTCCGTGTAATTTACCATGCTATTTTTTAATGCTTTTCTTTACATTCTTTTGTGCTATTGTTTGCCTTTAGGCTGGATCTTTCAATTTGTGCTTGCTCATTTCATTTTTCTTCATTTTAATAATAGTTTGAGAGGAGGGTTTGATAATAGACGTAACCATCTCGCGGGTTCCATCCAAGTTGCGGTTTTCTAATAAGTTGGGGTTTTCTTAATTTTCCTCTACTCTTTTAAATGTTCCAACAATATATGAGATGATTAGCCATGTCTAATAAGTTAATATTGCATGTACTAAAGGGTGTGGGATAGACACGCTAGTACATACACGCAAATTTCCATAATTAGTAAAACTTGATCATGAATGATCAACATGATAAGCATGAAGTACGTGAACCGTGTATTCCCTTCTTCTAGATAAATAGTTATAATTTCTTTCTAATACCATTTAAAATCAAATATATTCTTCCTGTTTTCCAATCACGAAAGCTCATAGTGTGAGCAAAAGTCATGCAAGAATATTTGAAGAAGATTTCTCCGTCCTATAATAATTGTACTACCAATCAGCTTTGACGTTTGAACGTTGAAGGACATATTATTCTATCTTTTTCTTGTTACATAATCATTTGCATGCTTATATCAGACACGCTTCCGATGGTCCTCTACTAAATATATATATATATATATATATATGTGTGTGTGTGTGTGTGTGTGTGTGTGTGTGTGTGTGTGTGTGTGTGTGTGTGTGTGTGTGTGTGTGTGTGTGTGTGTGTATACATATGAATACCTCAAACATTTACATAGACATGCATATACTTGATCGTGCGATTATATATATATACGCAACAACTTTATCAATTCAAAGAACAATTTCCAAAAGAAATAAACATTTCATATATTTACTTTATAATGCAATACGGAAAGGATTAGGAAGAGACATGCATATACTTGATCGTGTGATTAATTCCTTGGAGTTATGTTTCAACAAAAACTTGATTGGAAAACTGAAACTAAGGATATATGTCGAGTCTACTTTAGAAAGAGACAATTTGTTTCAGACACAACTGAAGAATGAATGAAAAGAAACCCTCAATAATCTTGTTAAATCTTTCCCCAGTTCGATCCTGCATGCACAGGAAAAAAAAAAAAAAAAAAAAAAAAAAAGAGGAAAAATTAAAGAAAATATGGATTGAAGTTGAAGTTGATGTAGCTGAAAGTAAGTCGTACAAGATTAGTGTGAATTTGGCTTTCTCTACCCTCCAACAAGATGGGACTTACGACTTTGTTTCATCAAAACATAACAGCTAGCTAATGTCTGAACTATATATAGCTGGCTGTTACCTGTTCATATTGTCTGCATTAGCTTTAGTCAAGGCAACAATTCAAATGTAAGTTTGTACTACATAATCAAGACCTTTAGAAATTGCAGTATGAACATATAACGGTGTAAGGCTTGGCTGTGCATCGAAAGACCAACATCTGTACTAGGTTTACTCGGTACTGGGGGCATGGTTTTATTTTCTTTCCAAAATATTGGAGTGGATAATTAAATGGGTACCAGGATAATTGCTAGAATGTGCTAATTAAGAGTTTTTTGAATTTGTCTGACATAAATGATCGACTCTCGTTATTTATTGAGAGCGTGTTCCTTTCATAGATACCAAAAGAAAATTTGAGTTGATGCAAATTTTTATACGAGAAAATATTGTATTAAAAAAGTTGAGTTGTGAATAGAAATAAATAGAATGGATGATAAATATTTTAGCATGATGGCAAGTAAATAGTGTAGTAAAAAAGCTTGTGAATCAAAGTTATCAAAAGAATGGAGGATTAATTTTTTAGCATGATGGCAAGCATCTCTATTCTTTTTAATCATCGAAGTAAACTAATTAAGACCTACTTATTTCGTTGAACTATGAGTATTAATTGTTTTATTTGCCACGCTGGCTATGACACGTATGCATATGTGCATGCATCTATATACCAAAATGATAATCATGGATTGGTAAATATCTTCATACATTGAATCACATATGCATATGTTTTTCGCGCCCTTAACATCCAAAACCGTGTTTCGCATGCACATAGAATTGAAAATCAGGCCTACTCAACGGGGTCTTTCTGATTGGTGACTTCAGCCAAACTTAGGAGCGTCAAGTACTAATAAACTTACAGAATAATATATATATATATATATATTTATTTATAACTTTCATTTGCCAACATATATGTCCCACCAAGGAAAATGATTACTTGGATATTCACAGCCAAAAGTTTCGTCCTTTATCTAGTGGCACATGTGCATCTTCCGTTAGACGTTATTTGAGAACTTTACTTGATATTATCAATATATATGAGTACGTCATTCGGTTTTTATTTTATTTTATTTTATTATTATTATTTTTTTTTGGAATGAAGAGAAAAGGTCCAACTGATAGAGTAACTCATAATTTGGTCAATCGTTAGTAATTAGTGCAAAGTGTGAAACCCTAGGTTCATTCCTAATATTAGCAAAAAATAAAGCATAAATATAAACGATAAAAAAGAGTTAAAAGATTGCCACTTAATTCCCAACCAAATATATATGTTTTGAAGGATTAACATCACTGTTAAGAAACTATGTACCTAGCTATTATATGTTACGCATCCAATAGTTTCACGTAAATAATTGTAAGATAAATCAGTCAATTTCTAAACTTTGGGTACCTCTCCCTCGCAAGCTGCTTTTCAGGTTCATAACTTTGGCAGATAAGAAGTACTGCCAGTACATATTTTATAAACAATAACTATTATCTTATTACAACACAAAAAGACGAAATGAAACTGTGTGGAGCCGGGCCAAAAGTCCACTACAATTACAAGAAAAGACACCTGACTAATAATTTGGATAGTGAGATTATGTGGGATCCAACACATCGTTTGATTGGATTGCTAGAAAGAGTATAAATCCAGCATATAGGAATAAGCATCTAATTTAATTTATTCAAAGAAAGATTCATCTAAGATACATTCATGTATGTATATGACACTTTCAAGAACATTGTAAACATGTTATATCCACGTCATTATCAACATTTATATATGCTCCACACGCACCAATGTTTCTGGATTTTTCTCTCACTTTATCACATTTCTATTTTTTTTTTTATTGGAAAAATAAGACTGACGCCCCCGGAATTACAGTAGCCCTCTTTGAAATAACTTGATTATGGTGTCTGTCTCTCTTGTTACCTGCTAAACTTTTAAGTGAAATGACGAAAACTTTCAAATAATCTATACTGTTGGATTTTAACGAGAGCCAATCTAAGCCATTGATGGCATAGAGAAATATTGATATTTAGATTTCATTAAGAAAGACCATTATCCAGTTCTTCAAAAATCAAATGCCCCAAATTTTGAAAAAAGTCCAAACGAAACTCTAGATCTGATGTTGTCAGTTTTCAAATCTAGAGGTGTTCAAAAAGTCTACCAAACTGCGAAAATCGTCAAATTCAAAACAAACTGAATCAAATCACTAACTATTATTGAATTATTGGGCGGTTTAATCATTTTTTTAATCTATTTTTTTTTTTTTATAGTTTGGTTTGTGGTTTGGACTTCCCAAACTGACCAAACAGCCTAATAATCCGTCTAAAATTATTCATTTATAATTTTTTATATTATATCTATTAAAATAATTTTTTAATTGCTTTGATTTAATATTATATTCAAAATTATTCATTTATATTAAAGTAAATAAAAAGTAAGATTTTAAAATATTTGATGTAAATAGTAGTGATCTATTCATTAATAATAAGTAACTTACCTAATAAATTTACTATTTACTGCTAGTTTGTTCAAATATTATTAAAACCCGCTATTTATTTAAATTGTTTGGTGTAAAAGTGCCATTTATTTCTTTCTCCCTTGTTCATTGCTAAATGACCCGAGATATTGTTTTTAAATTGTTTGAAAAGCTTAAAGGCCAATTTTTAGTTTAGAAATTTAGGCCATAACTTGTCAAGTTTGGTTCCCTTGATAAGTTATGGACAAACTTGTGTTATAGTTCATGACCCGAACAAGTTATGGACAATTTTTAACTTGTCAAGTTTGTTCATAAAAGACAAGTTATGGGAAAATAATAATTTGCCTATTTTGGTACTTATATGTAAAATTGGCCTATTAATTTTAATAAATTTTGACCTATTTTCCCTTTTCCCTTGATTTAAAGGGTATTTGTTGGATGTCAATAGATATAATGTGGATGTCGCTTTAATTAAGTTCAGAAAAAAAGAATGTCATTATAATTTATTGTGTTTGAGAAGATGTTACTGTAATTATTTTAACATAAATTAGGGGAATCAGTCACTGTAATGACGTACTTTTTATTGTGATGGTAAACATATAGCTTATATCTAGCGAAGCTAAGAAGTATCAAACTGGAGTGTGTTTTGTGTGTGGACCCAGATACGCGGACAGAAACAGCGTAATAGAGCAACAAATTATATAAATTTGATAACCGACCAAACTACACTTGAATGTAACACGTGAAAGTCAATAAACAACCACTCAAAACATAAAGTCAAACAATTATCAATATATATATATATATATATATATCTCCATATATACAAAGTCAAACACTTTGTAGCCACGAACGCTGATCGAATTAGCTCTTTTTTTATAAAAAAAAAAAAAAAGAATAAAATTTGTAGTCATAGATTTTCATATCGTCATTGACTCAAGATCATCATTTGATCATTTGGCTGTTGATCAGATAATAGTTCATTTTTTATTTTTTGTTGCTAGTAAAAGATTGTGGTAATACTTAATAGTATACCGAATTACGGACAAAAAGGAAAGCGAACAAAAAATTATAGTAAAAGAGAAATAGAAGGAAACAAGAAAAAGAGAAAGTAGAAGGTCAAGGGAAGCCATGCACAGCCATGATAGTTGTACTGATGGGGATATAACAAGGATTTTCCCAGTTACTTGTAGTGTGCAAATTCTGCAACTGCCCTACTTCACGTGCTCCTGTTCTGGCTATATGACAAAGAACAATTGTGAGGGAACATGCAATAGCATTTTCTTTTCTGAAGGATACTTGTATTCCAAAAACTTGTACTGCCACAAATGATTTTTTAATACAAGCATAAATTAAACCTGATTAGTGATCGGTTCCACCACTTATAGTTGAAAACGCAGGAGGAAAGAAAACATGCACGAAGCTCTCATAGCAGGAATTGGCAAGACGATCAAGTACATATATGACTCTTTGAATACACACCTATATAATTTGTGAAAAACTCTGATAGATGAAGACAAAGACACTTGTAAACCAAGGGTCACCTAACTCACCACCAAGACATTACTCAAATCAATGGGACAAAAACAATAAAATTAGAAGGTTGAAAAACCATCTCCATAATTACAAACAGAAAACAAAAACACACAACACCTACAAGTCTGAGCTAACGCCTTTATTGTAACTAAACAACTACCACTATAAGAAAGAAAAACTTCAACACAAAAGATGTTGAAGCGAATCCCGCCACCGTGAGCAATAGAACTAGGGAACACAATGATGCACATGGTCAGAATCATAGTGGAAAGAGCAAACCTTCACCGACGCATGAGATCCGTGTTGGAAAAATAATGGCATCGAGTGCGTAGCGGAATTTAAAAATTTTAATCAACGTCAAAGCCAAACAAGAACATGTTCATGATGCTATATAACATAAATACTAAAGATCTAAATCATACCTTTTGAGATTTCAGGAAACTGCACGTCTGACAGATCAAAGCTTTCCAAACAGCAACCAGAAGAGCCTCAACCAACTAGTCTTCGTTGCTATTCTCATTTCCACGATCGGTGTGCGGGTGGGCACACTTCGTTTTAATCTCCTCTTGGTATTCTTGATCTCCTTCCAATCACAAGAGAGCCAAAGAAAAATTGTTCTTGATAATTAAACAATTTTTCCTCTTGGAATCTCTTATCAATAGCCTCCAAAAAGTCTCTCAAGTGATCTAATGAGTAATGTGACTTAATAGGCTATTTATACTGTTTACAAAGTCATACTTCTGTAACAATTAGGTTTCCCAAAGATTTAATCGCACCCGGAGTCGATTTTACCACATCAGCACGTGTTACGCGTTACAACCGGTCGACTGGTGACAGAGACGTTATAACTCACCGGTCGACCTGTCCTTCACAAACCGATCGGCCGGACCGGTCGACCTGTGACCGGTCTACCCACCGGTCGATCTGTCTGCACTGACGAAAGTTGTTTTCCTAGTTCTTCAACATGAGAAACTTGCATAGAGCCTCAGTTTTGATTCAAGCAATCCAATAGAGAAATTGCCTGATCAAAACAGTCATATAATAGTCTTCCCATATTAAACAACTCTTAAAACAATAATTCAACCAATTCATCTAGAATCAATTTATCAATTAATTCACCCGATAAATCACTCATGAATTAACTTTGAACCTCTTTTTCAGAAATAACACAAGTTACCAATATGTAGGAAATACACCGTATTGTTACAGGAAATTATTTGAGCTAGCAAAGGGACCCGATGGACATATATGAATCAATCTCCTATAATCACAACGATACTTGTAAACCAACAAGTCTGTCTCATGATTATAAAACTCTAGCGCTATTCCACTAAAAGCCTAGAGCTGCACTCTCGATTTATATAGCGTATTTACAAAGCTCTAATTAGCTCTAGTCCATGACTCAATATATATTAGTATATCATCCCCATAGGATATCCATAATCGACTTGAGGTCAAGTTCCATTTTACCTTCCTGATTACATTTATCTTATGTTCCATTATCAAACCATTGGAAAAACACTATTCATACTATTACAAACAGTAAACCATTAGATAACACAGAGTAGTCTAATGGCCGAGCACTCGTATTTTCAAATCCACTGATAATGCATAAGAGGATGTCATTGACTCTTTATAGGTGCTATGGATTCCACTATCTATGAATAATGAATCTACGCATACATGAGTCATACCCCTAATGCACCGGTAAGCGTACCTTTACATAATGTCAGGATGTCTCCCTTTAGTACATCAAAGGATACAAGTCAAGTATACGGGTTCATCATCCATCTCAGGATTAAGATGACAACATATAATTCGTCAAAAGTGAATTGTTTTATTCAAACAGAATTATTAATTAAAACAATTCATCTTTTGTCCGATCCAATATAGATTTCACCATTAGAAACTATATCAATCTCTCTACCCATGGAGTCCCACCAAGACAAGCCGTCTTCGTTAGGAAGCAGACAACATAACAATCTTAACATGAATAAAGTGCCCAACTTTATTCCCTCGATTGTGGATCATAAGATTTAGACTATCATCTTTAGATTCTTGTCTTCCGCATGTTCTTCACATTACATCCATGATCTAAAGATTTAGAATGACAGTCTCAGACTTTCTGTTTGCTTATCATAGATTCAACTATTATGAACATAAAGAAGACAATACATAGATATATGAAATAAACAAATCTTTATTAATAGTCAAAATGTCTCAAAGAAAATTGTTACATTTATTCCTAAGGGCATAAACGCTAACAATCTCCCACTTGCACTTAAGTGAGTAAATGTGACATACTACGCAGCCCCATAGCCTTGACATGCTTCTCGAAGATCTTAGCCGGCAGGGCCTTCGTGAATGGGTCAACCATATTGTCCTCTGACGTGATCTTGCATATTTCCACAAGCCCTTCTTCAATAAAGCTTCTTATCACATGATACTTCCTGTCTATATGCTTACTCATTTTCTGATATCTTGGTTCTTTGGTGTTAGCTATTGCCGCGCTGTTATCACAGTATAGTCTCAATGGCTTATCGACACCAGGAACAACTTCAAGATCCATCAAAAATTTGCGGAGCCATACTGCTTCTTTTGAAGCGCCACTAGCTGCCACATACTCGGCTTCCATCATTGAGTCAGAAGTGCAAGTTTGCTTGACACTCCTCCAAACGACAGAACCACCTCCCAGAGTAAAGATAGAACCCGAAGTCGATTTCCTAGAATCCAAATAGGATTGAAAATCCGAATCTGTATATCCTATAGGTGTCAAATCCTCCCCGGAATATACCAGCATATAATTTCTAGTCCTCCGAAGATACTCGAATATATGCTTGACCGCAACCCAGTGGTTAGGTCCTGGATTCGACTGAAATCGACTTACAATCCCGACCGCATGGCAAATGTCCGGTCGAGTACAAAGCATTGCATACATAAGGCACTCGACTGCCGAAGCATAAGGCACCTTCGCCATGTATTCTTTTTCTTTAGATGTCTTGGGACAATCACTGTTTGAAAGAGTAATTCCAGACCTAGATGGTTGCCCACCTTTCTTGGAATTCTGCATTTCATACTTCTCGAGAATTTTATCTATGTATGAAGCCTGAGAGAGAGATATCATTTTGTTCTTTTGATCTCTTAAGATTCGAATGCCCATAACATAATTAGCTTCTCTTAAGTCCTTCATGTCAAACTGTTTAGTAAGCCAAACTTTGACTGATGATAAAGCCCCTACATCATTGCCAATAAGTAGAATATCATCAACATATAACAGTAGAAAAACCACTTTCCCATCTTGTATATGTTTATAAACACAAGGTTCATCCATATTCTATTGGAATCTAAAAGTCTTGACCACTTGGTCAAATCTTTTGTTCCAAGAACAGTAAGCTTGCCTTAATCCATAAATGGATTTCAACAACTTGCAAACTTTTCTCTCTTGACCCTTAGCCCCAAAGCCTTCTGGTTGTACCATATAGATACTTTCCTCAAGATGGCCATTCAAGAATGCCGTCTTGACATCCATTTGCCAGATCTCGTAGTCAAGAGTAGCCGCAACGGATAAGAGAATGCGGATAGACTTAAGCATGGCTCCAGGCGAAAAGGTTTCCTCGTAGTCGATTCCTTCCTTTTGCGTGTATCCTTTAGCTACCAGTTTAGCCTTATAGGTTTCGACCTTTCCTTCTGCATTTCTCTTTCTCTTGTAGACCCATTTACACCTAATGGGCTTAATCCCATCGGGAAGATCTACAAGTTCCCAGACTAGATTAAAATCCATAGATTTCATCTCAGCTTTCATGGCTTCTGTCCAGAGGTTTGCATCAACATCCTCCATAGCTTCTTTGTAAGTATAAGGATCTCTGTCATGTTCCAGAGATTCTGCCAAAAAGGTTTCCCCATTAGCCATGAATCTCTCAGATTCTTGTCTGATCCTCCCACTACGCTGAAGCCCCTTAGGTTGTTGTTGGGTTTCCTCTTCTACTCTGATTGGATCGGTTTCCAAAGGAACAGTTGGTATAACTAAGTCACTCGACATTTCCTCAAGCACTATTTTGCTACGAGGCTTAAAGTCGTTCGTGTAACTTTCCTCAAGGAATATTGCATTCGTTGAAACCACGACTTTATTTTCCTTGGGATTATAGAAATAACCCCCCTTTCGTCCCTCTTGGATAACCTACAAAAATGCATACTTCTGAACGTGCTTCCAACTTGTTCGCTTCCTTGTCCAGGACATGTGTAGGACATCCCCATATGCGAATATGGTTCAAGGATGTCTTCCTGCCCGTCCACAACTCGTGAGGAGTTTTAGGAACCGACTTTGTTGACACGTTGTTCAGAAGATAACATGTAGTTTGTAAAGCATATCCCCAGAAAGATATAGGCAATGTCGAATAACTCATCATGGACCGTACCATGTCCAGCAAGGTTTTATTTCTTCTCTCAGCTACACCATTCTGCTGTGGAGTGCTAGGTGTAGTTAAATGGGATAAAATCTCATTCTCTTAAAAGTATCCGGTGAACTCATCAGAGAGGTATTCTCCACCTCGATCGGATCGAAGTACCTTTATGGGTTTACCCAGTTGCTTTTCCACTTCAGCCTGAAACTCCCTGAATTTATCAAAAGTTTCGCTTTTGTGATGCAATAGGTACACATAACCATATCTTGAGTAATCGTCAATAAAAGTGACGTAATACTCATACCCTCTTCTTGCCTTGATATTCATGGGACCATAAACATCACTATGCACAAGTTCAAGAACACCTTCAGCCCTATTGCCTTTAGACCCAAATGGTCTTTTGGTCATTTTGCCCTCCAAACAAAATTCACATTGGGGTAAGGACTCAACCTTTAAAGAACTTAAAGGTCCATCCTTTACCAACCTTTGTATCCTATTAAGGCTAATGTGACCAAGTCGCAAATGCCAAAGATATGTCTCATTAGAGTGAGAAGTTTTAAGCCTTTTAGAGTTACTAACAACTTCAGTGTTTAGCAGTGAGTTCATCTCAGGTTTAATAAAATATAGATTATTTTCCATCCATCCATCACAGATAAAAGACTTGTTTTTATGAATCACAACTTTATTATTAAAAGAAACTAAATAAGAATCCTTAAATAAACAAGCAACAGAAATAAGATTCCTCTTTAATTGAGGAACATAAAAACAGTCTCGTAAAAATAAACTCCTATAACTATCAAAATAAAGATGGACGTCTCCCACTACTTCAGCCAACACTAGTGTTCCATCGCCCATCCTCAACGTGAATCTTTCATTTAGAAGACTTCTCGTTTGCTTGAACCCCTGCAGAAAAACACATACATGATTAGTTGCTCCATAATCTATGACCCAGTTGTCACTGGATTCCTCAACTAGACATGCTTCCACAATCAAAAGATCACACTCACCTCCTTTGCCTTTAGCGGCTAGGTAGTCTTTGCAATTCTTCTTCATGTGCCCCACCTTCCCACAATGAAAGCATTTAAGCTTGTTCGGGTTCCTCTTCTTCTTGTTCTTGCCCTTGTTTGGCGGAACTGAAGAACTCTCCTTCTTAGCTACTTGCTTCTTCTTTCCATTCCCTGAAGGGGGTTTTGAAGAAGATGCCTCAGCAAAGTTGGCTTCCACAATAGTCGACCCCTTGATCATTCGCTCAAACTTTTGGAGTTCTTGTATCAACTCTGTCAGGGTTATATTCTGTCTAGCGCTCAAATTGAACGTTGCCCTAAACAAAATATATTCCTTCAACAAAGTCTCAAAGATCATGGTCAGCTAAGACTCAGCATTGATGTCGGCCCCATTGGTGTGAACTTCAGCCAAATAGCCCATCACCTTCAGCATATGTTCTTTTATGGAAGACCTAGCCTTTTGTCTGCAGTTAATAAGGTTACTAAGGGCTTCCCAATGTTTTTTAGTGGCTTGGCCACCGAACATGTCATCAAGATTATCCATAATCTGACGAGCAGTTATGTAATCTTCATGTTGTGCTTGTAGCACAGTGGACATGCTCGCCATCATATAACAGCGAGCCATATCGTTAGAGTCCTTCCAGCGTTGAAACGCTATGAAAACCTCATTAGGAGCATTAACAGGTGGCTCCGGAGGACAAGGTGTGTTCAGTACGAAATTCAGTTTCTCAAAGGTTAGGACGATCTTTAGGTTCATTTTCCAATCGGTAAAATTGTCGCCAGTTAAGTTGTGTTTATTAAGTATCGATGATAATGCGCTAGAAGACATTTTGATCTACAATAAACATTCATATATCTAGTATAAGCAAACTTGCATAAACATTTAGTAATCAAACATATATACATGTTACAATGCAACAAATATGTTTGTGTGTCAAAACCTTGAAAAAATCACAACCTTACAACGATAATTCCCAACTCAAAATTTTGTAAGTCTCCAAGGGGAGATCATGCAAAATTTAATTGGGAACACGGATCCCCTCCGATCAATATACCATCCGGATCAATCTCTGTCCAGCATATATTGATAACCGTTTTCTTTGGCCATTAATTTAATTAGCAGAGCTTCTAGGGAGATTAATAATTAAATTAATCTTGAGTGTATAACAATCATTTCAACTATTTGATCCATATATTACAATTGTCACCTAGGGCTGTACAACCATAAAAATATGCTCAAATAAATTATCCTCTCGGAGATCCACACCAGTACATAATGAATCCCTTCCTAGGGGTCGGAATCACCATGTGTTACCTGCGGACCAACGATGGAGGCCATGGGTCTTTTCTTCAAAAACCCTCACCCACTCAATCTTTTGGAAAAAATGGTTTTATGTTAAGAAATATGCATGAACAATTTTAATGAGCGGCACTCCCTATTCTATATGACATGTTATCATATATATAGCAAATCATATTATATGCAATCATACAAAGCAATTAAGCTAGGCAACAAGCATAATAATAATAATAACCGTAATATTATGGTTCCATCCTAGAGAAAAGAAAGAAATTAAAGATTACAAAGAATAATCAAAACATATATCGATTCTTCATCTCGAATCTTCCCGGTTGTCCTTGAATTCTTCATCACAATCTAATTCCGGTTATCATAAAATTATTTTTCATGTTTTCTTGAAAAAATCTCAAAAAACTGCAAAATCGTATACTGTCCCGTTAGGTCCGGTCGACCGGTGACAGAGTAGTTATACTCTACTGGTTGACCGCCTTACACTAACAGGTCGACCGGTGAGGTCGACTGGTGCCCGTGCGACAGTAACCCAGATTTTTAGAAATCAAAGCAGTTTTTCAATTTATTCAAAAAACACAAAACAATTTTATAAACCAAGGAAAAATTAGATACCTTCATATCCTTCATCTTGAACATTCATCTTCAATCTCCTCTAAGAATTTTACATAAAAAATTCCTATATCGTTTTCTGGTTTACAAAATTTCTACTAAAGAAAATAAAATAAACCCTAACAGCGATGATAGGCCGCATATCTAATTACATTGCAAAGAATAAATTCCTATACAACCATTCTAAACTCTAAGGAACCATAACCGGTAAAAATTAAATAATAAATAATCATTGATAATTTATAAATGACAACCAATAATAATTATTTAATCATTCATTCACCATATATTCATGATAACACATAATATAGAAACCCTAGAGTGCCATCTCTCTAAAATATCAATTCAAGCATAAAAGAGATATTTTTTAGATCACAAATCTATGCACATAGCATAATCATGAACAAATAACCATGGCTCTTATACCAATTGTTGGAAAAATAATGGCATCGAGTGCGCAGCGGAATTAAAAAATTTTAATCAACGTCAAAGCCAAACAAGAACATGTTCATGATGCTATATAACATAAATACTAAAGATCTAAATCATACCTTTTCAGATTTCAGGAAACTGCACGTCTGACAGATCAAAGTGTTCCAAACAGCAACTAGAAGAGCCTCAATCAACTGGTCTTCTTTGCTATTCTCGTTTCCACGATTAGCGTGCGGGTGGGCACACTTCGTTTTAATCTCCTCTTGGTATTCTTGATCTCCTTCCAATCAGAAGAGAGCCAAAGAAAAATTGTTCTTGATAATTAAACAATTTTTCCTCTTGGAATCTCTTATCAATAGCCTCCAAAAAGTCTCTCAAGTGATCAAATGAGTAATGTGACTTAATAGGCTATTTATACTGTTTACGAAGTCATACTTCCGTAACAATTAGGTTTCCCAAAGATTTAATCGCACCCAGAGTCGATTTTGCCACATCAGCACGCGTTACGCGTTACAACCGGTCGACCGGTGATAGAGACGTTACAACTCACCAGTCGACCTGTCCTTCACAAACCGGTTGACCGGACCGGTCGACCTGTGACCAGTCTACCCACCGGTCGACCTGTCTACACTGACGAAAGTTATTTTCCTAGTTCTTCAACATGGGAAACTTGCATAGAGCCTCAGTTTTGATTCAAGCAACCCAATAGAGAAATTGCCTGATCAAAATAGTCATATAATAATCTTCCCATATTAAACAACTCTTAAAACAATAATTCAACCAATTTATCTAGAATCAATTTATCAATTAATTCACCCGATAAATCACTCATGAATTAACTTTGAACCTCTTTTACGGAAATAACACAAGTTACCAATATGTAGGAAATACACCGTATCGTTACAGGAAATTATGTGAGCTAGCAAAGGGACCCAGATGGACATATGTAAATCAAGCTCCTATAATCACAACGATACTTGTAAACCAACAAGTCCGTCTCATGATTATAAAACTCTAGCGCTATTCCACTAAAAGCCTAGAGTTGCACTCTCGATTTATATAGCGTATTTACAAAGCTCTGATTAGCTCTAGTTCATGACTCAATATATATTAGTATATCATCCCCATAGGATATCCATAATCAACTTGAGGTCAAGTTCCGTTTTACCTTCCCGATTACATTTATCTTATGTTCCATTATCAAACCATTGGAAAAACACTATTCATACTATTACAAACAGTAAACCATTAGATAACACAGAGTAGTCTAATGGCCGAGCGCTCGTATTTTCCAATCCACTGATAATGCATAAGAGGATATCATTGACTCTTTATAGGAGCTACGGATTCCACTATCTATGAATAATGAATCTACACATACACGAGTCATACCCCCAATGCACCAGTAAGCGTACCTTTACATAATATCAGGATGTCTCCCTTTAGTACATCAGAGGATACAAATCAAGTATACGTGTTCATCATCCATCTCAGGATTAAGATGACAACATATAATTCGTCAAAAGTGAATTGTTTTATTCAAACAGAATTATTAATTAAAATAATTCATCTTTGGTCCGATCCAATATAGATTTCACCATTAGAAACTATATCAATCTCTCTACCCATGGAGTCCCACCAAGACAAGCCGTCTCCGTTAGGAAGTAGACAACATAACAATCTTAACATGAATAAAGCGCCCAACTTTATTCCCTCGATTGTGGATCATAAGATTTAGACTATCATCTTTAGATTCTTGTCTTCACATTACATGCATGATCTAAAGATTTAGAATGACAGTCTCAGACTTTCTGTTTGCTTATCATACATTCAACTATTATGAACATAAAGAGGACAATACATAGATATATGAAATAAACAAATCTTTATTAATAGTCAAAATGTCTCGAAGAAAATTGTTACATTTATTCTTTTAACGAAAAGGGCACGACAAAAACGCTAACAAACAATGGATTACCTCAACGGCAAAAAATCCAGTCTTAGATCTTACATAGCCAAAGAAGAAGACCAAAGTAAATTAACGTAGCATGCTATAAAAATGTGTAAAAAAATGAGCAAAAATGTCTAATAGGAGAACTATCACTCAATTGTAGTACAATTTGAACGGTCGATCCCACGAGAAAGTATTAAATTGAACAAAAAATGATTAGCAAATAAAAAGCATTAAGAAAGTAAGCAATCAAACAAAGAAAATGAATGAGTGTTTTTGATGATTTTTTGAACAATTTAAAATGGAGAAAGTTCAATAAATAAAAGTGGTAAGGCTTTGAGAATCCTCCATATGCTTTGTTCACCTATTTAGATTTTGATCCATAAATTGACTCAATTGAAAATTTCACGTCCCAAACAATCAATCGGAAAATAAATATTTGAAGAACATATAAATTAAAAATGTATTCTAGTAAATAAAATTCTAACGTTTAGAATTCTTGTATTGAAAGCAAGGAGGGGAAAAATTATCTTATGAGAAATCTAAGAGCGACAATATACCGTTGGTAATAATGCAAAGAAGGAAAAGACTACTCATAAAATAATACCGATCAATGTATAATATAATGCAACAATCACATAAAAAGAGCTTGACTAGATTTATATGAAAGTTGACAATAAAATATATTGATAAGAAGAGGAAATATGATAAAAGAAAATTATTTACTCAAATGTATAAAACTTACAAACCATTGGAGAATCAAAAATCCAAATAAGTTCACTACACATATAGGATCATCTCTAACCTCACCTAAATACTCTAGCCTAGCTTGCACATAATTCTCATAAAATTGATTAGCAAATAAAAAAGAAAGTATGAGAATAAGAACAAGAAAAATAAGAGAAAAAATGTGCGAGAATTTAGGCTCTCAAAAAATCAACCCCTAATCACCTTGACAATGGCCCTATTTATAGAGTTTTGAGAATGCTAAAAAAAAAGCTAAAACCGGATCCGAATTAAGAAGTTACAAGGCTTAATCCGCGATAAATATTAATTGAACAAAAAATGATTAGCAAATAAAAAAGCATTAAGAAAATGCTTTGTTCACCTATTTAGATTTTGATCCATAAAAAAATCCCAAACAATCAATCGGAAAATAAATATTTAAAACATATAAAAATGTATTCTAGTAAATAAAATTCTAACGTTTAGAATTAGGAAAAATTATCTTATGAGAAATCTAAGAGCGACAATATACCGTTGGTAATAATGCAGTAAAAGACTACTCATAAAATAATACCGATCAATGTATAATATAATGCAACAATCACATAAAAAGAGCTTGACTAGATTTATATGAAAGTTGACAATAAAATATATTGATAAGAAGAGGAAATATGATAAAAGAAAATTATTTACTCAAATGTATAAAACTTACAAACCATTGGAGAATCAAAAATCCAAATAAGTTCACTACACATATAGGATCATCTCTAACCTCACCTAAATACTCTAGCCTAGCTTGCACATAATTCTCATAAAATTCTAAAAAGAAAGTATGAGAATAAGAACAAGAAAATAAGAGAAAATGTGCGAGAATTTAGGCTCTCAAAAAATCAACCCCTAATCACCTTGACAATGGCCCTATTTATAGAGTTTTGAGAATGCTAAAAAGCTAAAAACTGGATCCTAATTAAGAAGTTACAAGGCTTAATCCGGGGAGAAAAATCATCATGTTTCTGAAGAGTGGGACACGTGTCGCAAGTTGATTCATGCGGAGGAGAGACGTGGTGCACAGCTGGACCACGCGGAGGAAAACTGGACGCGCGCGGGAGAGGGACTTGTGCGGGGAGGGAACGTGCGTGCAAAGCACACGTACGCGAGGGAGAGCTGGACCCCACTGGGACGCGTGGCAAGACGTGGCTGGAGGGAAGCTGGTAGGCAGGACCCACGGGGAAGAAAGAGGAAATTCGGGTGACACATACGTGGAGGAGACTCGCCCAGGGAGTGGGCGGTGCACGCCAGGCACGCGTCTGCGAGGGGACAGCTGGGTCCCACAGCCTGCGGTGCAGCAGTGATCGACACATGTCGGCTGGGTTGGCTCGCGGCTTCTTGGCTCGGCTCACGGCTCTCAGCTCGACTCGGCTGGATGATGGGCTGATGGGCTTTGGGCTGAATTGGGCTTTTCTTGGGCTCAACTTTTGGGTTTTGCTTGGTAATGCGAATTTATTTTTGTATAATAAATTTCCACAAGCGTACGGTGTTAAGTTTTGAGTATAAGGTGAGTGAGTATCGTCTCCACAGGGATTGGGTTTAGAATTGCCATTAAGTACCGCAATTATTGTAACTTGACTTTATCTAGGCAACCTAATAAAATGACAATTAAGAAAATAAAATAAAATAAATATAAAAATAAGAAAATAAAGTATCTATACACAAATGGTCTAGGGACTTGATTTCGCTTTATTATTCCTATGTTCATCCTATTATGTAATCGCTAATCAATTCCATTCAATCCATTAATCAAGGCTCTAATATCATCTTGCAACCTCTCCCGAGTGCCTCACAAGAAATTGTATTTAAATACCCAAAACAATATCCCTATTCGAAATGAACATTTAAACACAAATTAAGCTTCACCTTTGTGATTAGAAAATAGGGATGTTGATCGCCTCCCGGCCTCACAACAACCTAAATCCTAATTTGATTATCTAAGCGTTGATCTCCTCCCGGTCTCACAACAACCTAGACTATGCTTCTCAAATCTAGATAAAGAATTCAAATCTCATCCCGAGCATCAAATTCATCAATCTAAAATTCATCTAACTCATTGGCAAAATAAATTACAAAGCAAATTCAAAACGTTCAAATAAAAAACATAAGTTAATTGGAAATGAAATTAAATTAACAATCAACAAAATATTCAAGAAAACATAGTTCAAATAAAACTACATCAAGTCCTAGATTAAGGCGCATTGCGGCCTGCGTGAAAAGCCTGCGTCTTTTGGCGAAGAATACATGCATGTTGCGGTTTAGGGGCCTTCTGGCGCCCATTAGTCTTATTTGCGGCGCGGAACATCAGTGGTGTTGCTGCAGTGCGCTAATCTTGACTGTTGTAGCGGCATTGCGCCCATTTAGTCGCTTAGCGTGGCATCAAGTGGGCGCTGCGGCACCATTTGGTCTTATTTGCGGTAGCGTGTCTGGGGCTCGGGGCTGCGGCGGTAGCTGCTTTCTCTGGGGGCGGCGTGGCGCGTGTTGTTGCGTTGCGACTGCGCTTCCCTGCTCTCTGCGGTCTTCTTTGCGTCTTGACCAATGCAAAGCCTCCTCTTTTGTGCCACAAAATCCTCTTTCACATTCTCTTTTCATTGATTCACAAGTTAGGCAAATATTCTTCTTTTCTTCATGCAAAATCATCCAAGTTGACATTTATTTATAATTCCTATAAAAAACACACAAAAGAAATTAAACTAACAAAAATGCTTGAAAACTTACAAATATTCAAGCTTAAAAGTACTTGATTTGTTGGTAGAAATACCCGTCATCACTTGGTAAACTAGCCCAAATCCAATTGCTTTCTTCAAAAACCTGAAAAATAAAATAAATCCAATTAAAATTAAATTTTCTAAATTTAGGAATATTTGAAATTAAAATCACAAATTTGATAAAATAATTTGACAATTATGAACATTAAAAGTGCAAATTTGTGCACTTATCACACACCATAGAAATTTGCGCTCTAAAATTATTTGCGACGATATTTAAGTTATTAGCGACGACATGTCATTGCAAATACTGTATTATTTGCGATGACATTTGTTGTCGCAGAAAATGTCGTCGCAAATGGCCTTTTTTGTTGTAGTGACTCTAGCGATGAAGAACCCTTGAAGGGCGCAGTGACTCAAAGACACTGATAGAAAGGAGCTCTATCTCAGTGTTCCTACTAGGTCAGCCTTTGAACCACAGGTAAGGGTGGACCACCATCCTGGGACTTCACTAAGCCATAATGAAACAACCGGAAAAATTTCAGGTCTAATCTAGGCAGTCCGACATTTGACCATAATTCTTTTGGAATAGAAAGTAGTAGAAATGTATATGTAATCAAGAAAATGTTATGTATAAACTTTGATGCATGGGTTAAAATTTTTCAAAAAATGTAAAGTTATAATACGGATATTTTTACAAAGAAAATTCACGAATATCAGTTATGAATAGTGAAATATAAGTTAAAAGTTATAAATTTTAACAAATATATTTTAGTTATGAAAAACTGAAATATTTGGTTTATGACCAAATGACCAGTTAGAAAAAGAGTGGAAATATTATAAGTAAGGACAATAGGAAAATTTCTTGAAATAGGATTTTTCCAAGTCAGTTAAAACGAGAAACTGCTAAAAAAATGAGTACCGCAAAGGTATGAATTTTGGGCAATTCTGAATCAATTAAAAGATAATTTCAGAAAAAGAAATTGACTATTGAGATACCCAAGAGAATTTGGTTGGACATGAGAAGTTTGACCCAGGGTCCGCGGCAGTCCAGAAAAGCAGTATAGAACCTGTACTGGTTGTGAAGTTATCAATACCGGAAAGAGACTCGTTTCGAGAAATGGAAAGTTTAGTCCCGACAAGAAAAATGTGGGGAACATAGAACCACTTAAATTAAGCGTTAAACTTATGTGGAATTAGTAAAATTAAATTATGGGAATTAAAGTGATTTTTCTTAATTTAGAAAGTAACATTAGATATTATTAAAAACAATATTATAATATTCACTATGTCTAAAAAGAGGCCCACGGAAGACCACTAGAAACCAAAGTGTTTCTTTGCCTAAGTGTGGCAGACCAAGAAGAAAGAGAGAGAGAAAAGAGAGAAAATCAAGCGAAAATCAAGAAATCAACCGTTTTCGCTGAAATTTCTTCCGTTCAGTCCAGTAGAAACATAAGCCAAGGCATTCTAGTGGAGAATCTCAACTTCTCAAGGTAAGATTTCGGATTTTTCATGAGAAATTTCATGTTTTCATTTTTGGATGAATAGTAACTCTTCTCAAGAAAAATCCGTAAAACTGAAAAACGAAACTGAGGTTTTGTCGGGGACTATGATGGGAGTCTAACGTGTAAGTATTGAAACGATTGAACAATTTTTTCTGGGATTTGCACTAAAAATCTGAAAAACCCTAGAAATGGAGAACATGTGTTTTTGTTTAATTTATGTTGGAATCTATATTTAGGAATGTGAATCGTGACTCCAGGTACCGGAATCAGAAATAGAACGAGTTATTGAAAACTTGGGAAACGAAAAAAATAAGGCGAAACTCTGCCAAAATTTTCTTAAATTTAGTTAGTAGGCAATGAGTTAGTAATCCGATTTTAGAGAATGAATAACTGTGTTAAGGCTCGGGAATAAATAGATTGAGGTTCAGAAACCGAACACAACGAGAATTCACAGTTTTAGACCGAAACTGAAAATTAGGCCCAAGATTGAGTAATTTGCACGGTTTTAGTGCAAATCCTTGAGATAGGAAATGGTTTGAGGTTGAATACCAAACATAAGGATTGTAGACCTTTCCGAAGTAAATTTCAATGTAATTATTGATCTTAGATTATGAATCTAACAATCAAAAAATTTATGCTATAGGGCCGATTAATGGTTGAAGTCGGAAAGCGTCAAGGGAGACAAAGGACGCGTTATTAGCGAAACTTTTGTAAGTACAATATTTTTTCTATGGCTACTTCACGAACAAGCTTACTTTTCTATGTTGCACAAAAATTGTGCATATAGTAGAATTTTGAATGTTAGATACAATGTGAATGTTAGATACTATGTTAAGTATGTATCTACAAGACTTATATAATCATAAAACTTTATTCTGTAAAAAGTATGTATGATGTTAATCGAGATCAAACTAAGAGAAATGAAAAGTTAAAATTTAGCAAAAAGTTAATCTCATGATAAAATGCTCAATAATGCACAAATTCATAAGATTTAACTAAAGTTACCGTTTCAATGAGAAAATTGATAAACGGTAAGACACTAAACGTCATGTTTGTACCAGCCTTTGAAGGAAAGGTTATTATTAGACTATGAAAGTTATGAAACCGTGACTGAGTTGGATTGGTTAGTTACCCCACTCCTCACTGGTTATGCGCGCTATGGTACAATAGGACAGGGCCCATAAGAAGTAAAAGACATGAAAATGAAAAACAGAAACCATTCCATATAAAGGTATGGTATCCGTAAAGAAGAATGAAAAGAATGAGAAAAAGAAAATGAAAGTCGTTCTGAACATGAAATTATGATGTGAACGACTAAAATGAGAAAGCAGAACAAAGAATGTAATGAAAGAAGAAGAACATAAGCCATACACGTTTTTGTAGCACAAAATGTATGATGATATATGACATGAATGCATATATGGGTATGCATAATTATTGCATCTGTTATGACCTATTGATACTTGCTGAGCGAAAGCTCATTAAGTTTGTTCGTGCTATAGGAAGCACGGGTAAGGCACCGGCTCCCTGAACTTGTTGCTGGGCATATAGAGAGGATGCAGCAGTGGAATGTGGGCAAGTGGGTTGTGGATATATCACGTGTTTTGGAAAAGCTGCAGAACCTTATGTGTAAAATGAAATAGTGTTTATGAGTATAAATGGCTTATGTAATGAAGGAACAGTTCATGAGAGAAAGAGGCTATGTATAGCAACCTCTAGTCATAAGGTATGGTTAATGTAACGAATTGCTACAGCAATTCGTAATAGTTGAAAATAGATTGCTACAGTAATTCATAATAGATGAGAATGGATTGCTACAGCAACTCCAAACTATTGAAAATGAATTGCTATAACCATTTATAATAGTTGAAAATGAATTGCTACAGCAATTCATAATAGTTGAAAATAGAATGCTACAACATTCAGACACGAATAAAAATGAAAAAACAAATGGTCTGGAATTTTAAGGAGTTATAACTAGTAGATGGTAGAGATTAAGAAATGTTAAGTATGAGCATAGGATGATGATCAAAAGTTAGGATCATCACGCATAACCACTGTACAGTTGTTGGTTTTTGAAATAATTTTGGATGCAAAAGCGTGTGAATAGCGGATTGTGTATAATAAAAATTTTCATTAAACTTTTGAGATACTCTATAAATTATATTATTTTATGCACGAATAAATTAATCACATTAATTTATTAATTAAGAACTTGATTAGGAATTATACCTAGCAGTTGATTAGGATGATATCTTGAGCTCTTTGACCTCAAACATTCCTTGCTTCAAAGCTAGTTTAAAAAACTAAAGTCTTCCTTGTCAATTCCTAGAAACCACGAAGACGGGTGTGTGGGCACACCTGAGACAAAATAGGATTAGTAATAAAACACTTGAATTTTTCATGAACACCAATGCATGCATGATGTGGAATTTTTGGAGAAAAATTTTCCTTCCCACTCTATAAATAATTTCGGCCACTATGTTTTTTCGAGAGAGAAAAATTGTGTCTCACAATTTTCTATAATTCTCTTATTTAAGGAGGAGTAGTCAAACTCCAAGATATATCTTATCAATTATCTCCCATTTGAATTTAGAATAAAATCTCCCACTCCATTATCCTAGTATGGCCGGCCACCGTAAGGGATAAAATTCCTGTGGTAGGCACCAATATCTACAGGGGATATGGCAAGATTCTACATTTATCTACCAGTCCATTTTTGACTCAAATTTAAATTCCAATTTAAGTCAAACTTAAATCAATTTGAATTTCAAATTAAACAACTTATCAAATAAGTTAATTGGATAACTATAGGAGCAAGCAATTTGAATCCCAAAAGGATTCACATTGTGCTGTGCATTTACACTATATGAACACCTTCACATAAATGAGTTCAAAATTAAAATTAAAATTTAAATAATCACACTATATAATTTATAATTAATCCTCAATTAATTAACCTTGAGTATTTTATTTTAGAATTTCGTAATTTTAAAATTCTCATTTTGCTCTTGGTTCTTGTGCAATTAAAAGGACAACATGGGGACTCAATGACCTGCAATTTCGAGCTCTAATAAAATTAATAATTAATCAAATAATTTAATTAATTTAATTAATTCCAATAGTTACTCCATTATAAACTTGGAATTGCACTCTCGCAATTATAGACATAAATTATATCTAAACTGTGAAGTGTCCATTTGATATAGTCATTGCATATATATCAATCCTACATTAATAATTTATTATTATAACTAGGTGAAATCCGTTAACATCTCTAATTATATCTTTATCCTTGAGTACCATTGATTCTCTAATGGATAGTGATTCATAAAACACATTCATAAATTAGAGCGCTCTTACTAATCCAAGTACCGAATCAACACTACAAGGGAATTATTTATCTATTTATTTTTTAAGAAGGAATGAATTAATAACATTCCTGGGTACCCACTTCATCATGTCTCTAAATACAAGAAATAGGATTCAGGATGTCAGAATCCATACCGAGTAAATCAAAAGACACAAATCCATAAAAAGGAGACTATTAAGAACTCAAGATTAAGATTATTCCATATATTACCATTGGTAGAGTTAATTAGAATTTCTCTAATTAATAGAAATTATTAGAAATTCATATTGTGTCTGTGTCCCTGTTCCACATAATCTCATTATACGTAATACACTCATTCAATATCTCACCATATAGACAGTGTGGGTAACACCGTTCTATTCTAAATGGGAATGACATGCATTAGTAATGTTTTAATTAAAGATTTTGAACTTTAATTAAATTCATTACGAACATTATTTTTTATTATGATCCTTAAACATTATCCTCTCGCATATAACACTTTTATACAATGTTTAAGGTCACATAAATAATCATGGAATTTTCTTTGATATTCATAAAATATTCATAAATACATGCACATAAAATGATGAATAAACTATTTTATTAAGTAATTAAGAAATATCCAATTACGTCTCATGCTTCTAGGACACCATTCCCAACAGCCTTTATGTTGAGTTATTCAAAGTTATGTCAAATTATTTGGCCATGTTGTATGCTACAGGACGAGCCTAGTGGGAACACAGATTTAGATGTTGACTCTTGAAATCCTTTCATGACTCATAGTCACAGTCTGTGTATCCAGTTAAAGGACAACTCTTTCACTGACTACACTATCTTATAGTTTCTTGCATTCCTCATACACTTAAGGATATACTATGTCGCTGCCTAATGATTTGATCATGAGTTCTACTAACAATGATATACCACTCCCACTGAATATCAGATATTCAGGCTAGTGAAGAATAAGAACATCTTCTTTTCTTTTGTTTAATACATCGCATAGTCAAAATATCCTGCTATGGCCAAGAGTATTCATATGGACTTGAGTATTCGGATAGACTTAAGCATGGCTACTAGTGAGAAAGTTTCCTCATAGTTAACTCCCTCTTTTTAGGTATAACCCTTAGCCACTAGCATTGCTTTATAAGTCTCTACCTTTCCATCTGCTCGTCTCTTTCTCTTGAAGATCCACTTGCATCCAATGGGTTTCACCCCTTCGGGTAAATTTACAAGCGGCTAGATAGAGTTGAAGTGCATAGACTTCATTTCGAGTTTCATAGTTGCTTGCTATTTTTCCTTACTAGAATCATCCATCGCCACCTTAAAAGTCGATGGATCCTCCTTACTGTCATCAGCAGTGACGATCTACGCTTTCCCAGTATACTGATCGGGTAACTTGCTTACCCTCGCACTATAATGAGGTGCCATAGGAGTCAGATTAGGATCTGTGGTCTTATCTCTTTGTGGTATGACAATGCTTGCCGATTGTAGTCCAATCTCATCAGAAAGTAACTCTTCCAAAACTACTTTGCTTATGGGCTTGAAATCTATCATATAGTTAGACTCTAAAAATGTGGCATTTATCAATACAAATACCTTTGGTCCTTGTGACTATAGAATAATCCTCATCTTGTCCCCAATGCATATCCCACAAATATGCATACTTCTGATCATGGTTCCAACTTCCCAGTCTTTTGTTTCATCACATGAGTTGGACACCCCCATATGTGAATATGCTTCAAAACTAGCTTTTGACCATTCCACAACTCTAGGGCGTCTTAGGTACAGACTTAGATGGTACCGAGTTTAAAATATTATGACGACCCTTACATCTAGTCATCTTTACTACGTTCATTCTTAATTCATTTCCTAACTTCTATCCTTCTTAAATTATAAACTCCCATAATTTAGGCTAACTTTTTTTCCCTTAAATAGTAAAATAAACAGTATATGCCTATTTGAAATATAACTTCAAAATCAGTTCCTAGAAATGGTCATACATTCCATCTTTTTCTTGCATACCATCATCATTCATAGGCCATTAACATGTTAGCCCTTCGAGTACATCAGCATACCTTGTAACTTAAGGTTGCTAAGCATAATCTCATAGTCTCATGAACTTTACATTCATTACATAACAAATTTACTCTTATATCCATAAATACTATTTACTTTACACACATATTGCAGCGTTTTTAAACTCGTAGTGTGTCCATCACCCACTTGCCCACACTTCTTTGCTTTATCCTTTCTGCACTCCTAGTAACAAGTTTTAGGGAGCCGATGCCTTACCCGAGCTTCCTACAACACGAACAAGCTTAATGATGAGCTTTCGTTTAATAAGTAACAGTATGCCATAATAAATGCAACCAACAATGCATACCCTTATATGCATCCATGTAATACATTCTAATGTACTCTATACATCTAAAATGTTTATCGTTTCATGTTTTTTTATTCTGTCATTTCATACTTCATTCAATTTTCATTCTTGTGTTGTTCGTATTATTTTCTAACATGCCGAACGACTCTCGTAACTTTTACATCTTTAGTTCTTACATTGTTTTTATTTATAGCTTTTACTTCATATGGGCCCCGTCCCATTCTACCATTGCACACATTCCCAATGAAGAGTAGGGGAGCTCTGCAAAATAACCAACTCACTCATGGTTTTATAATAACTTCCCTTGCGGATCGCCGGTACAAGCACTTTTAGTTTTTTTTTTTTTTTTTATCATCTTTTTTTTGTGCATCATCTTACTGTCATCTTTTCTTGTTATGACAGTAATTTTAGTCTTGTTTTACGTTTTTACGCATTTCTATCAATTTCGTATGAAATTGACCTTTTTGTAAAAGTTTGACTTTTTTGTTGACTTTGACTTCGACTCAGACGTTTTGCACAGAAAAAATATACTACTACTTAAAGTCTGTAAGTACATTTATAACATCATATATATAACATTCAAGAATTTCCATTCACATTCTAGCATATATTAAATCTACAATATGCACAATTTTGTGTAACACGGAGGAATAAGTTCATTCGTGTCACAGATAAGAAAGCTACTAATACATGCATAAGTTCCGCTAACGTTGTGTCCTTTGTGTCACTTGAAGCTTTCAAACTTCAATCATTATTGATCCTATTATATAAATTTTTGATCGTTAGATTCGTAATCTAAGACCAGTAGCTATAATAGAATTTGACATTAGTTTGTGGTTCCATCTATGTTATTTTCTTAAAGTGCACATGCCATGTCTAAAATCCTTGAAGGGATCTACTATTTTCATGTTCAGTATTCAAACTAAAACATCACCTATATCATCAGCCCGTGCCTTTTTTACGTTAAATTACATTTTGGACCTGTTTCAGAAACAGTCCGAAACTGATGTGTAGGGTCGTTTTTGAGAAAAACGCTACTCTACAAAACTTGTTCGGAATGAATTTTCTTTCAACTTAGTGTTGGTCACTTTTTGAAACTAAGCTTTTTTCTTGGTTTTCTAGCCCAAAACAACGTCAGATTTAATTTCTGGGTCAATAACCTAGTTTTCAATTTTGGTATGAAATTGAACTTTTCACCGTTTTAGGTTTCTATACATATCCGATCACTGTATCAACATACTTTACACATCTTAATCCTCATATTCTTTATGAAACTGGTTCTAGTTCAAATTGTCAAACTAAATTTCGGCAAAGTTCCTCCTAACTTTTCGTGTTTCTCGAGCTAATCATAGCTCATTTTATCCGTTGTTATAACCTTCAACCATAAACCACAATCTTTCTCATTCAATTTTTATCATCATCAACATCATAACTCTAGGGTTTCATCCAAATTCTCACAAGAATTCTCCATAACCAAAACTTGCTAGAAACATAATCTAATAACCAAGAACTCATTCTTTAATCATCAAGTTTTCAATTCCTTTATCAACTAAAAGTTAATCATCATCTTAAGCAAACATTTTCTATGCTTTATCTTAAGCAAACATTTTCTATGCTTTCTATTATACTCAAACATGCAGCCATGGTAGGAAAAGAAGAAGAAAAGTTGAAATCTCACCTTAGAAGAATCAAGAACAAGTTTTGGAGACACTAATCCTCGATAATTTTGTCAATTTCGCTTAGAACTCGCTTTTTCTCACTTTGGTGAATTTTTTTCTTCCTCCTCTCTCTTGGCTAAATGCTCTCTGGTTTCTGGCATGAAAAATGAGCATCTGGTTGTATTTTTACCACTTAAAACCGGCCATAATAAAGTAGGGGGGCCTATGTGTAATTTTTTTACTTTTCTTAGGTCTTATTTGTAAAATTCACTAAAAATATCTATTTCATTTCTTCTTCCTTAAGTTGGCCGGCCACCCTTCTTTCAACATGTCATAATGTCATCCCTCCATCCAATTAATCACTTTAAATCTCAACCATCCATTTCTAATAACTATCTTATTTTGGTTTAATTTTATTCCTATCTGGTGCCCATTTTACCTGCGTTTTTCACACAGTTCATCAACTTGTTCAACTTTACTCAACCATAACTATCCTTGCAAGAGTATTATTAATCGACTCTTGGTCATTAAATTTTGACTTGGTCAACCCCATTTGGTCGAAAACCTTAATTTTCTCCGTTTGGCCCTCTGGACCCCTTTTTCGTATGTTATTCGTTCTGATTATTTCTAAAACCCTAGAATTAATGTTTTTCAATTCTTTTAGATTTCTTCAACTTAACATTCATGTGTTTGCCCACTTGTGGGTTTAACACAGCATTTTGTGCCTTTTTCTTAAATGCAGTCCAAAATTCGGTAACTGCATCACATTTCAGAAATTTTTGAGCTTTATCTTAAAATTTGCTATTCCATATTAATATCAACAAATACTTATCATAAAAGTATCCATAATAATAATACAAATATTCTAAAAAAATTTATCTTATACAAGAATTCTTTCTATAATTTCCCGGTCATGACAAATATGCACCGTTGTTCTGAGGGCGTATCCCAAGAATGAAGTACAGTAAAAAATAACTCAACATTGATCTTATCATGTCGAACAAAGTCTGATTTCTCCTTTCGATAACACCATTCTGCTATGGTGTGTTAGGTACTATCAGTTGTGATAATACACCTTATTCAATCAAGTAATCCCGGAGCTCTTAGTCCAGGTATTCTCCCCCTCGATCAGATTGAAGTGTCTTGATTGGTTTACCTAATTGTTTTTCAAATTCTGCTCAAAATTCTCTAAACTTTCCAAAAGTTTTGAATTTACATTGTATTAGGTAAACATAACCATATCTTGAATAGTCATCAATAAAAGTGATGAAATATTCGTAACCTCTTCTAGCTTGGACATTTAACGGCCCACATATATCCGAATGTATTTGTTAAAGTGGCTCTGTAGCCCTTTGCCCTTTCACCGTGAAAGGCCTCTTGGTCATTTTACCTTCCAGAGAAGATTCATAGGCCAGAAGCTCACTAATTTTTAGTTCGCATAAAGGACCATCTTTTACTAGTCTTTTAATCCTGTTTAGGTTAATATGACCAAGCTAAAGATGCTACATATATGTGTTACTCTTGTGAGAAATCTATTGCTTCTTATTCTTAGGTTTGGCAACTCTGAACATCTCAACATTAAGCAGTGAGTCAGGCATCAGTTTAAAAGGCATAAACCGTTTTTCAACTATCCAGAACAAATATCAGAACCATTCTAAAAAATTGTGGACTAGATTATTATTAATGGCAATTATTCAAATGATTTGGAAATAGAAATCAAATTTCTCTTGATGCACGGAGGGAAATAAATATTATTCACAACAAGGTATTTATTATTTCTAAAAGTGAAATCTAACTTCTCCCACAGATTTTCCCCATACCCTCGCAGTATTCTCACTTTCATCGTGTAGTCCCTAACGGCAAGTTCTTTGTGAGAACTAATATTTTTCAAAGAATGCTAAACATGATTAGTTGCTCCCGAATCAACTATATAGGACGGGAAATCACCCTCCACTAAAGATCTTTCTAGAATTAGTAAATCTTATTTACTTTAATTCTTCTTCTTTGTTTAGGTGGAAATAATTTCCATCTAAAAGCTAAATCCTTGCAAAGAAAAGGAACATGATTAGTTACTCCCAAATCTATTATTCAGGATTAAGAATCACCCTCTACTAAATATGTTCATAGAGCAAGGAAATTATATTTACTTGGGTTCCTTTCTTTGTTTTGGGAAACAATTTCCTTATAAGAGCTAAGACCTAATAAAACATGATTAGTTTCTCCTAAATCTACTATTTAGGATTAGGAATCACCCTTTACTAAACATGTTTTTAGAATTAGCAAATCGTATTTACTTTGGTTCTTTTGTTTGTTCCAAGAAACAATTTCCTTACAAGAGGTAAGACTTAATAAAGAAAACAAACATGATTAGTTACTCCCGAATCTGCTATTCAGGATTACGAATCAACCTTTAGTAAATATGTTTTAGATCTAGCAAATCGTATTTGCTTTGATTCTTTTCCTTTATTTCAATGGAAACAACTTTCCCTTTGTCTTTTGGTCAGGGCCCTTATAGCATTTAGCCAAGCCTTTTCTACGGATTTTAAGACACGGTATCTGAGGACTGCATTATCTCATAAGTTGTCTCCATGCCTTCATTCTTCTTGTGAAATACCACACCCAAACCTAGCTAACAGTTAGCTTCAGGTGTTTTCTTCAAGGACTAGAGGACAATCCTCCATTTGGGACAAACTTATATTCAACACATGAATGCAAGTTATTTATGTTACTTTACCACTTTGTATAAGTATCTCTAGTCAGTGTTTTAGTTTCGAGTATAAGATTCGACATATTGCTGGAAATAAATAGAATATTCATCTAATCAATTTATGTGCATGAATATCAAGGCATGTGAATTTTAGCACAATTAAATATGATGCATGATGCACATGAAAAATATATAAATCATGTTTTTAATTTTAAGTGCCAATAGTAATTCAATTTACCACGAATGACGTGCCGCCTTAGGGTAGGTCACATAAGTCGCTAATTGAACTGAGACGTTCTCAACTATTAAATATTATCAAAATATCTTATATTTTCATATTTATTAATTATCGTTATTTTGGTCAAAATATAATTAACTAAATTAATTATATTTTCATGAGTGTAACCCACCATTTCAGATTTCGAAGACTTAACTCCAAAGTGCCGCCTTAGGGTAGGTCAAGTTGGAAATACATCATAAAATCCTATCGTTAGGAATTCAACCTTGTTATTAATCCAAACGTGATACTTTCCTTAGGGGGACGGATCAATGCCCCCGTGAAACGCCTACCGGATCTCACGCTGTTGAACTAACGATGGAGACGAGTTAGTCGTATTGTCATACAACCCTCTCTTACTCAATATTTTGTAAATATGTATTTTATTTGAAAAACATCTCAAGGTTTTAAAATCCAAATAAATAAATAATTTATTTTTCAGACATGTGAAATTCTAAAATTTAACTCATAAATTGAATTTCACATATAACAATATTTCAGCATGTGAAACTTAAATCAATTTAATCATATTAAATCAATTTTAGCACATGGTTCTTAATTTATTCTATTTTTAAAAACTCTTTTAAATAAATAAAATAAATAATAATAAATGCGCATGTATGCATGGCATGTTGTAAAAACATATATGTAGGCACACTATATCTATATGGCATGTTATAGGCATGGACATATAATATACAATAATCTAACAAATATAAGTATAAATATGCAATTGGCAATAGAGATGAATTTGACCAAGTCCCTTAGAAAATATAAATTATAGCCACATTGAATGAGTAATAATTACAACCAAATCAAATAAAAAAATTACAATAATTACTTTCTTTCGTTACATCAACGGGACTTCGATTCTTGAATTCTTCGTTCATCGGCTTCGTTCTTCATCTTCGGGTCGGATTTCACCTTGTTTAAGATCCGGAACACATTTGGCTCCTTCAGTATGCGAAATGAGGGTTTCAGAAATTTTAGGCTCACTTGGAGTTTGCTGGTCACACCTGACAATGCTGGGAGTGTGGGGCGCGGTATCTGGGCGCGCGCGGGGTGTGCAGGCAAGGAGCGGGGGAGCCGTGGCGGGGCATGGCTTCGGGGTTGCATGGGGCACTTTTTCGGGCTTCTGTGATTCAAAATCAAAACCCTAATTCTTCCCAAATTTGAGAATTACAATAATTCTAATACCCAAATAAAATTACAAATAATTTATTAAACGAACTTAACTGATCCATGGAACCATATAATTAATGACTAAATCCATCATCCATACATTTATCAACATGAATAAATATAAACATCCATAAATAAATAGAGGTTCCTATCCATCACATACATACAAAATAAATATCAAATATTTAATACAATATTGATTATCACATAGTCGGAGCATAAATTAATATCGTCTATAGACCGCTCTAATAGCAATTGTTGATTTTCGAAACGATCTCGGATGTAGAAGCATGAGAAGAGCAAATCGTTTATAACAAAAATTTTCATAAAACATTTGAGATACTCTATAGATTATATTAATTTAAGCACGAATAAATTAATCACATTAATTTATTAATTAAGAACTCGATTAGGAATTATACCTAGCAGCCGATTAGGATGATATCTTGAGTTCTTTGACCGCGAAAGTTCCTTGCTCCAAAGCTAGTTCAGAAAACCAAAGTTTTCCTCGTTAATTCTTAGAATCCATGAAAACGTGTGTGTGGGCACACCTAAGACAAAATACGATTAGTAATAAACCACTCAAATTTTGCACGAACTGCAACGCATGCACGACATGGAATTTTTGGAGAAAAATTTTTCCTTCCCACTCTCTATAAAATTTGGCCACTATATTTTTTGAGAGAGAAAAATTGTTTCTTAGAATTTTCTGCAATCTCTTATTTATAGAGTAGTAGTCAAACTCCTAGACGGAATCCAATCTTTATCTCCAAGATAAGGCTTATCAATTATCTCCCCCTTGAATTTGAAACAAAATCTCCCACTCCATTATCCTAGTATGGCCAGCCACCTTAAGGGATAAAATCCCTGTGGTAGGCGTCATTATCTGCAGGGGATAGGGCAAGATTCTGCATTTATCTAACAGTCTAATTTTGAATCAAATTAAAATTCTAATTTAAGTCAAACTTAAATCAATTGAATTTCAAATTGAACAACATATCAAATAAGTTAGTTAGATAACTATGAGAGGAAGCAATTTGAATCCCAATGGCATTCATAATGTGCTGTGCGTTTACACTACGTGAACACATTCATATAAGTGATCCAAAATTAAAATTAAAATTTAAATAATCACATTATTTAATTCATAATTAATTCTAAATTAATTATCATTGAATGTTTTATTATATATAGAATTATGTAATTCTTAAATTCCCATTTTCTCCTTTGTGCCTTACAAAATTACAAGGACGATACGGGGACTTATGGACCTATAATTTTGAGCTCTAATAAAATTAATAATTAATCAAACAATTTAATTAATTAATTAACTCTATTAATTCCAATAGTTGGAATTGCACTCTCGTAATTATAGAAATCAATTACTTATGAACTATGAAGTGTCCTTTTGAAATAGTCATTGCATGTAAAGCAATCCTCCGTAAAAAATTCATAATTAGAGTTAGTTGAAATCCGTTAACCTCTCTTATTACATTTTTATCCTTGAGTATCATTGATACTCTAATGGATAGTGACTCATAAAATACATTCATTAATCAAACCGCTCTTACTAATCTAAGTACCGAATCAACACTGCAAGGGAATTATTTATCTACTTCTTTTCCAAGAAGGAATTGATTCCATCTCATATAATAACATTCCCGGCTAGCTACTTCATCATGTCTCTAAAATATAAGGAATAAGATTTAGGATCTCAAAATTCATACCAAGTAAATTGAAAGACAAAAATCCATAAATAAGAGTCTGCTAAGAACTCAAGATTAATACCATTCGATATATGACCATCTATAGACTCAATTAGAATTTCTACACTTAATAGAAATTATAAGAAATTCATATTGTGTCAGTGTCTATGTTCCACATAATCTCATTATGCGTAATACACTCATTCAATATCTCTCCATATCAACAATGCAGATAACACCATTCCATTCTAAATGGGAATAACATGTATTAGTAATGTTTTAATTAAAGATTCTAAACTTTAATTGAATTCATTACGAATATCATTTTTTATTATTCTCCTTAACCATTATCCTCTCACCTATAACACTTATATACAATGTTTAAGGACACATATATAATCATAAAATTTTCATTGGTATTCATAATATATTCATAAATATATGCACATAAAATGATGAATAAACTCTTTTATTAGATAATTAATAAATATCCTATTACATCTCATACTTCTAGGAGACCATTCCCAACAGCCATTATGTCGAGTTATTCAAAGTTATGTCAAATTGTTTGGCCATCGCTGTATAAACTCTTTTAATGGTTTGTTCATGTGATATCATATAATAATAATAAGAAAATAGAGTATACAATTTTATTCTTCTTAAAATTAACAAATTAATTAAATAAAATTGCACAAAAGTTAAGTAATAGAACCCCTACCAGGAAACAGGTCCTGGAGGGACTGTGGGCAGTTAGGAGTAAATCACAGAGGTTTCTTGAGCAATCAGGATCACGAATGAGTCTCTGTTCCACCGGTCGTCTTCACCTCGACTCGTGTGCAACCGGTATCAGATGACTTTGCAACGAAGTGTAATTGACTCAAAAGGAGGTCTCCTTTGAGTTCACCACATCGAAACAAGTTGGGATATGGTCTCGAATCATCAATCAGAGGACGGAAATTTGAGAAACGGAGCTTCGTCAGACTCCGGCTACTGGCGGTGACCGAGCTTCCCATAGGGGATTTTTCCAATAGACTTGAGTCCAACCTCACTAAGTTGACCCTTTTGAGTTAAATGGTGTGGTCAATTTCAGGAAATTCGATCTTCAACATAGCAGATTGTGATCGAGATTTCCTAAAAGCTTTGGTGACTTAAATCTCAACCTTTGAGCCACTATTGACTTAGGGTTTTCTTACCCACTTCCTTCTAAACGTTTTGACACCAACAACATGAAAAATGGTAGTCAAAATTGATGTGCCCACCATCCTCCATGGTGAGCAGCAGCTAGTGGTTTGAACTAGCTGAGCAGCGGTCTCTGAGTCGATTGGCAGGGGCAGTCTCGTTCACGACTTGGCGGAGGAGGGAAAATCACGAAGGCTGTTGCGGCAGTTTTTAGGCCCTCTCTAATGAAGAATCGACATCACCAACATGAAACTTTTTCTCGTCGCTTTGAGTTTATATGGACCAGAATCACTCCGATCGGAGGTCAGATGGAAATGTTATGGCGGTTTAAATTTTGGGTATTTTCAGTCGTATAGCTAGTAAGTGCGGCTTTGTCCGTCGAAGTTGGCGACCGCAAGGCACCAATCCGGACTTAGCTCAACAAGAGCTTTCCAACTAGTATGGACGTGTCAAAAATGGACGCCGGATTGGGGGACAGAGATGATGGTCGTGCGCGAGGAAGAAAGTGGAAGAGAGAGGAAGTTGTGATGGTGAGAGAGAAAGAAGGTGATTGGTGGTGAAGGGGGGGACCGCCCATGTGGCGTTAAATAATTGGGAAATTTATCCCCTTCTACATTTGATTCAATCAAAGGCTGACTGGTCATAAAGACCAGCTAAAATTTGCATTTGAACCCTAATTTTCATCAAAATTTAAATTCTCACCCACTTTTTTTAATATTTTACATTTAAGTCCTTTATAATTTTCAAATTAACCCCAAGAAAATATTGGCTTTTACAAAACATGACATTCCGCCCACCTAAATTTTGACTAAGAAACAGATCCACTAAAGTACTCGCATGCCTCTTGCGAACGAACACAATAGGGATTCTATCCTCAGTGTCCATCAACCAACCACTTTGCCTTTCCATCCTCAATATCTCCTCCGTGAGAAAGACGAAACTCTAATGGTGCAGAGCCTCCAGGCCACAAATCCGCCTTGCACAAGCGTCCACAATCCCGATGGTCCCACTCAACCTTCTCGTTAAAGATCTTCTTCTCATGCTAAGAGGCCAGATCTAGAACCTTCAAGGTGGAGGCCAGCTCTGTGTTTTTAAGGGCAAGAATCCAACGACCAAAAAAGCAGCGACAAGGGAATCTGGCTCTAAGAGGTTGGTATACCAGAATAACCTTAATCTACTCAAGAAAGATAGAGAATTCTAGCATCAGTAAACAAACATGGTAATTAAATGAGTCGAAATTATATATTTATGCAATAGCATATTTACTAATAAATATTTATAGATTCGATGCAAAAAAAATTTTTACTGATAAAAATGAGGCTAAGTAGTCATTACACGACTATAATCATGTTTTTACTCTAGTAGTAAAAATGTGATTTTTTTTCTTTGTTTCTGAAAATCCCTTTTATCGTAGAAAATAAATATCCAATTAACTTTGAAAACATCCACCTATCAATTTTATTTTTTAGTAAATAACACTTTATTTGTAAAAACTAATTTTAAAAATTTATCTATGGCTGAATATTAAGTTTTTAAAGAATCAATTCTAAAAAATTGAAAAGACTAATTCAAAAATATTAGCTTGAAAATAAAACTATTTCATTATTTGAGAAAAAAGTATTTCAACAAAAAAAAAAAAAGAAATAACAGGAAATGAATATTACCAAGGGAAAGGAAAATCACAAGTGAACAAGAGGAAATAAGTTGAGCTTGTGCGTGGTGGAGGGGTAGGGGGAATCACAAGGATGAGGGGAAGGGAGGAGGAGCAAAAGCAGAGTCCAAAACCTGAAATCATGTAGGGAGGCAAGAGAGGGGAAATATCGCATTTTATGTCCTAGTGAGGAGAATTTGTTGGATGGGGTTTGGTGCTTGTGAATTCAGAGAGGCCTGGGAGCTAGGGTCTTCATAAAAGAGATTTTTCATTATTTTATTTGCATGTATTATTGATTACTTTATGAATATCATACAAAATTTCACGATTATGTAACCTTAAATATTGTATATAAGTATTATATACGAGAGGATGATATTTAACGATAATAATCAAAATAATATTGGTAATAATTTAATTAAAGTTTCGAAATCTTTAATTAAAACATTATTAATATATGTCATTCCCATTAAGAATGAAACGATGTTATCCGCATTATTAATATGGATGGAATTTGAATGACTGTATTCTACATAATGAGATTATGTAGAATTGAGACACAGATGCGATTTGAATTTATGATAATTTCTATTAACAATAGAAATTCAAATTGACTCTACCAAAGGTCATATGTAGAACGGTTATAATTCTGAGTTATTAACAGACTTTTATTTATGAATTTGTATCTTTTAATTTACTCGGTATGGATTTTTAGTTTCTAAATTATATTCCCTGTATCTCAGAGACGTGGTGAAATAGGTAGTCGAGAATCATAACATATGAGATGGAATCCATTCCTTCTTCACTGAAGAGGTAGATAAATAATTCCGTTAAGGGTTAGTTTGGTACTTGAATAAGTAACAAGTTCGTATTTCTAAATTTGTTTTATGAATATACTATTCATTTGAGAATCAAAGGTACTCAAGGATAAAGATAATTAGAGAGGTTAGAGAATTTCTCCTAACTCTGATAATGAATTATTTATGGAGGATTGATTTATATATAATGATAATATCAAATATACACTTCAACTTCTTGGAAGTAAATTATGTCTGTGACTTCAAGAGTGCAATTTCAAATTTATAAAGGAGTATCTTTTAGAATTAATAATTAAATAATTAAAGAGTTTGAATAATTATTAATTTTATTAGAGCTCGGAATTATAAGTCCATGAGTCCCCACGTCAACGTGTAAAATTTGTAAGATAAGATAAAGTATCAAGAATTAATATCACTGAAAATAAATAATGTGATTATTTAAAATTAATTATTTTAAAAAACACTATGGTAGGACCACAGAAGGCCACACGCCTAAGCATAGAGAGGCGCAGGGGGCGTGTGGTACATTTGATTGATCTACAAGTTATCTAATTTACTTGTTTAACAAGTGATCCAATTAAATCTAAATACAAATTAAAGTTAAGCTTTATATAGATCTGAATAAGTCAAAACTGGATAACTGAATAAGGAGGATTTATCTTCTCCTCCTATATTAAGTTGGACGTAAACCACAGGGTCACTATCCCTGTGGTGGCTGGTTTTGTACAAGGAAAAAGAGAGAGTAAACGTTCCAAAATTAAATGGAAAATTATATTTTAAATGAGATTTAAAATAAAAGTAATAACCAATTTTCTATTGTTTTATCTTGAAGATAAAAAAAAAAAAAAAAAAATAGTTCTAAAGGGACTCTGAAAACACTTATATAAATAAGAAGTAATAGAAAATTAGAGAACACAATTTTTTTCTCTCTTACTAGTATAGGCATGCACCACTGGAAGAAAAGAGAAGAAAAGTCATTTTCGGTTCCACCTCATACATGTATTGATATTGGTGGAAGAGAAAATTAGTGAGTGATCAATCCTGTAGTTTTAAATAAGAGCCCACACTCTAAGTCTTGCAGGTATCAAATTTTAGACGATGAAGATTTAGGTTTTCAGAGAAAGCCTAGACTGAAAAATGTTCGTGGTCAAAGAACTAAAACTATTGAGCTAATCGCTTCAAGGGTAAGAATTTATTATAATAATTAACTTATCACTACAAAAAAAGGGCTTTTTGTAGCGGTTAGTTATAGCGCTTTTGAAAAAACGTTACAGCTTTAGTCTATAATAGCGTTTCTAAAGAGTTATAATATATATACATATATATTATAATTTGTTGACATTTTGACTGATTTGTTTTATATATATTTAAAAATATATAAATGTACAGATTACAATTACATTGGGCGGGCATTGGAAATAAATTTTCCAATTTTCCCGCTCGCTCCCTCCCCCCGTTTTTTTTAAAATGAAATGCGTGCAAGATACGAGAGAACCAGGAAAAAAAAAAAAAAAAAAATTAACCCCCAAATGCCCGTACGGATTCATTCTCACTCGAAGAGTCATTTGGCCAGCCAAGAGGGAAACAACCTCATTCTCCCATACGGCCGGTATTTCCCCAAAATTCCCTAAGTTTCCCTAAGTTTCCTCAGGATTTACTCTCCTAGATTCTGAAACTGAAGGCCGGTAGTGTTAGGTTCCCTCAAATTTCAAACTTTCCCCCAAATGCCCTAATTTTCCGGTCCATCTCACGAGAAGAATGTTGGCAAAATAATGGCATCGAGTGCGCAGCGGAATTTAAAAAATTTTAATCAACATCAAAACCAAACAAGAACATGTTCATGATGCTATATAACATAAATACTAAAGATCTAAATCATACCTTTTGAGATTTCAGGAAACTGCACGTTTGACAGATCTAAGCGTTCCAAACAGCAACCAGAAGAGCCTCAACCAACTGGTCTTCTTTGCTATTCTCGTTTCCAGGATCGGTGTGCGAGTGGGCACACATCGTTTAATCTCCTCTTGGTATTATTGATCTCCTTCCAATCACAAGAGAGCCAAAGAAAAATTGTTCTTAATAATTAAACAATTTTTCCTCTTGGAATCTCTTATCAATAGCCTCCAAAAAGTCTCTCAAGTGATCTAATGAGTAATGTGACTTAATAGGCTATTTATACTGTTTAGAAAGTCATTCTTCCGTAACGATTAGGTTTCCCAAAGATTTAATCGCACCCAGAGTCAATTTTGCCACATCAGCACGCGTTACGCGTTACAACCGGTCGACCTATGACAGAGACGTTATAACTCACCGGTCGACCTGTCCTTCACAAACCGGTAGACCAGACCGGTCAACCAGTGACCAGTCTACCCACCGGTCAACCTGTCTGCACTAACGAAAGTTGTTTTCCTAGTTCTTCAACACGGGAAACTTGCATAGAGCCTCAGTTTTGATTCAAGCAACCCAATAGAGAAATTGCCTTATCAAAACAGTCATATAATAGTCTTCCCATATTAAACAACTCTTAAAAAATAATTCAACCAATTTATCAAGAATCAATTTATCAATTAATTCACCCGATAAATCACTCATGAATTAACTTTGAACCTCTTTTACGGAAATAACACAAGTTACCAATATGTAGGAAATACACCGTATCGTTACAGGAAATTATGTGAGCAAGCAAAGGGACCCGATGGACATATATAAATCAATCTCCTATAATCACAATGCTACTTGTAAACCAACAAGTCCGTCTCATGATTATAAAACTCTAGCGCTATTCCACTAAAAGCCTAGAGCTGCACTCTCGATTTATATAGCATATTTACAAAGCTCTGATCAGCTCTAGTCCATGACTCAATATATTAGTATATCATCCCCATAGGATGTGCATAATCGACTTGAGGTCAAGTTCCGTTTTACCTTCCCGATTACATTTATCTTATGTTCCATTATCAAACCATTGGAAAAACACTATTCATACTATTACAAACAATAAACCATTAGATAACACAGAGTAGTCTAATGGCCGAGCGCTCGTATTTTCCAATCCACTGATAATGCATAAGAGGATATCATTGACTCTTTATAGGAGCTATGAATTCGACTATCTATGAATAATGAATCTATGCATATGCGGGTCATACCCCCTATGAACCGGCAAGCGTACCTTTACATAATGTCAGGATGTCTCCCTTTAGTACATCAAAGGATACAAGTCAAGTATACGGGTTCATCATCCATCTCAGGATTAAGATGACAACATATAATTCGTCAAAAGTAAATTGTTTTATTCAAACAGAATTATTAATTAAAACAATTCATCTTTGGTCCGATCCAATATAGATTTCACCATTAGAAATTATATCAATGTCTCTACCCATGGAGTCGCACCTCCGACGACCAAGACAAGCCGTCTCCGTTAGGAAGTAGACAACATAACAATCTTAACATGAATAAAGCGCCCAACTTTATTCCCTCGATTGTGGATCATAAGATTTAGACTATCATCTTTAGATTCTTGTCTTCCGCATGTTCTTCATATTACATGCATGATCTAAAGATTTAGAATGACAGTCTCAGACTTTCAGTTTGCTTATCATACATTCAACTATTATGAACATAAAGAGGACAATACATAGATATATGAAATAAACAAATCTTGATTAATAGTCAAAATGTCTCAAAGAAAATTGTTACATTGATTCCTAAGGGCATAAGCGCTAACAAAGAAATCCTCACGGCCGGGAAGAATCTCACGGGAAGAAATCCTCTCTTTTTTTGTGCATCATTCGATTCCCCCAAGGAGGTTCGAACTCTCTCTCTCTCTCTCTCTCTCTCTCTCTCTCTCTCTCTAGGTTTACCCAGAGAGAAATCCTCTCTATTTCTGCATTTTCGCTCCCAAAGGTGTAGTGCTCTCGAATTCGAAGGATGGTAGTTTCCCTTACCAGCCAGACTGACCTCATTAAAGAGAGACAATTTTTGTGGTTGGAGGAAATTTGGGCTGCCGGTTAGGAAATTTTGACGAGAAAAGACTGATTTTTGTTGATGAGAAAAGGCAGATTTTTATTGTTTCCTCAGTCATTCGAAGAAAATCCACTTCCCAACTAAGAAAAGAGCCTACCGGTGCAATAATCACTCCATCTCATTGCGCATCACTCTGGCTAAGAAAATCCATTTCTTAGTTGTAGAAGAAAACCCCTAATCTCCAGGTCAGTAAATTTTTATTTCTAATAGATTTGTAAATGACAGATTTGTTTTGTACAAATTTTTGCAGCGACAGATTTGTAGAAGAAAAACCACTTTAGTGATATTCTCAAAGACACCAAGGTATGCTCGGTTTCTTTGGGACTTTTTTCACGTTTCTAGTTCTCTAACTTATTTGGCCGTTTGGTTCCTCTTCAACCATGTATTGATGTTTTTTATTTTATTTTTATTTTTGTTCAAATTTCTCATTGTTTGTATTCTTGTATTCATAAGAACTTCACCGGATTTCTAAGGACCTCCGAAAGTCTCCCCGTTATAAGCACGACCTCAAGACACTTTTATTTTTTTATCTTTATTATTATTATTATTTTCATTTTTCTATATATTGCTAAATTTAATTTTTCTAGGTTCTTTGTTTTCATCTTCGTCAAGTCGAAATGAAAAGCATTTCCGCGTGATTAGCATTACTTGAAAAGCATTCGTGAAGGCTTGTTCTGCTCATTTCTTCGCCAAATTCGGCCTTCAGGAAGTCAAATTTTTGAGTGGGCAAGGCCGCAGCTCTGTTTCAGCTCTCCATCTTCATTGTTTCCCTTATCTAGATCGTCTCTAGTAACCCCTTATTTCCTTTCTCTTTCTCTCTCTAAATCATCCCAACTTTCTTTCTCCTCTTCGTTTTTTGCCAATTTCGAACAATTCCACATCTTCAAACATGTTTTTCATTTTTTCTTTCAGCTCACCAATAATGTCTACGTCTGTCACTCTGGATCAGTTTTAATCCTTATCTCTCCTAGTTTATTACGTTGCTTTTTTTTTTTTAACGGACTTATTCTCATCATTTTAGAATTATAGCTTGTAAAATTTCAAATTTTTAGTCTAGATAGCAGATAGAAGAGATTCTTTGCATTTATTTGTAAGAGATTCAAATTTTAAACTACTGTTTGGCTTCTTAGATCCTTTGTTAACACACCGGAAGTAATAGTAGTTGGGCTTAGTTGATTATTGGGTCTAAATACATGTTACTAACAGTTTACTAGTTTTATGCATGGACCATGGATGAAGCTGAGGTATGTATTCTTTGTTATATGTGAATGCAAGAATCAGTAGCAGCCTTAAATGGATTGGCTGCTAGGTCCCCTATTTTTTTCATGTGCTTGTGTTATTTTTCTTAAATATACTCTTACTGAGAAAACATTTCCTCTATTTTTGTTAGTAAGCTTGATATGAGTTCTTTTTTTTTTTTTAATGGATTTCGAGTTTCTTGATAGACTTTTGTATGATTTAGAGATGGAAATCTTGAAGGGGTGTTAGTATATATTAGATTTGAAATGTTTTTGCACATATTTACTGATATTGGACTGAGTTTTTGAAGTGGAAAACTGATTCTAAAACTGTCCTGTTGATTTAATCTTTGAATAAGCATTCTGCATGCTTTAAACTTGTTTAAAATGCATATCATGTGTTTGTTGAAATGTATAGTGGTCTTATATGTCTAAAATGCCTACTATATAAGTGTTCATTGCATGTTTTTGTAAAGCATGATTTGTAATATAATTGCCAAAAATACAGATCATGTGTTTGTTTAAACCATGTTTTTTGCTTATTGGACTAATATCCTATTTAGTGGACTATCTTTGCTCAACTAAACTTCCTTTACCTATAAACCTCTCGATAGTTGATAAAAATCCCAGTAACTTGTTGGAATTTTAGATGTTTCTGCCCTTTCAAGAGATCTCATTGTAAATTCCCATTCCAAAAAGAAGAAAGCTCTTCTGGTATATTCCTCTTATATACGGTAGCAGTATCATTCCTCTCTAAACTTTAACTTTCTTATTTTTGACCCTTACTTGATAGGTGTTGGTCCAATGAACGATTGCATACAAATTCATAAACAAGAAGCTTATTGTTCCCTTCAGAACATGATCCCAGTTGCATGGCCAAATTCTCATGTCTTGCATTACTGAGAAAATGAACTCATCTTCGAATTCTTTCTCTACCTGAAAGCTTACACTTTTGTGTTGCTTCACAGCAATCCGGGTTGAAAAAGGTATTATGCTTGTTATATTTTTGAGATACTAGAGAATAGTGATATGAATTTTCTGATTTGGTGATTGTTTGTCTAGTTTTATCCTTTTAGGAGCAATCAGACTCGGTTTCCTTTACTTTCTAGATTTGGAGAAATTTATTAAATAACATATAGTCCGACATTCATTCTTTGCGAGGAGATTGATAAGAGAGAATCTTCTAGCATATTATTGTTGATTGTGCTATTTCCTTAGTGATTAGATGTCTAGACATATCTTAGGCACATGAAGAGTCGGATTTACTCCCATTATCTTAGTTTCATGTAAATATAAATTTTTGGGATATTGATACACTCATTTAGTTAACTATGATCATCAAATATTTTTGTTGCTGAGAGTTTACTACATTATCCTGTAGAGAATATCATGTGTTGGGACTATATGTGGGATGAGGAACTGATAAAATATGTCCTTGGTTTCTTCAAACCTAAAAACATGAGGATTTGATGTGGTATCAAAGTCTTTTGATTCAGAAGGTAAGCTTTTTGTGTGTGTGTGTGTGTGTCAAACGGGTGGGTGGGTGGGTGGGGAGGGATGAACTATTCGGAAGGTAAGCCATGAGGATTGTATGGTTTATCTGGTTCTTTCTTTTTGTGCTTCATTAGGTAATGAGTTTATATGTTTTAATTAATTAATTATACTAATTTTGTGACAGGTTAATAGTTGCTATGTTGGAGGAGATGACTTTTTTGTTGGTGCATTTTGTCAAGATGGATTATTTACTTAACCATTTCATTTGACTAGACATTTTAGATATTTTGATATCTCTAGCTATGTCTCTGTATTCTTTACTTGTTTTTAATGTTAAAATTGTGGACAAATGGTGTGACTTTTGTTGTAAACATCTTATTTCCAACTTTGTTGATACTGATAACAATTATTACATTAAATGTTTTTATGTTTTAATTTGAATGTTTCTATTTAGATATATCACATATCTCATAATTACCATTTATTTGAATGAATTCAAAAGGATATCAATAATAATTTTAAAAAGTTACAACAGTATGAACATAACAAGAAAAAAAAGTTATTAATCTGTATCATAACTATGCTAAAGAGCTGTAAGAGGATGAACATAACTTTTCTTACACGCTATAATACTTCAATTTTATAGCGCTTTCCATAACTCTCTTTAAACGCTATGTTTTCTTAGGACTTACAATAGCGCCCACTGTCCTAGCGCTCTAAAAAGCGCTATTGATAGTGATTAATAGAGTTTTTCGTCAGCTACGAAAAGCCTTTTCTAGTGTAGTGTATGTATAAATTAACATATTTTATAGAGTATTTAGAAAGTTTGATGAAAATTTTTATTATACATGATCTCTACTGATATACTTTCGTATCAAAAATCATTTCAAAAACCAACCGCATGGTCATCTACCAATTGAGAAAGTGCAACTAGGGTTGAGGCCCGGCATGGGTGGGAGCTTGAAGGTATGGTAAGCATAAGATTTTTGGCAACCTTAACTATCCACATTTGAAGCTCGGCTTTTTCAATGAAGTTATATGAAAGGGTGAAAGTAGACAGATTTAGATCAAATTGTTGAAATTAAATGAGGTAGTTTTGTCATTTTATATCTAAACTTAACATAATTAAATGCAAGTGGCATTGACATAAGTTGCTTTGATCAAGGGTTGTCTATATTATTATGGTAAAATATAAGGTGTTCAATGTAAAATGCCCTAATGATATTATGAAATCGCGCTAATCCCTACAAATATGGAACTTACTAAATCAAAAATCTGAAGTTCAATTGTACAACGTTTATTTAAGATTATAACTTTCAACGAACACAAGACGCAAACTTTGTAAAACAGTTGGTATTATTCTACACGATAATATCCCGCCACGTTGTGATCCATATCTGTAAGCACACAATCGTCAGATAATACTTTAAAGTGTCAGGATAGGATGCTTAGTAGAGCAACTTTATTTCGACATTAAGGAATTATTTACATAGTACTTATGGTCTTTTATTTTAATAAAAAAATGTAATTTTTTTTATGACTAATTATGCAATGATGCAGCATGCTCCAACGCTTATAGAGTAGTCCTTGATTACGCATATGTTGTAAAAAGATGAAATTAGTGTTAACCAACAAAGAAGCAATAATTTATCCAACCTAGTAACACTACAAGAAAAAGTGGTTTTTAACCCATATGTCGTCGCAAATAATAGCATTTGCGACGACACGTCGTCGCAAATGTGTCGCCGCAAAAAAGTAGTCGCAAATAAATTATTTGCGATGACATAGTGTCATCGCAAATGTATTTGCGACGACATTTATATTTTGCGACGACCGTCGTCGCAAATAATTCGTTGGTTAATTTGTCCTGTTTTAAAATTATTTGCAACGATTTTTTGCGATGACGTTTTGAAAAAAATCGTCGCAAATAATTCAAATTTTTTTGCGACGACATTTTAACTTGTCGTCGCAAAAGGTCGTCGCAAATAGTCAATTTTTTGCGACGACATCAAAAACGGAAATAATTTTTTTTCCGATTATTTTTAAAAATGGCAATTAAATAATTTTTAATAATTTTAATTAAACATTATTATATAACATACTAAATATAATTTATTAAGATACATTAAAAGTAAAATATAAATTAATATTAAAAACAATAAATCTACATAAATTTATAAAATATGTTATGAATACTACATAAAGTGCATATATAATGTTCAACAAAATATAAAAAGTCGTCACAAATACAAAGTGAAAAATCATACAAAACTATTCCTCTAAGTTTGCAAAAGATCGCCAACAATGGCGTCATCATCGGATTTGCTGTCATCATCTGAAGGAGGTGGAGGAACGTCTAGATTAACTGGTTCTGGACGAGAAATCGTAGGTAATTGGATGTTAGGTTGCATTCTAGACCATAACTCTAACATCTTTACCTGATTGTCATAAATCTTCATCTGTTCCTGATACGATTTCTTTAAATAACGATCCATACGCGCAGCATCAGGTTGAGCTGATGATGTTGCATCTGAGAATGAACCAGCGGATGAAGGAGAAGCCCCAGAGTAATGTTTTTGGGAGAGCATCGGACCCACTCCTTTCTTATGTCCTCTACGCGTGCCAAGAACTTGCTCCAAAATCCTATGCTCATCAAGGGAGATCCATCGGCGCTTGCGATGATCGTGTTCTATGTCTCTCCTCCTCCAGTGTTCTACATAATAAGACATTATAAGTATTTTTACGTGATATAAAACCACTATTTTAATATAAAAAAATTTAACAAGAAAAGTAAAAATGCTTACAAAAGTCTGCGCTCCAAGATCAAGATTAACCCAAGAGTCCTATGACGATGCATGTCCTTAATTGTCTATATAGACACATCGACTCTTGGGTCTCTGTACTGGTCTGTGAAATAAATTACACATATTTATATTCTTAAACTCTAACTAAATTTCGGCAGCATAACGACTTATTTTTCGTATAATCCAAAAATTAAAACCTGTAAAAAAACAACTTTATAAGATTTTGGCACACCATAACTGCAAGATGTGCCACCCAGAACAAGAATCATAAACATATAAATACGATAATGATCAAAAAATAAATGTACTAACCTTCTTACTACGATGCTGCGAGTATGATAAGTGACCACGTATACTTGGATACCTTAGGTTGCTGCGATTACATTTATTTGTCTATGATATTTTCTGTTTATGATTAACTATAATAAGTAATAGTTACTTGAAATTATGTATAAAAAATCATAAAGTTCTAACATATCTATAATTACTTGAAATTTGTCGCCGGAGAACCTATCGCAACAACGATCCCAATGAGCTTGATTTCTCATATTAGCCGGGAGAGTTTCTCGACCGTATCATTTGTAGTAGCGGTGCAAGGAACTTTTCCAGTCCTTGTAACACTTTGCTATCTCCTTATCAACAACGGACCTCAGAATGCCGTTCTTGTAGTTATAGTCCACGTTAAACCAATCTTTGCAAAATAGTTCCACATCATTAAAACGCATTGTTAACTATAGTATAAACTATACAAAATATGCCATAAAAAAATACCAGCATCCGGTCCTGAATTGTCCTCTTGTCCACGTCGCTAACGTCCTTCCAAGCATCGTGGAAGGGCTTGCATATGTCCCTGGTATGAATACCAACCGCACTTTCAAACCAGGCACCATATTTACCAAGCGCCTTCCACGTACCTCCCGCCTCATCAAATTCCACTGTGATCTTCCCGTCTTGCATGACCTTTTGGGCAATTTCAAAACCTTTTTCCCCACCTCGACCTCTACGTTGTCGAGGTTCAGGTGCTGTAAGCATTTGAAAGCATTTCAAATCAACATGTATTACTACATTTATTTACTATATGATAGAACGAGGAAAAAAGTCAGAATAACATACCAGACTCACAGTAGGCGGGGACTGTGTGAGGACCGGGAGGTGGCTGCACTCCCCCTGAAGATCCAGTGCAGGTCGCTAAAGTTCCAACCATCAATATCTATGACAATATTAAAAGAAAAGCACAATATTAATAACATTTATAAATTCAATAAAAATAGCAATATTAAAACAAAATCATAATAAAAACGACAAAGATTACTCTACTGTAGTTCTACTCATCGTCGCTGCTACATTGTTGATTCTCGACATCATCATTTATGTCATTATCGTATTCAAATTCGATGACTTCATCTTCAACGTACTCCTCTAAAGTTTCATCGTCTTCATCATTAATAAAGTCATCACCTACGGGAGACTTATCTTTCATAATTGCATCAACATCGGAAGTGACAACATTAGACGCTTCATCATCTCGATTCAATACAAATGAGTCAATCTCTGGTAGTTTCTGTATCCTGAGCTATCATCACGTCATCATTGTCAGGTTCTGAAATGTCCCAAATATGGCGATGTCTAAAGTGTTCTACAACCTTCCAGTTTGGACCGTTAAATAAATCATCTACGTAAAAAACTTGTTCAGCTTGCGATGCAAGTATGAAAGGTTCGTTCTCGTACCAGGTCTCTTTAACGAAAACACTAACTCTATTTTTGTAGTGTTGAATCCTTTTCTTTCCCGGACGAGTGTCAAACCACAGACATTTGAAAAGCGTAACAAAATTGTCATTCAAGTACGACAGCTCATAAATGTCCTCCAAAACTCCATAAAACATTTGGTTATCAGGTCCGCGAACACAAACACCACTATTTTGAGTACTTCGATTCATATCCCGATTGCGTGTCAGAAACTTTACACCGTTGACCACACAACCAGGATAACTTCGACATGAGAAGCTTGAACCACTTGAAAGCTAAAATATTTAATCATTTGCTTCTGGTTCATTCTGCTTTCGAATATTGAAAATCTGCAATGAGACATGAATATTTTATAAAACGTCACTTTTTAATGACTTAACAACGTTAATGCAAATTCTTTCGATTGAATTTCATCCAATGGTATGATTCGACCGTCGGTATCAATCTCTTTCCTATGGTCACTGTTTAAAAGAGAATGAAAATAAATGACATAATTGTATATGATGCGACGCAATCTATGAACAATTAAGTGACAAAGGTGAAAGTAATACGTACTCAATGAGCGCTGAATTTACGAATAGTTACGTAGGACGTACCACTCGGCTTTCTCTCGCAAACCAAGTATCCAATGTGACAGGGTCATCTTCCCAATTGGCCGACAAGCAGTATCAAATACGTAAATCTTTTTAACAATACGCTCTTCATCGTCTACCCAATTTCGGCAAGCCGGTTAAACCGTGTTTCAACTCGATTAAATACATCGAACAAAAAGTCGAGCTTCGTTGACAATGTAAGCCCAAAGCAATCGAACGCTCGGGGCGTGCCACGATTCTTGACATATTTCTTTAACGATCCAAGAAAATTTTCGAACGGATACATCCATCTTAAGTGAACGGTCCTCCTCGAATGGCTTCTTCAGGGCAAGTGTATAACTAAATGTACCATTATGTCAAAAAATTCAGGAGGAAAAATTGTTTCTAACTTGCATAAAATAACCACAATATCTTGTTGAGCTTTCTCTAAATCACTTTTCCGCAATGTCCCGGAGCATATTAACTCAAAAAAAATTACTCAATTACATTATTGCATCAACGATCTCTTTCTTCATGAATGGTCATATCCCCGTTGGCAATAATCGTTGCATTATGATGTGACAATCATGCGATTTTAGTCCATAAATTTTATTTTTCCCATCGATCACATTTTTCTTTAAGTTTGACGCAAATTCATCAGGAAACCTTACTGATTTTAAAAGATCACAAAAATTTTTACTGTCGTCGAGAGATAGTGTATAAGACGCATGTGGTTTCATCCAACGATCACCGTCTCTGTACAAATGCAACTCCTTGCGCACCCCCATATTTTGCAGATCGATTCTCGCCTTATCCGTATCTTTACTTTTTCCGTCAATGTCAAGAATTGTGCCCAATAAGTTGTCGCATACATTCTTCTCAATATACATAACATCTAAGTTGTGACGTAACGACAATGACTTCCAATAAGGCAACTCCCAAAAGATACTCTTCTTTGTCCAATTAAGCTTGCTTGCATGTCTTTTTCGCTTCTTCCCACCATACTTGTCATGTTTACCAGGCAATCTGCAGGACACATTTTATAGTTGAGCTAAGATTTGGTGAGCAGATTTTTGAGCCGGAGGAGGTCGTTTCTCAACCATACCATCAAACTTTTTATTTTTTCTCATCCCATGTTTAATAGGAAGCCATCGCCGATGGCCAACAAAACAAGTCTTACTTGTTATCCTCTTTGAAGGAGTTGCATCATTGCAAGTTGGGCATGCTAAATAGCCCTGACCACTCCATCTGGATAAACTACTACGAGCAGGAAAATTGTTAACAGTCATAAGCAACATAGCTCGCATCTGAAATGAAGTATTCGAAACTGCATCACGTAGAATTACTCCATTATTCCACAAATCCTTTAACTCATCCACAAGAGGCCTTAAAAAAACATCTATGTCCTTTCCGGGTGCATTTGGGCCAGGAATCAACAATGTCAACATCTTATAAGGATCTTTAGTGCATAACCACGGAGGCAAATTGTAGGCCGTTAAAACCACCGCCACACATCTTTGTATGAAAGGCTCATGTTACCGAAAGGATTGAAACCATCACCGCCAACCCCAAGCTTAACGTTTCTCGGCTCATGTGCAAATTCGGATATTTTTCATCTATTTCCTTCCACTCAATACCATCGATTGGATGACGATTAAATCCTCATCATTTGAACGCCCATCTTTGGTGCCACGTCATATCTTTAGCCGTGTGACGAGAACCGCATGCACGCTTCAATCGATCTGTTAACGGGAAATAACGTAGTACTTTCCACGGGACTTGTTTAGTACCCTTTGTCTTTTTTTTCTTCCAACGTGATGTTTTACATACAGGATAAGTTTCTAGATCAGTGTTCTCCTTCCAAAACAAAGCACAATCGTACTTGCAGACATGAATTGCTTCGTAACCCAATCCAAGTTTACTTAGGAGCTTCTTCGACTCATAATGAGAAGAAGGTAACTTCACATCCGGAAATGCATCTTTCAATAGACTTAAAACGGCATCCATACACTCATTAGGCCACTTGTATAACACTTTTAAATGCATCAATTTCACTAAGAAATTTAAAGATGAATACTTAGTACAGCCCGGATACAATCCCACCGAAGTTGAAAGTAGATCCTTAAATTCAGAGTATTGTGCATCTTCTAGATCACATCGTCTCATCCAACATTCCACGGTCATCATTAATCCCGCAACGTCTTCTAAGACCGCAAACATCTAAATCTCTTGGTTGATTAACTATTGGGTCTACACACGAAAACCGCCTCTACTTCACCATGGTGAATCCATGTTCTATACAATGGATCGAAACCATATCGATGTATATCGCCCTCACAGTTTCTCTTTGGATGCATTAAATGGTTTCTACATTTCATACAAGGACGGTGATATGGCCAAGTGAAGTTTGATAATTTTTGCGACCTCAATAAAAGCGGGTAACCCATTCCAATATTCGTCCGACAATCGGTTCCTCAAAGAAGAAGTCCAACTTTTGTCAATCGGCATTTCAATTATAAACGACAATGGACATAACAATTTATTAATGTGTTCAGTTAATTTTAATTTTATTCTTAATTAATATTTTATTCTTAATTAACACAATTAAGATTTATTAATTAAATTGTGTTAATTAACTTATTAAAATTCTGGTTTCCTAAATTTTGCCTAACTAAATTTCGGCAAAGATAACGACTTATTTTTCACATAATCCAAAAATCAAAAACTGTAGAAAAACAATTTTAAAAATTTTCGCACACCATAGCTGCAAGATGTGCAACCCAGAACAAGAATCATAAACATATATTAAATTTTAACATAATCATGAATTCATACAACTACCACAATTTTAAGCTAAATAAATATAAAAAACTTACAAAGTTCAAACCCACTAAACGGGGGCTGAAAAAAGAAGGATTACGTCGAAAGAACCGTGCAAACAAGGACGAGGACGAAAACTCAAACGCCTACATAAGTACATCAAATTAAAACATCAAACATAATTTTCAAACATCAATATTAATATTTTATTAACATTTAGAGAAACATATAAACACAATAATAAGTATAATGCCTAAAAAAATATTTTAAGTTCTAAGTATAATCTAAGTCATGAATATAATATAGTCATCTAATTCTAAATTCTACTCATTTAGTTTCAAGTATAATGTTTAAGAAATAATTTATGTGTATATATTAATGCTTATTAATGCTTAATTTAATTTTATATTAAAAAAAAAAACTTACGTGTATATATATACACACTGGGGGGGCGGAACGGCCGGGGGGGCGGCGGGACCGGGGAGGTGGGACCGGGGCGGCGGGAGCAGGGCGCCGGAATCATGGCGGCGGGAGGGAGCCGGCAGTAGTGCGGCGGCGCGGCGGCGGCGACGGGTTGTGACGGGAAAGGGAAAGAAGAGAGAGAGGGAAGGGAAGAGAGAGAACACGGAAGAGTGACAAGGGGAAAGAGGGAAGGGGAGGGCCGGCCGGCAGAAGGGGGAGGCGGCGGCGGTGGCGGGGGTGGAAGGAAAGGTGAAGAAGAGAGAGAGAAAGAAGGAAAAAGAGAGAGGGAAGAAAGAGAAGAATGGCCGGGAGCGGGGGTGGCGGCGACGGCGACGGGAAGAGGAGGCGGCGAGGGATAGGAGAGAGAGAGATTTTGGTTTTTTTTGTTGCAGAGAGATCGGGAGAAATGGAGAAGAAGGAGGGGGCGAATTTAATTAGGTCACTTATTTGCGACGACAAAGTCGTCGCAAATACAATTAAAATGTCGTCGCAAATAACAACTATTTGCGACGACAATGTCGTCGTAAAAAACCTTGTTGTTGTCGCAAATAATATTTTTTCCCACCCAATCTCGCTCGTCGAATAGAGTATTTGCGACGACAATGAAAAATGTCGTCGCAAATAAATATTTTTCCCGCCCATTCCCCATCATCTAATAGATTATTTGCGACGACAACAAAAAAATGTCATCGCAAATACTTTTCCATTATTTGCGACGACACGTCATCGTAAATAACTTGGATTGTCGTCGCTAAAACGTTTGACAATTCGCACGAAAAATCCGCGCCATGGAAATTTGCGCGGCAATATTATTTGCGACGACAAAAAAATTATTAGCGACGACTTTGCAATTTTTTTCAACGGGAGGTATTTGCGACGACATGTCATTGCAAATAATGAAATATTTGTGACGACAAATGTCGTCGCAAAAAATGTCGTCGCAAATGTGTATTTTTGTTGTAGTGTAAAATTATCAAAATCCTCTGTTGGTAACCGAATCAAATTCGAATGCAGAAGCGTGAGAAAAGCGGATCGTGTATAACAAAAATTTTCACAAAACTTTTGAGATACTCTACAGATTATATTAACTTATGCACAAATAAATTAATCACATTAATTTATATATCAAGAACTCAATCGGAAAAATATCTGGAAGCCAACTCGGATGATAACTTGAGTTCTTTGACCATGAACAATCCTTGCTCCAAACTTTGTGTTTGGAATACCAAACTCTTCCACGTCAATTCCTTGATCCCACATAGACGTGTGTGTGGGCACATGTGAGACAAAACAGGTTTCTGAAACACTCGAATTTCCATAAACACTAATGCATGCACAATGTGGAATTTTTTTTGGAGAAAAAGTTTTCCTCTCTTTTTTGCTATGAGAAATCCAGCCACCACTAACTCTTAGGGCTGAAAATTGTTTTCAAAAATTGTGTACACAATTTTGTATCAATCTCATATTTAAAGAGTTGAAGTCAAACTTCGAAACAGAATCAAATCTCTATCTCTTATTTGAATTTGGAACAAAAAATCTCCTCCACCATATCTCCAATGTGGCCAGCCACTCTAGGCTTTTACCCTGTGTGTGGCGCCAATAACAGATAGGGAAGGAAGAGAAATCATCCTTATCCTGTTGTCCAATTTTAATTCAAATTCAAATTCGAATTTAAGTCTTACTTAAATTAATTTGAATTCTAAATTGAACAATTTATCAAATACATTCAAAATGATAAATTTAAATTATGTTTACAATTCAAATTCAAATTTAAATAATCACATTATTTAAATAATAATTAATTATCAATTAATTATTTTTTGAGTATTTAATTTTAGAATTCCGTAATTCTAAAATTCCCATTTTGCCCTTTGTGTCTGATAGAATTACAACGATGCGGGGACTAATGGACCTATAATCTCAAGCTCCAATAAAATTAATAATTAATTAAACACTTTAATTAATTAATTAATTCTTTTAATTCCAATAGTTACTCCACTATAAACTTGGAATTGAACTCTTGAAATTATAGACATTAATTACTTCTAAATTGTGAAGTGTCCATTTGATATAGTCCTTACATATAGATCAATCCTCCATAAATAATTCATAATTAAAGTAAGGTAGAATCTGTTAACCTCTCTAATTATATCTTCATCCCCGAGTACCATTGATTCTCTAATGGATAGTGATTCATAAAACACATCCATGAACCAGAGCGCTCTTACTAATCCAAGTACTGAATCAACACTCAAGAGAATTGTTTATCTACTTCTTTCTCAAGAAGAAATGGATTCCATCTTTTATAATAACATTCCTAGCTACCTATTTCATTATGTCTCCAAAATACAAGGAATAGGATTCAGGTTCTCTAAATCCATACCGAGTAAATCAAAAGACATAAATCCATAAATAGGAGTTTGTTAAGAACTCAATATTAAGATCATTCTATATATGACCATCGGTAGACTCAATTAGAATTTTTATGCTTAACAAAAATTATTAGAAATTCATATTGTGTCTGTGTCTCTATTCCACATAATCTCATCATGCGAAATACACTCATTCAATATCTCACCATATTAACAGTGTGGATAACACCGTTCCATTCTAAATGGGAATGACATGTATTAATAATGTTTTAATTAAAGATTCTGAACTTTAATTAAATTCATTATGAACAATTTTTTTGATTATTGTCCTTAAACATTATCCTCTCGTATATAACACTTATGTACTATGTTTATGGTTACATAAACAACCATGAAATTTTCATTTGATATTCAAAAAGTATTCATAAATATATGCACATAAAATGATGAATAAACTCTTTTATTAATTAAATAATAAATATCCTATTACATCTCATGCTTCCAGGACAATATTGCCAACAATCTCCCACTTGTCCTAAAGCAGGTGTGTCATCTCTAATCCCAAATCCATCTAAGTGCTAATGAAATACATTCAATGGCAATGTGTTGGTGAACGGGTCAGCAAGGTTGTCCTCTGACGCGATCTTCAGAACCGCTACATCGCCTCTGTCCACAATGTCTCTGATCAGGTGATATTTTCTTTCTATATGTTTTGCACTCTTATGGCTTCCAGGTTCCTTTGAATTAACCATCGCTCCACTGTTGTCACAGTTAATTGGCTTATCCATATCTGGAATAACTTCCAGATCAGTTAAGAACTTCCTAAGCCATGTAGCTTCTTTTGCGGCTTCACAAGCTACAACATATTCAGCTTGCATGGTAGAGTCAGCAACACACTTTTGCTTTATACTTTTCCATACCACAGTTCCTCCATTAAGAGTGAACACAGATCCATATGTCGCCGTCGACTATCTCTATCCGATTGGAAATTGGAATTTGTATATCTAGTGAGAGACAGATCTTCTCCAGAATATATCAACATATAGTTTCTCGTTCTCCTAAGATACTTGAGAATACACTTTACTGCAACCCAATGATCTAATCCTGAGTTGGACTGGTAGCAACTGACCACTGCCACTGCATAGCAGATATCTAGTATTGTACACAACATGGCATACATAAGGCTTCTCATAGTCGAAGCGTAGGGATACCGTCTCATATCTTCTTCCTGTTGTGGGCATTGCACCTTAAAAAGATGAATACCATGCCTAGAAGGCAAATTCCCTTTCTTAGAGTTTTGCATCAAATACCTAGACAACACTTGGTCTATATAAGATGCCTGTGATAACACTAAAAGCTTTTTCTTGCGATCTCGAATAATCTTAATCCCAAGAACATAGCTTGCCTCTCCTAAATCTTTCATTTGAAATTGGTTGGCTAATGACTCCTTTACATCTGTCATTAATCCCACATCATTCCAATGAGTAGGATGTCATTGACGTAAAGAATTAAGAACACCACTTTCTCTTCTTTCTTGTACTTGTAGACGCATGGCTCATCAATGTTTTGATCAAATCCATAGGACTTTACAGCCTCATCAAACCTGATGTTCCATGATCTAGAAGCCTGCTTCAGTCCATAAATGGACCTCAGACTTTTTGCTTATGGTCTTCTTCTATGTAACCCTCTGGCTGATCCATATAGATGGTTTCCTCAAGATAGCCATTCAAAAATGCTGACTTGACATCCATCTACCATATCTCATAGTCAAAATATGCGGCATTGGCCAGGAGTATCCGGATAGACATAAGCATAGCTACTGGCGAGAAAGTTTCCTCATAGTCAACTCCCTCCTTTTGGGTATAACACTTAGCCACTAGCCTTGCTTTATAAGTCTCTACATTTCCATCCACTCCTCTCTTTCTCTTGAAGATCTACTTGCATCCAATAGGTTTTACCCCTTCGGGTAGATCTACAAGTTGCTAGACTGAGTAAGAGTGCATAGACTCCATCTTGAGTTTCATAGCTGATTGGCATTCTTCCTTATTAGAATCATCCATCACATCCTTAAAGTTCAATGGATCTTCCTTACCATGATCAGCAGTGACGATTTGGGCTTCCCCAGTATAACGGTTAGGTAACCTGCTTACCCTCCCACTACGACGAGGTGCCATAGGAGTCTGATCAGGAACTGTGGTCTTTTCTCTGAGTAGCCTGACAAGTTTTATCAGTTGTGGTTCGATCTCATTGGAAAGTAACTCGTCCAATACTATTTTACTTCTAGGCTTAAAATCTATCATATAGTCATGCTCTAGAATAGTGGCATTTGTCGATACAAACACCTTTTGATATGCTTGACTATAAAATAGTCCTCTTCTTGTCCCTTGCGGGTAACCCATGAAGATGCATACTTCTGACCTTGGTTCCAAATTCCCGGTCTTTTGCCTCAACACGTGTGCTGGACACCCCCATATGCGAATGTGTCTTAAACTAGGTTTTTGACCATTCGACAACTTTAGGGGTGTCTTAGGTACAGACTTAGATGGAACTAGATTTATAATATACATAGCAGTTTTTAGGGCATAATCAAATCATCGAGTGAGATTGTCGATAGATTCTTGATTTCCTCTAAAGTAGTCCTCTTGACATTCTCCAAGACTTGGGCAATGACCTCACGATTTTGTTCACCAACTCATTTTCCTTGAATGGTCTATCAAGAGAATTTAAACCGTTAACAATGTCGGTGAATCGAGTATACATAGAAGTAATTGATTCATCATCTTTCATTTCAAACATTTCATATGAGCGAATAAGATGATTAATCTTGGTTTCTTTTACTTGGTTAGTTCCCTCATGAATTACTTCTAAGGTGTGCCATATGGCTTGTGCAGATTTGCATGAAGTGATCCTATTAAAGTCGTTTCTATCTAAGGCACAATACAAGATGTCCATTGCTCTAGCATTTAAAGATAATTTTCTTTCATCATCTTCATCGAATTCACTAGGGTCCTTGGGGATTAACTTATCCTTATCTGACTTTGTGGGAACAAATGGACCATTTTCAACAATCCTCCATAAGGCATAATCGATAGATTGTAAATAAACTCTCATTCTTACTTTCCAATAATTGTAGTCAACTCCATTAAAAAGAGGAGGTCTATGTGTGGATTGACATTCCATGTTGTGAAAGTTTTGAGTAGCCATGCTCAAGATTGTAAAATCTTTTTAAAGAAAGTTTGAGCAACCTAGCTCTGATACCAATTGTTGTCCCTTGTAAGGCTACCCAAGAGGGGGGGTGAATTGGGTTTTTACTAATTTTTTGGATTTAACAAACTCTCTCAAGATTAATTACAAATGTAGACAATTAATCTTACACAATCAATTTATCAAACACTTAGTGTGCAGAAATTATGTAAGTTTTGATAATACCACAAACACTTAATATACACAATGTGAGTCAATCTAATATCATATGACAAGTTCAACAAGCTTATTATCAAGAGTTTAGATCAATTAATATCAACTAACAAATTTAAAATTCAGAAATTAAAGGGATAAGGGTAAGAGAGATGCAAATGCGATTTATAGTGGTTCGACAAATAAATTTGCCTACATCCACTGTTGCCGAGATATTTCGTCTCTCGACCTCTTCTACTATACGATCGTCTAACCGGCACGATCACTCCTCTTACAAGAAAGCAAATCTTTCTACCCGAGGCTTCGCCTAATCTCTTACACAATGTCGCTTTTCTACGGAGATCGACTAACCAACAAACCCAACACGACAATGAGGATTATGAAAATGAATAGCTCAGCTGTACACTCCTTACAATGATTTTACACACTTGAAATGATTAGGAGATTATGAAATCACACTATCAAGATATAATCCAATGTAGGCTCGAGTGAGTGTGAGAAAGTGAAGTAAGGCTTTTTAGAAGATGATGATTATGGAAGCACTTTGTAGAAAGCTTTTTGGAGTTTCAAGAGATTTGAGAGCTAAAAGACAATTTTTCACTTTCAGAGATATGTTCTAGTTTAGAAAGATGATTTTTTTTCTTTTTAAACTCACTTTCCAACGGCCTCATTTATGACCGTTCACCCGATACCAGTCGACCGGAGCGGTTGACCGGTTGAATCAAATTTGAAATCTCAATGTTCAACGGTCTTAAATGCAGGTAGTTGATCATGACCGGTCGACCGGAGCGGTTGACCGGTTGAGGCAGCACCGGTCGACCGGTGCATTTGGCCTTCTCTGTCTCCGGACGACATAAGTCGACCGGTTGACGTTTAATTGACTTCAAACCTTCACAAAGTTATACTTTTAGACCAAATGTCATTAAACTATCAGTTTAGTCTCATTTTAAAAGAGTGATGTGAGTGTGTGTATGAGCCTAAACATGATTTAATCAAGATAGAATGAAATCAAAATCAAATACAAGACTATTGAGATATAAGAACCTATGAATAACTTGTCTTGCTTGATTTTGTTTGCTTGCTCTTGATCTTTGATTTTTCAACACTTCAAGCTTTGAGTTCCTTCTTCAATTTGCATTTCTCAACCTTGAATGTATGCATTGCATTCCATACTATGCTTCTTGAGTTGATTTATAATATCAATTTTGCTAACAACACAACTCAAAGTAGAATCATTAGTAACATAATACATTGTGTTTGTTATCATCAAAACATGAGATATATTTAACCTTAGGCCAACACATTCCACTGTGGTGTACTGGATGCAGTCAATTGGGATACTACACCTTCTTCAATCAAGAATTTTCAGAACTCTTGGTCCAGGTACTCACCCCATCGATCTGATCGAAGTGTCTTAATTGGTTTACCTAATTATTTTTCAACTTTTGCTCGAAATTCTCTAAACTTTCCAAAAGTTTCAGATTTCCGTTCCATCAGGTAAACATAACCACATCTCGAATAGTCGTTAATAAAGGTGACATAATATTCGTAACCTCCTCTAGCTTGGACGTTTAACAATCCACATACATCTGAATGTATTAGCTGAAGGGCTTCTGTAGCTCTTACTCCTTTTGCTGCAAAAGGCCTCTTAGTCATTTTACCTTCCAAATAAGATTCACAGACCGGAAGCTCGTCAACTGTTAGGTCGCGCAAAGGACCATCCTTTACCAGCCTTTCAATCCTATTTAGGTTAATATGACCAAGTCTAAGATGCCACAGATATGTGTTATTTTCGTGAGAAATCTTTTACTTTTTATTCTTAGGTTCGGGAACTCTGAACATTTCAGTATTAAGCAGTGAGTTATACAATATAAACCATCATCCAGACGTCCAAAACAAATATTTAAACCATTTTGAGAAATATGAACCAATTCATTACCAAAATAAACTTTAAATAATTGTTTAAATAACTTCGCCACAGAAATCAAATTTCTACGAATGTTTGGAATAAAATAAACATTGTTCAAAACTAAAAATTTATTTTCCCTAAACGAAGTCTAACTTCTCCCACTGCTTTTGCCAAAACTCTTGCGCCATTGCCCACCTTCATCATGTAGTCCCCATCGGCTAGTTCGGTGTAAGAACTAAGACTCTGTAAAGAAAAACAAACATGATTAGTTGCTCTTGAATCAATTATCTAGGCTGAGGTATCACCCTCTACTAAACATGTTTCAAGGACTAGTAAATCTGATTTATGTTGTTCTTTTTTCTTTTTCAGCTCCTCAAGATACTTGTGACAGTTTCTCTTCCGTGCCCTTCACCATTGCAGTGGAAAGACTTTCCTTTGGGTTTCTGGATGGGGCCATTAGCCTTCTTGGGTCTCTTTTTCTTTCCTTTCTTCCCTTTCCCTTAGTTCTGGTTCTTTCTTTTGGTTTTACCAGAACTTCCTGCAACTACAACATTTGCTTCTCCTCCCCTTCTCTTGTTGGTGGATTCAAAGTTTTGTAAGTCATTCATGAGTTTAGTGAGGTTGGATTTTTTCTTGTTCATAACAAAGTTGTTCACAAACTCATGAAAGTCAAGGGATAGGCTTTCGAAGATGATACCAACTTGGGTGGCTTCATCAATCTTGGCACTATTGAGCTCCGCATCATGGAGGTGATCAATCATGTTCAAAAAATGTGCCTTGACTGAAGAACCTTTCTTCATTTTGTCATTCATGAAAGCCCTAACAACATCCAAATGAGCCTTCTCAGAGGGAGTGCCGAACATGGCTTCTAGAGACTCCATTATCTCATAAGCAATCTCTATCTCCTCATGCTTCTTGCAAAGCACATCGCTCATACTAGCCAGCATAAAGTACTTTGCTTTGTTGTTGGCCTTGATCCAGCAATCATAAGGCCCCTTTGCAGTTTTGGATGCATTAGCCCTGGGTTCTTGAGGACATTCCTCTACTAGGACAAATTTGTAGTCTTCGCAGACCAACAGTATGTTCATGTTACTTTTCCACTTAGCATAGTTATCACTGTCTAATTTATCTGTCACTAGTAGTGTGATAATAGGATTTGATATGTTGCTGGAAATAAAAAGAATATTCATCTAATCAATTTATGTGCAAGAATATCAAGGACATGTGAATTTAGGCACAATTAAATATGATGCATAATGCACATGAAAAATACATAAATCATGTTTTAATATTGCGTGCCAACAATAACCAATTTACCATGAATATAGTGCCGCTGTAGAGTAGGTCAAAATATCGTAAATTGAACCGAGACCTTCTCAATTAATAAATATAATCAAAATATCTCATATTTTCATATTTATCAACTACCGTTATTTTGGTCAAAAATATAATCAACAATTTGATTATATTTTTATGAGTGTAACCTATCATTTCAGATTCTACAGACTTAACTCCAGAGTGCCACCATAGGATAGGTCAAACCGAAAATACATCCTTGAATCCTATCACTAGGAAGTCAACCTTGTTATTGATCCGAAAGAACACTTTCCGTAAGGAGTGCGGAATCGGTGCCGCCGCGAAGCCCCTTTCGAATCTCACGGTGTTGAACTAATAATGGAGACCAGTGGGTCGTATTGTCATACAACCCTCTCCCACTCATTATTTTGCAAATATGTATTTTGTTTGAAAAAGCATCTCATGGTTTTCAAAACGAAAAATAAACAATTTACATTTCGGATATGTGAAATTCTAAAATTTAACTCTTAAATTCAATTTCTCATGTAATATTATTTTGCAAATTAATTTTGCAACTTAAATCAATTTAATCATATTAAATCGATTTTAGCACATGGTTCTTATTTTATTTTATTTTTCTAAAACACTTTTATAATAAATAAAATAAACAATAACAAATGCATGTATATGCATGGCATGTTATAAAACATATTAGTAGGCACATTATATCTATATGGCATGTTATATGCACATACATATAATATATAATTATCAACATAAAATATAAATATATGCAATCGGCTATTGAGATGGATTTGACCGGGTCCCATGGAAAATTAATTACAACTCAATCGAATCGAATAAATAAATAATTACAATAATTAAATTCTTCCGTTACATCAATGGGACTTTGATTCTTAAATTTTTTGTTCTTCGGCTTCATTCTTTGTCTTCGGGTTGGATTTCACCTTCCATGGGGTCCGGAACTTTTCCGGGTCTGTCGGCACGCATTACAAGGGTTTCAAAACCTTTGGGCCCATTCGGAGTCCAATCTTGAATCTGGGCCGCCAGCCGCATTGGGTCACGTCTTTGTCTGTGGGCGCGAACTATCGGGTATTTGGGGTCCACCTTTGCCACGGACTATCCGCGCACTGGGGCATGCATTGCCTGCGTCTTTGGGCCGTCTTGTTGGGGTGCGATGGGTGTCTTGTTTGGGGCTAGCACGCGAGGGCCTGTGGCTGTTGGTCGTCTTGTTGGGCGGCGCACTTTAGCCGATTTTTGGAAATTTTCTGGGCTGTTTTCTGGGTTCCTTCAAAAGCTTCAAACTTGATCTTCAAGGCCTCCTTTTGATTCAAAATCAAAAACCCTAATTCTACTCAAAACCTAGAATTACAATAATTCTAATCCCGAATTAAATTACAAATAATTTATCAATGAATGAATATAACCAATCCATGGAACCATATAATTAACGACCAAATCCACCATCCATACATTCATCAACATGAATTAAAATAAACATCCATAAATGCAAGTGCCTACCCATCACATACATACATAATTAAATATCACATATTCTAATTATCAAATAATCGAAGCATAAATTAATATCGTTTGTAGACCGTTCTGATACTAATTGTTGGTAACCGAATCGAATTCGGATGCAGAAGCGTGAGAAAAGTGGATCGTGTATAACAAAAATTTTCACAAAACTTTTTAGATACTCTATAGATTATATTAATTTATTCACAAATAAATTATTCACATTAATTTATATAACAAGAACTCAATTAGAAAAATACCTGGAAGCCGACTCAGATGATAACGTGAGTGCTTTGACTACGAACAGTCCTTGCCCCAAGCACTGTGTTTAAAATACCAAAGTCTTCCACATCAATTCCTTGATTCCACGTAGTCGTGTGTGTGGGCACACATGAGACAAAACAGGTTTCTGAAACACTCGAATTTCCTCAAACACTAATGCATGCACGATGTGGAATTTTTTTTGGAGAAAAAATTTTCCTCTCTTTTTTGCTATGAGAAATCCGGCCACCACTAACTCTTAGGGCTGAAAATTGTTTTCAAAAACTGTGTACATAATTTTCTATGATTCTCATATTTAAAGAGTTGAAGTCAAACTTGAAAACAGAATCAAATCTCTATCTCCTATTTGAATTTGGAACAAAAAATTTCCTCCACCTTATCTCCAATGTGGCCGGCCACTCTTGGGTTTTACCCTGTGTGTTGCGTCAATAATAGATAGGGAAGGAAGAGAAATCATCCTTTATCTTGTAGTCCAATTTTAACTGAAATTCAAATTCGAATTTAAGTCATACTTAAATTAATTTGAATTCTAAATTGAACAACTTATCAAATAAGTTCAAAAGGATAAATTTAAATTATGTTTGCAATTCAAATTCAAATTTAAATAATCACATTATTTAAATAAAAATAAATTCTCAATTAATTATTTTTTGAGTATTTAATTTTAGAATTCCGTAATTCAAAAATTCCCATTTTGCCCTTTGTGTCTGGTAGAATTACAAGGACGACACGGGGACTAATGGACCTATAATTCTAAGCTCCAATAAAATTAATAATTAATTAAACACTTTAATTAATTAATTAATTATATTAATTCCAATAGTTATTCCACTATAAACTTGGAATTGAACTCTCGAAATTATAGACATTAATTACTTCTAAACTGCGTAGTGTCCATTTGATATAGTCATTACATATAGATCAATCCTCCATAAATAATTCATAATTAGAGTCAGGTAGAATCCGTTAACCTCTCTAATTATATCTTCATCCTTGATTACCATTGATTCTTTAATGGATAGTGATTCATAAAACACATTCATGAACCAGAGCGCTCTTATTAATCCAAGTACTGAATCAACACGCAAGAGAATTATTTATCTACTTCTTTCTCAAGAAGGAATGATTCCATCTCGTATAATAACATTCCCAGCTACCTATTTCATTATGTCTTCAAAATACAAAGAATAGGATTCAAGGTCTCGGAATCCATACCGAGTAAATCAAAAGACATAAATCCATAAATAGGAGTTTGTTAAGAACTCAGGATTAAGATCATTCTATATATGACTAACGGCAGACTCAATTAGAGTTTCTATGCTTAACGGAAATTATTAGAAATGCATATTGTGTCTATGTCCTTGTTCCACATAATCTCATTATGCGAAATACACTCATTCAATATCTCACCATATTAACATTGTGGATAACACCGTTCCATTCTAAATGAGAATGACATGTATTAATAATGTTTTAATTAAAGATTCTGAACTTTAATTAAATTCATTATGAACAATTTTTTGCTTATTATCCTTAAACATTATCCTCTCGTATATAACACTTATATACTATGTTTAAGGTTACACAAATAATCACGGAATTTTCATTTGATATTCATAAAATATTCAAAAGTATATGCGCATAAAATGATGAATAAACTCTTTTATTAATTAAATAATAAATATCCTATTACATCTCATGCTTCTAGGACACTATTCTCAACACTTATGGTCTTTTATTTTAATAAAAAAATGTAATTTTTTTATGATTGATTGTGCAATGATGCAGAATGTTCCAACGCTTATAGAGTAGTCCTTGATTACGCATATGTTGTAAAAAGATGAAATTAGTGTTAACCAACCAAGAAGCAATAATTTATCCAACCTACTAAAATTAGCAAAATCCTCTATTTCACTTAATAGACAAATAAATAAAGAAAATGAAAAACCTGAGTCATTTTCATTCCCCTCTCAGTATCAAAAAGCATATATCGAATACCATTTAGGTATGTCGTATTTAGTTAACTTTGTTGAATAAATTTATTTATTTTTAATATCTTTTTTTTTTTTTTTTTTTTTTTTTTCAGGCAACTTTTGATGTGGATTGGGGGAGCGAAATGAGTATTTTGACTTCTACGGGTGTAAAGTGGAAACAATATAAAAATAAATTAACAAGAAGTTATATAAAGAAATTCGAAAAACCTCATGAATTGTTAAAGCATCAACAGTCTGATCTAAAGGAATTTCAAAAAGAATTCTGGAGTGAGTTTGTTGCATATCGCTTAACAATGGAGTTGCCACCTGTACGTAAAATAATTAGTCTCATATATAATATTAGCCAATAATGATATCATTTTTTTTATGCACGCCTTAAGTGAATTAAATTATTTAAGACATAAGGAATACAAAACACCTCATACGTCTTCCCGAAAACCTTATACCGATATAGAGCAAAATTAGTAAGCATACTTTTTCGTAATTTTCATATGTAAATGTTGTCCTGCAGGCCCAGAATTTTGGATTAAAGAAAATAAGTTGTTATGCTACCAAATAGCTTTCGATGAAGATCAATTTTTTACAGATAGAGTCTAAGGAAGACTGTGAGGTTGATGACAATCAAGAGTGTGGATCAGAGCACATCAAAAGAAAAATGGTGGATTTTTTAATGATGTCACACAAGATGTAGCAAATACAATTGTAAGTATATATATACTAATTCATTTTTTGTATATTCTGAGCATCTCATGTGACTTGTACTAACATTACATCTTGTAGGAATATCCAAGTCAAAGAAAGGAATATTGAAGAGAGAAGGGAGAATTGACATCCAAACAATGGCATTAGACACGGCTGAACATTCGGGAAAGTTCGCGGCATTGGTGCTGGTGTGACACTTAAGGATTATTTTCGTAAGCCAACTAAGAGCATGCGACAAATAACGCTAGAACAGCAACAGTGGTTTTTCAAACAACAAAAATCATGAGAAACAAACACTACAACAAAAAGGGTCATTTGCGGCGACTTAATGTTGTCACAAATAGGTAATATGTCGTCACAAATAATGCATTTTTGACTACATGTCATTGCAAATTCGCGCCATACGAGATCTGACGCCAAACACTTATTTGCGACGACATGTGACCTTTTTACGACAGAAATATTTTTCAGTTTTACAGAAATATTTGCAACGATATGTCGCTGTAAATATTCACTAATTTGCGACGACAATAGACCAAATTGTAGTAGTGAGAAAGGCAAAATATATATGAAAGAAGATTTCAGTAGAAAAACTAAAAGAGGTGGAAGGTGCAAGACAAGATAGCCCTTACCGAGCGTCTACGAACTACCCCGTTCATATGGAGGAAGAGCGTAGGCAACAAGACATGGGTGACTTTGGTACTCCAATGGAACAACAAACAGTGGTAATAATACATACAACAGTTTCATATATAATATACTTTGTTTCTTAATTTATAGCAATATTAATGTCATTTTTCTTTGTATATAGGGCATAATTGTATACTCGCAGTAGATGCTGTTGACAATATATTTGTAGAAGGCATAGTATATGAAACTAATGATGTGAATGCAACTGTTCGTGGGATACCTTTAGGAGAGTTGCACTATCAAGTTTCTGTAACCAAAGCACATAACGTTTATGTTGGTTTTGAAACAATTTCGGATGTGCACGGAAGAGTCACATAAATAATTATAAAATTTTTAGTGATATTCATAAAATATTTAATAATATATGCATATAAAATAATGAAAAAACTCTTTTATTAAATAAATAATAAATATTCTATTATATATTATGCTTCTAGGACATCATTCTCAACTTTTTATGCTCGCATTCCTATCCCAGTACATGATTATTAGAAAATGTTTTGTTTTAGTAATGCAGTTGGGTCAATTGTAGCATAGCCCAAGGTGCTCATTTTATTTTATGATGTACAAGGATCAAAGGTTAGTCGGGTTTTTTTTTTTTTTTGGTTACGTAAGTTAATTATTCTAGAGAGTCTATTTTCCTATAATTAACAACATGAATATCGTGATTCAGTAATGAAAAGGGATGTTCAGGAAAAGAAGCTTGGTTGTGTTAGATAAAAATAAAATAATAAGAAGAATAATAAAAAATACAGTTAAATTAAATTATTATTATTATTATTATTATTATTACTTTTATATGGGGTATATTGGACAAAGGGCGAGGGCTGTTTCGTTCCCAAAAGACACTTGCTCTTATGCCATAATAATGAACACCAATGGAGAGTTTTCAGCTGTGTTAAAATTTGTCTTTAGCCTTTTGGGAAACTGTTGCACTGACTCGAGGTTTTTATTGAATGGGGTTTTACGATTCCATGGTCTTCTCTTTGATTTAGGTGACCACTCTGCTTGTTTAATTACCGTGTTATCGTTATTCAATAAATAAGAATAAAAAACATATACAAAGCACTTGTAGCATTGATTAAAGTTTACATGGAAAACTAGTACTATACAACACGTCCTTGCACTTCTCATCATCAATAGTAGTATGAACTGTTGACTTGAATATATTGTTCTGTGTTCTTATTCTTAATTACACCTGGTGGAAATGTTAAAGGAAAAAATTGCTCTTTTTTTCTGTGGTATATGAATTGTTCTTCCCAAATGTTTTGTATTGATAATGCAGTTGGGTCACATTAGTAACCTTTTAGTTGGTTGCACTGCATTGTAGGTTTCTCAACTAAAACGGAAGCAAGCAACTACAAAACCAACAACTTGTACAAATGTGTCACTACAAGAAATAGGGTTATTAGCGATGACAAAATGTCATTGCAACTACTGCAAACTCGTTGCAAATGAAGTTTTAGTGACCACTTGTCAGTTGCAAACCTATCGCCGCAATTGAGTCATTGCAAAACATAAAGACTACTGGAACCTGTGCGTGGGAAACCACCAAATTTTTTGCCTCTTTTTGGCCACGTCACCGCCAACTATACGTATCCATATTTGTCATATGTTAGCGATGATGTGTCGTCGCAAATATTTAAATTTTGTTCAATGACATGTCGTCGCTAATAGTTAATGCGAAATCATTTAAAAAATTTGATTTCTTTTTGGCGACGACATGTCGTCGCTAATACTGTAATTTTAGCAACGATATTTGTCATTACTAATAATGTTGTAGCTAATAACTTTTTGTTGTAGTGTGTCTGAAGAATAAGAGATAGAGCAACAGTTACAAGCATCAATGGTTATTTTTTTTTTTATGCAAGTTAATTATATTTCGTTATGCTTCTCATATGTTTTGTATTGGTAATGCAGATGGGTCACAATTAATAGCATTTTAGTTGTTTCACCGTATTGTAGGTTTATCGACCAAAACCGAAGCAAACTACGAAGCCAACAACTTCTAAACATGTGCCTAAAGAACCGTCTTCAGCATCTAAATCCCCACAACAATATAAAGTATCAGCCACCATCTTTTATACTATGGATTTAGGATAAAGTTAAAGAATGGTCATTTGAACAAACATTATTAGTTCAAAATAGAGGAAGGCATTTTTTATTCTCCTATTGAGTTATACCTTCTGAAGGAGGATATTATTCACTTTTGTCGATTCCAAGAAATAGTAGCAAACGCTATCACCTTTTACTTCAGGTTTGAATCAGTTTTATTGTACAATCTAGCTTAATTAGTTTTAGTTATATATTAAGCAACTTAATAACGTGGCTTGTATTTCGTTTTCAGGGTGATGAAAAGCTCCAACGATTTGGAAAACTACAAACCTTTGTTTTTATGAGTCCGTGCCAAGTTGGTAACAAAACTGGAGAGAAATTATCGTGCGGGTTTGGTAGCCGACAAAATGCAATGCATGAGAAGTGGCCAAATATTTGTACCTTGGAGAATGAAGGGTCAGTTAAAGCATGAGTCCTAAATCGCAATAAAAACTTTTATATCAATTGATTTTGCTGTTTAAAATCTCAAATTTTCTAAACATTGGTTTCATTAGGTCTCGTTGAATGCTAGTTATTATTATTCCAAGTGAACAACTAGCATATTTTCTTGATCCTGTTAGAGACGACATCGATAAAGACATTAGAAAAATGGTGTTTGAGTAAGTTTTTAACAAATTCGTTTTACTTTGATCCTATTTTCGTATATAATTAATTTTAGTTGTTTACAACTTCATATCTATTCTTGTTTTTATTGGAAAGGCATTTTGTATATATAAGTGTAACCAGAGTAAGAGACGAAGGGTAGATAACATGAACCTTTGGAAAAGGATTAAGGTAATGAAAATTTTTTAAAAAATAGTTTTCATTTGTTTATGTATATTATAATTATCACATTTTATAAATTAGTTTATAAAAATAAAATAAAAAAAATATGATTTACGTTTATAATGTGTAGGCTCATGCGAAACCCTATGGATGTATTAAATTCAAGCGTTCGTGGACTCATGTATTAAAAATATGATTTATGATTAACTCAAACTTTTTATTTGCAGTTATTTGGAAGACACCACTTCATAATATAAGAGTTGGACGTCGTTCGAGATGAATGGACGGGGCGAAGTTATTAAATTTTTGTAAATTGAGCACCTAGTACATTTTATTTTCTATATATCTGGTTAAGAGTAATGTAAATTTAGGAGAACAAGTATGTGTTTAATTATAGTTTAGTATACATGACTTTTAATTAATTAGTTTTATTTGTATATATTTTCAAAATACATGCAGGTGTTATATATTCCTAATCTATCGGTACGTTAATTCTATGCGATGTTGCTGTATTTGTTTTCTTTTATCGAGCTATTCATCCTCGGTCAGAAACAAACAAAAGTAACAAGATCATTTCTGGAACATTCTACGTCCGTCGAAAATCAACCGTGGTCGAAAGTGTTCCACATCCGTAAGAAACAGATGCCAAAAGATTCAACGTCTGTTTTTGGCTGACATCAAAACCAAAACTTTCGATGTCGCTCATTTGACGACATATATTTTTAATGACGCTTTATAAGCGTGGTGAAAAGCCTTGCGTGTAGAAGTGTGTATAGATAGATATAGACTAATTTCACAATTTGAATCTCCTTCATAGATGTAATCAGCCAGTTGTATATGTTGGTGCCAAAATTAAACACTTTTGAAGATATTTGGCGAGTTCTCGTTCAAAAATGATTTTCTTTTTTGTATGAAAATGAAAATGAAAACGTTTTCAATCTCAAACAGAAATCATTTTTGAAAATACGTTTGATAGTTTTATCAAGAGATTGTTTTCAGTATAAAAAACCCCATTACTCTCTAAATGTCGTTTTTCATTTCTCTCTCATTTTACACTAAATTAAAAAATCGTTTTCATTTTTAGTTTTTGTCTTTATTGCGCCAAATGTCATTTTAAAAACGTTTTCATTTTTTATTTCTCAAAAAACGTGAAAAATAATAATGGGATCAATTCCAAACACGACCATTAACTCAACTAAAATTGAATGTAGTACGAAACGAATTTAATGGAAAATTGGCCAGCCTATGCAAAATTCATACACAAGCTATAGTACTGCATAAAGTTAAAAATTTTATGGCTGGGAGAAGAAGGCCATTTTTTTTTTGGTACCATTGTAATGTTTTTATTATTATTATTATTATTATTTGAAATATGTAATGTTATTTTTTTAGTTCTAATTCTTATGTTTTAGAGATCAATATCATACGCTTCGAAACCTAGAAAATTAAGCAATTTTCTTAAAATATTCCTTATGGTTAGCTAACAAAAAATGTGGAAACTAAAAAACAATTTAGACGACATATGTAATGTGGAAAACAAGCTTTTTTTAATTGACCCCGTACACTACAACTAGAAGTTTAATTCTTAAATATCTTACAAAAAAAAAAAAAAATTATAATATGTAGGCATGGTAATGTTGGAAGAATGTATAACTCCAATTTGTTAACAACCACCACTAGATATTTATATATGTAAGTTAATCAATCGACATGATACATTAATTATACAAACTAAAATAAAAATTCTCACGGTTTGCTGATCAATTAGCTAGGTTATATTGCACAAGTCATTCAATAATTATACATACGTAGTCATATTTAGCTGCCGGACTTTGCTTGCGACCGTGTATTGAGAAGCATACGAAAGAAAATTTTACAGACAATTGACCAAAAAAGATGACCAGGAAACAAGAGTAACATGTGTTTCTTGCCCTACTATCCCCTAGCCAGAGATACTTTTGTTCTTTCCGCACCACACAAACCCACGCCCACACCCCCTCTCGCCCTTGATATGATATATTTATGGAATAAATATAGGATATTGTGGACTAGGGCGAGACAATTTCTATTTATAAGCACTTTTTTGCTGACACTTTATGAGGCAAAACTTAACCTTTCAACAAACTGTCTTATTTTTATTCATCAAAATGCCTTAAATATATTAGCTACAAGCTCTTCTCCACCGTGCAATATTTTAAAGCTTTGGAGATAATGGTTGGGTTACCTGTTAACTTGCCATTGGAGAGTAATTAAAGCTTACACGGACGAAGAAAAAGTTGGTAGTTTGTGTGTCAAAGTTAAGCACTAGTACATCTAAAACCATGTGCTTTAGCCCGTCAATTAAGAAAAATGTGTTAAGAAAGTAACATATTAAATTTTAGTGTCTCATTGTCTATATGAATAGTACTTAGATATATGCAATATATTCTGCTTTATAAGTTCCAAGAAGTAATTCAAAACGAGAGAAACATATTAAAATTTTGCACTTCTTTAACTAGAGAGGAACATAAATTTTTTAAATAAGAAAGAAAAGTCAACTAATGGGACCTAGAAATCCATATTGAGACTTTCTCTTATTATGATGACTAATTAAACTTACTAATAATCATTTTTTAAATGAGATTTGTTGGCGGAAGCTGATCATTTTGGGGGACAGAAATTATTTAACTTATATTATATTGCAAAAGATTCAACCATCTCCTAAACATATCATTGTTTGACTTTGATATTCTTTCACAGCCACCAGCCACCAGTTAAACAGTTCAAGTACTAGAAAAACTATTGATTTGTCGTCCTCTTTCTGAAGTCTTGTGCGTCTAATTTACGTTCAGTTTGCTTGCTAAATTCTAAACCTACCAACCAACTGAAAAGGTCAGGTCAACGTGCACATCAAATGGTGTTAATATTCCGACTATAGAAAGACGTACCTTGAAATTGAAGCCAAAATATTTGTAGTACGTCGTTCAAATTAATTGCTTAACCTAAAATTTTGGAACACCAATAATTTTCAATATACATGCGAGAATAACAATTATATAAAGCATAAGAAAAGTCTTGCACTATGGAAAATGTCTTTCGGCCCTGGAATTCTTTTGTTACACATTGACAATCAAGCTCATGGCATCAATTAATCCTATTCTCATTACGAGAGTTAGGGAGAATCTGCCAAAGAATTAATATTCCTCACGAGTATCATGTATAAACATAAATTTTTGAACAACTGGTGTGTTTAAACTGGCCTTCCTTAATTTACTCAGATACATAATATTCTTATATTATATATAGAGAGAGAAGAGATAACTAGTATCAAACGTACAAAAATCTCTCAGCTAATTTATCGCGCATCAAATCCTCCATTGTGCTACTATTAAAATAAAGAAGAAAAAACGTTAAGAGATAAATATAAGAAGTCGTAACGAACACAAGAAAAAACATAAAACAGAAATAAAAACCAAAAAAAAAAAAAACCCCCACCAAATGATCATTGTTAAATCAAAGCAAAAGTAAAGACACAAAAATTTACAGAGATTCGCTCGTTAATAAGAGCTACATCCTCTGTTGGGTACTAGTGATTTCGCTACAGAAAAAATAAGGGAAATATGTTGGAAGTGAATGTGAGTGATTGAGTGTGTAAGCGTAGATCTCTGAAAATGTTTGAATACTTTTCATTTATTGTTGATGACACTCAGCGAGTTATATTCTGTTCCTTTTCCTATGACTTTTAAGTTTCATTTGGAAATTCCCTATTATGACCGGGAAATTTATTGCAATTATTGTATGAGATAAAATTTCCTAAAATCATTTGTATTATCAATATGAATATTTTTATGAGAAGTATTTGTTGATATAAATATGGAATATCAAGTTATAAGCTAAAGTTTAGAAATTTATGAGGTATGATGCTGTTACCGATTTTCAGACTGTATTTAAGAATGAGGCGTGGAGCACTGTGTTAAACTCACAAGTGGGTAAACACGTTAATATTAAGGTTAAGAAATGAAAAAGAGTTGAAAAGCATCAATTCAAGAGTTTTAGAAACAATTAGAACGAAAAACAGACACAAAAGGGGTTCGGAGAGCCGAACTGAGAAAATTGAGGTTTTCGACCGTATAGGGTTGACAAAGTCAAAATTTATTGACCAAGAGTCGATTAATAAGTCACCCTCGAAAGGATAGTCAAGGTTGCACAAAGTTGACTTTGTTGACTAACTGTTGAAAAACACGCATTGGATAAGAAATTAAGCTGAACAAAAATAGGATAATTATTAAATGATCAATGGTTGAGATTAAAATTTATAAAAGAATGGAAGGATGAGATTTTGACACATGGAAAGTGAGAGAAAGGATGTGGCCGGCCAATACTTAATGGAGAAGGAAGAAAATTGGACTTTTCTTGCAAAATGGTTATTGGAAAAGTCAAAATTTACATTGTTTGGTCCCTACTTTTGAATGGTAGGTTTATTAAGAAGAAACACAAGGAAATGGTCATTTTTCATGCACACGAATAGGGAGTGACCAGCCAAGAGAGAAAGAAAGAAAAAAATTCACCAAAGTGAGGAAAAGTGTGATTTAAGCGAAAATCGACGGAATTACTGATGAATAGCGTCACTGAAGGTCAGATTTCAAGTTTTTCTTCTTATTTCCTCTTCTTTGGCTGTCATGGAAGTATTGGGAGAGCACGGAAAAAAATTTACTTACAATGGTGATTTGCTTGTAATGGTTAGGGAACTTGAAATCTAGTGAATTAAGGATAAATTCTAGCTTATTGAAATTTCATTTCTAGCAAATCATGATATGGAGAAACCCTAGAGTTATGATGGTGTTGACGGTGTAATTGAAAGAGAAAGAATGAGAATTGTGTTTCATGGTGGAAACAATGGATTAAAGGAGTTAAAGCTAACTCAGCAAACCTAGAAAAATAGGCAGAACTCTGCCACAATTTAGTTTAGTATTTTGAAAAGTAAGTCGATTCGATAATCAGTGATGTATGAAAACCTAACACGGTGAGAATTCACAATTTTGAACCAAAACTGAAAATTAGGCCCATGACTGAGGAAGGTCCACAGTTTTAATGCACATTCTTGAGAAAAAAATATTTTAAGATTGAATACCAAACATAGGGATTGTAGAGTTAGATAAAAAATTATTGTTTTAAGAGTTGTTTGGAGAAGACTATTTTTATGACCTGCTTTTGATACAAACATTGAATTAAATTTTAATGTAATTACTGATCTTAGATTTTGAATCTAACGACCGGAAATTAATTGTCATGACCGGAAAATTTATCATAATTATTATATGAGATAAAATTTCCTAAAATCCTTTGTATTATCAATATGGATATTTTTATGATAAGTATTTGTGGATATAAATATGGAATAGTAAGTTATAAGCTAAAGTTTAGAAATTTCTTAGGTATGATGCAGTTTTTGATTTTTAGACTGTATTTAAGAATGAGGTACGGAACATTGTGTTAAACCCACCAATGGGTAAACACATGAATGTTAAGGTTAAAAAATGGAAAATAATTAAAAAAATAAATTCTAGGGTTTAAGAAACAATCGGAACGAAAAACAAACCAAAATGGGGTTCAGAGAACGAAATTGAGAAAATTAAGGTTTTCGACTGAATAAGGTTGACCAAGTCAAAATTTATTGATCAAGAGTCGATTAATAAGTCACCCTTGAAAGGATGGTCAAGGTTGAACAAAGTTGACTTTATTGACTAACTGTCCGAAAAGCACGGGTAAAATGTGTACCTGATAGGAATTAAACTGAACCAAAATAAAATTGTTATTAGAAATTGATGGTTCATATTTAAGGTCAAAAATTAGATGAAGGACTAAGATTGAGGTATGTGGAATGCAAGCTGGCCGACCAAGCTTAGAGAGGAAGAAAAGAAAAGATATTTTTGGTGAAATTTGGTGAAATTTTGCAAAAAGGTCACTCAAAAGTGCCAAAATTGCATTTTAGTCCTCCCACTTTATTAAGTCCGGTTTTTAAGAGATAAAATACCATCAAATGTTCATTTTTGTGCTAAGAACAGAGATAAGTCAGCCGAAGAGAAAGGAAAAAAAAATTCACCCAAAGTGAGAAAAATGAGTTTTGATCGAAATTGACAAAACGACACAACTAGTTCGCGTCACTAAGGATTTCTTCATTGCTTGCACGTTTAAGTATGGTTAAAAGCATGAAAAATTTTGCTCAAGATGATGATTAAGCTTATGGTTGTTAAGAACTTGAAAATCTAGTGATTAAGGAGGAATTCTTGGTTAATTGACCTTCGTTTCTAAAAATTCTTGGTAAGGAGAATTTTTGCTAAAATATGGAGAAACCCTAGACGTTGGATGTTATTGAGGATTAAATGGAAAGAGAAAGAATAAGAATTGTGTTGATGGTGGAAATAACAGATAAAACGAGCTAAAGTTAGCTCGGGAAACCTAGAAAAATAGGAGGAACACTGCCGAAATTTAGTTTTTGCATTTTGAACTAAACTAGATTTCATGAGGAGTAAGAAATTAATTTGTGAAAATTCAGTTGATTTGATAATCAGTGATGTATAAAAACCAAACACAATGAGAATTCATAGATATAGACCGAAACTAAAAATTTGGCCCATGATTGAGAAATGTGCACGGTTTTAGTGCAAATTCATGAGATAGGAAATATTTTAGGATTGGATACCAAACATAAGGATTTTAGACCTTTCTGAATTAAATTTTATTCTAATTATTGATTTTCGATTTGGAATCTAATGATCAAAAATTTATGCAATAGGATCGATTAACGATCAAAGTCATAAAGCATCAAGTGAGACAAAGGAAGCGACATTAACAAAACTTTGTAAGTATCAATACTTTTTCTTGTCTACATAGCGAATAAATTTTTTTTCTCTATGTTGCTCAATCCGAGCATATTGTAGACTAAATGTATGCTAAAATTTGAAAGATGACTCCTGAATGTCGGATACAATGTTATGCACGTATCTACAAGACTTAAGTAGTAGTAGAATTTTATTTTGTGAAAAATATGTATCGACATCAAGTCGATGTCAAGTTAAGAGAAAAAGTTAAACTTTAACGGCAAGTCAATCTCATGATAAATTGCTCAAAATGGCATAAAGTCATAAGATTTAACTAAGGTTACCATTTCAATGAGAAAAATTGATAAACGATAAGAGATCAAACATCCTGTTTGTACCAGCCTTTGAAGGAAAGGATATTATGAGACTATGAAAGAAATGAAACCGTGACTAAGTTGGATTGGTTAGCTACCCCACTCCTCACTAGTTATGCGCGCTGTGGTACAACAGGATAGTGCCTATAAGAAGTAAAAGAGAAGAAAAAGGAAAACAGAAACTGTTCTATATAAGGGTACGGTATTTGTAAAAAGGAATGAAAAGAATGAAAAACAATATAAAAGTCATTCCTAATGTGAAAATAAAATGTGAATGACTAAAGAGAGACGAAAACTGAACAAAGTATGTAATGAAAGAAGAAGAACATAAGCCATACATGTCTTAGTAGTACAGAGTGTCTTAGGATATATGACATGAATGCATATATGGGTTTTCATAATTACTACATCTATTATGACCGACTATTAGTTGTTGAGTGAAAGCTCATTAAGTTTGTTCTTGTTGTGGGAAGCTCGGGTAAGGCACCGGCTCCCTGAAACTTGTTGCTAGGCATGCAGAGAGGATGTAGCAGTAGAGTGTGGGTAAGTAGGTAGTGGATGTATCACGTGTTTTGGAAACACTGTTGGGCTTTATGTTTATAGAGTAAATAATGTTTTATGAATATAGATGAGTTATGTAACGAAAGTTGAGTTTATGAGACAGTGAGGCTATGCATTGCAACCTCAAGTCAGAAGGTATGATTAATGTATCTAAATGCTATATCATTAATTGAATGCATAGCGAAAATGCTACAGCATTAAGACATATGAATGGTAATGATATGCAAATGACATGTTAATTACATGTCCACGAATAAGGAGGACAAGATCAAAGTTTTAAAGAAAAATTGAAAATGTTTTTGGGATAGTAACTCTTGATGTTCGAATTTTATAAAAAATTGTTGAATGGAGATTTATTCCGCAAAGAGCATTAGAATCAATTTTACAACTGTTGGAAAAAAAATTAGCCTGAATTTTTAAGATATTATAATTGGAAAGTAGTAGAGGATGGGTAATGTTAATTATGAACGTAGAAATGATGACCGAGAGTTAAGGGTCATCACAGTTGGTATCAGAGCGATGGTTCTGCCACCCACCCATATTCTACTGAACATATGACTCTATAATGTCCATGTAAGTTATTATTTCTTTTGAATTTAGAATCAGTGTTTGAATTTTGTCTTAATCGGATATACGGTATGGTTTGAACATGAAGAACTCGAGCGGTACCACGTGGGTTGTATAGAAAAGTATCCGGTGTCCAAGAAGGCGAAGACATCCACATAGTTTACCCTCTATACTAGAAGCGAAACCTATTCCTTTACAGGTACCTCTGCAACCCCTACAACATAATAGAGTAGCTAAGTGACCACCAATTGATAGGGAAATGTAGGTGGCCATGATTAGGGACCCAATAGGATCTAGGGTTTCTACAAGAGCTGCCTTAGTACTTCATCAGTGTAACCCGCCTATATATGGTGGACAGGCTCACCCAACGAAATTGCATGAGGGGCAGCTGCAGTGATAGCACCAGAGGTTACCTCTACATCATAGGCTCAAACACATACTGGGGAGACAAAATTGTGCGAATGGAAAAGAATATACATAAGGTGTATAGACTTAAGATACGAGTGTATGACACCGTGGCAATTTATGTTGAATGATTCTTTAGTGAGATTATGATTGATTGCACCATCAAGTTAAAAGAATAAGATGCATGTTTTATATTGTGGAGGGGGTTAACAAAAGAGTTATGGGCTGTGGTATTTCCATGATGGGAAGCTACTATACCCTCACCAATTTGTAGGGGAAGTAATGCAATTAGAAGAAACATTGGCTATTGAACGAGAGGAACAAGAACGACGCACTTGTGAGCGTCAAATGGAGTTTGAATGTGGGCAGAGAGAATATCTACGTAGAAATAGATCAGTGAAGGTGTATTCTGAAATAGAAGTTGGAACAACATCATCACGCCAACAACAGGGACAAGCAAATGTAAATTCCCAAAACACTGTGAATACAAGTGAGAAAGAAGATCCGGAGAAGAATTTTGCGGAGGCTAATGGGGAAGAAAATGGGAATTATGCTGATGTATAATATGATGTAATGTTTTGATTATGATTGTAACACCCCCCCTAATATGGCTCTAAATTATCTAATTAGTCATATTAAGTAGTGTTACTTCTTAACCTTCCTTTAAATTAACCTAACATGTTATATGTATTAAGTATAAAAGTACAGGCAAATTTGAACTTTTTAAACTTCTTAACAAGGAAAGATAATCAAAACATATATAATATACTCCAATAGTCTGGCGAAACATATACAATATAATACATCTATCAAAAATAGGCTCATCCTTATACTATGTATACCATCACGAGGTCACACAAAATCACAATCCCTAAGTATAACGAGGGCCTCCAAAATACAAGTTAGTTTATCCATATACACCTGTCTCGGTCCTCAAGATTGCACCAATCAACCATCTAGTCTATAACTAATGTTAAGATGTACCCTCATCTGCATCACCATCAAATAAGTGAAGTAAAGCCCAGTAAGTAGAATAATGCATGATATAGCAACAATGAGAATATGCATGAGCTCGTGACTTGTTAACACATACATTTTAACTTTTCATTCATTCTTTTATTGTATGCGTGCAATCACTTAGACGGGATGGTATCCCAGATACCTCATCGGACCTTGTGGCCACAACATACATAACATCAAATGCCGTCATGTGGGGCAAAACACATTTTTCACATTTAAAACCAATTCTTCCACGTGATCACCGAGGAAGCTTCCCACACCGCAAGTCTCTATTGAGACAAAGGTCCTTCAACCTAGTGATCACAAATTTTATTATTAAAATGCCGTTGTAGGATCTTGTTGTGATTTATAGATGAAAAATCAATTGAACAACAACAATTTGTAGGCGGAATTTCAAAAAATTTTATCATATCCATTTAATTCAAAATTAAACGTAAACCACAACGAGAGATGCATGCATGATATATGTTTATAGACAAAGGATTAGAATATCACACATACCTTTGTGGCGATTGAATTAAATGACCGCAAGGATCTTGTCTCACTATCTCACGTTCCAAGATTGAGAATTGCCGTGAAACAAGATCGTTGTTTTACTGCCACGATCACACCAAAAACCACTCATTGATTCAAAGCTATGAATCTATGGTATTTGGGTTGAGAGAGTGGGCTCTTTTTTCAAAAACCTAAGGAAACAATTTCCTTCTATTTTGTCTCTACAAAATCCAGCCACCCCTAAGGAATATGTGTGATATATTTTTTCTTCTCTCTTTTTGAGACTCTCTTCTAGGGTTTTCAATAATATCCTTATATAGGGTAAAAACTGTTTACACAACTCTAAACCTAATCATCACAACTTAAGTATATTTGTATAATTATCTTAATCCTGAAGTGAATGCATAGCTCAACTTAGTATCTCATGATCTTTGATTCACCAACGAGATTAGGTCACAGTTATTGAACGACATCTCGGTCATTGGGATCATGACAATATTAAGTTGGAGTTATGTGATTCACAGATATGGAATTCGTAAGAAATAATATCACCTCATGCTTTATTGACTGGTGTGTGAATAAATAAACCAGGCCTGGTATTCAATGATGATATTTATTGATTAAGACATCGTGACATGTACGAGACATCTTACGAACGTTTGTCTTTCTTATTCACAGTCATATAAAGGAGTTGAGGAAATAATGATTGGAATGGTAAAACGGTAATATTATATACCATTCTAATCACTGATATTTAAGAAGGATAATAATGCATTTACACTGTGGACCGTGTGATAAATTGTATCAACACCAAAAGAATATTAGCGCACATGAATCGAGAGATTATTCGGCATCGAACTTTTAGTGGAGTTGTACGATGTCGAATTAAATATGTCGATAACTTATAGAGATAAGTTAGTCGAATATTGTAATTCCATAGCTTTGTTCATGTGGGTCCATTCGATCTCAAGGCTAGCTCTGATAAATGGGAAAAACAGAAACTGATGTTCAATACATAATTATTTTAAATTCTTTGTGTTATTTTTCATTTATTCGATAATTGAAAAATAAAAGGAATGAGTTTTGAATTTCAAAATTAATAGAGATTAATTTAAATTCAAAATAAAATATAAACATGATTTTATTTGGCAACTAAAGGAAAGAGAAAGGTGATATATTATTTTGGAAAAATTCAGAAATCCCTTGCCATAAGGGGATTTCGAATTTTGCTCCAAAAAGGGGAAGGAAAATTCAGAAATCCCTATGCCATGTAGGGATTTTCGGATTTCAATCCAAGGGTTAAGAGGAATTCGAAAATCCCATCTAGGGTTTGGGTTTTTGAATTATGTTGCTACCACCCGGTTGAGAGAGGATTGTATTCATCCTCCTGTGTGTAAGAATGTAAGAATTTATAAATTCTGTAAACTCCTGATATTCAGATTTCTAGACTGTGGTTGATGTCTATAATTGTAATGATTTACTTACATGTCATATATGTATGGTAACGAGATCTTGTAGAAAGATCATGTGATTCATTTTAATTGAGTATGTGGGGATCGTTGAGAATTTCTTTTATTATTGTGCGCTTAACCTCTAATCGAGCTTCACTTCACCGATCCTGATCCGGGGCGTGACAATATTAGAGACCAAAAATCTCCAACTGACCACTTCGTCCTTGTTTTTTTTTTTTTTTAAATCATGAAAATGAAAATAAGAAAAGAAATATAAATTTTCTCAGTCAAATACTCGCCAAGCATGCGTTTTCATTCCCTATCACCTTTTTCTTTTCCTCTCTTTTCTTATTCTGTAGTGGCTCCACATGTGATAAACTCCTATAAATCTCACTCTCTCAGCTCTCCACCATAGGAATTAACCTCAAAAATCCTCTCTCTCTCTCTCTCTCTCTCTCTCTCTCTCTCTCTCTCTCTCTCTCTCTCTCTAACATTTCTTGAACCCTAAAATGGTTACTTCTGTAATTCAATCCCTGAACACAAAAACAAACAATCATCACATCATCTTCTCAGACAACTTCTGTCCTAAGTCCCATTCTTTTGGACAGGTCTCTTTGCCCATGAAAAACGAATCAAATATTTGTATGTCTTCTTCCTTTTCTCATTCATTGTCCTCAGTCAGACAGTCATCCGTCTCTGCCACTTTCCTCGCGACATCCATGGCTGCTGCAGCGGCAGTCGAGTCGTCCAGATCTAAATTGTCAAACCTTTGGAGAGAAATTCATGGCTGCAACAACTGGGAGGACTTAATGGAGCCGTTGCACCCTCTTCTCCGGCAGGAGATAATCCGTTACGGCGAGTTCGTTGCCACCTGCTACAAGACCTTCGATCTCGACCCGAACTCGAAACGATCGATACCTGAACTGTAAGTACGGCAAGAAAAATATGCTCAGAGATGTGGGAATGGAGAATTCCGGCTATGATGTAACCAAGTACATCTACGCCACTCCTGACATCACAATTCCGGTCCAGGCCAGCGACACCTCCCGGTGGATTGGTTATGTGGCGGTGTCATCCGACAAGGAGGTTAAGAGGCTCGGAAGGAGGGACATACTAATTACCTTCCGAGGGACGGTGACCAATCCCAAATAGATTGCCAACTTGATGAGTTCCTTAACTCCTGCAAGGCTCGATCCTCACAACCCAAGGCCCGACGTCAAGGTTGAATCAGGGTTTCTTAATTTGTACACTTCTGATGAAAGCTCGAGCAAATTTGGGCCTGAGAGCTGCCGGGAACAGCTTCTTTCGGAGATTTCGAGGTTGTTGAACGAATACAAAGGTGAAGAGCTAAGCGTAACTTTGGCCGGTCACAGCATGGGAAGCTCCCTGACTAATCTTCTCGCTTTTGACATCGCCGAGCTCGGTTTAAACAAGAGGAACTACGACCGGAGAGACGATATTCCAGTCACGATGTTCTCTTTTGGAGGATCGAGAGTTGGGAATTTGGGGTTTAAGAAACGGTGTGAAGAACTTGGTGTTAAAATTTTGAGGATCGTAAACGTAAACGATCCGATTACGAAGATGCCCGGAGTTTTGTTCAACGAGAATTTTAGGGTTTTGGGAGGGAAGTACGAGTTTCCTTGGAGCTGTTCATGTTATGCTCATGTGGGCGTCGAGTTAGTCCTCGATTTTTTCAACGTTCAAAACCCTTCGTGTGATCATGATTTGGACACGTACATAAACTTATTAAAGTGTCCTCAACGAGTTCACGAGCAGATTGAGAGGGAAAATCATGTTGTGAACAATATTGGAGTTTTTCAACAGAGCCAAGGATTTGTTCTTGAGTGCTCAGAATTTCAACATGTTGCCTTGGATAAATGCCGCTGGTAATATGGTGAACTTGGTTCAATCACAAAGAACATAACTAAATCTTTCTCCTAATTAATTATGATAATAGTTTTAGGTGTAGAATTATACGATATACATGAAGTAATCCTCAGCCCGTCTGAATTTTTGCTAAGGAAAAGAGAAACTTCTTGTTATTAGGAAATTAGTCATTTAGTGCATAAATATGAACATATATATTTTGTACATGAGAGAAGATTTTGATCATATCCTCTGAAAATTATATCACGACGACGTGGTTTGCAATTTTTTTGTGGCAGATAGGAAAATTTATTTTACTATCTGTTGTTGTCCCTATTGATATTAATGAATCTATTATTTGTTTACTTTATTTCAGTCCATATTCTTGGAATTGAAAGCTTATATAAGCTGATCATTGATATATAGTTTTTGTGCTGTGACATACACTAACATATATATGCATAATTGTATTTTACCAGGGGCCAGTCATGTTGTATTTATTTTAATTGGAGAGTACTCAATATTGGCTGTAAACAGCTTCCATGGAATATAGTGATCAATCATCAGTGGATCATAATGGAGTTAGTTTGTTGTGTAATTGCAGAACTGAACATATATGCTGAGATATTCCAGGCTTAACCAAAATTAAGAGCTTATATATAATATGTCCATGGTTTTTTCCTTAATTTGACAAGCTTATTAATAATTGGATTTTTCTCGTCATTCCTACAGTAATACTCAACTTCTTGGATAAAAAATTGATTTGGTCTTGTAAAAATGCAATGATCCCATATTATAGTGACTGCCTGGCGTTGACTGTAAAAGTTAGAGGCGGAGTCTTTGCCAAATTCAAAAACACAAAATTAGGTCAGATATCAATGGGAATTAAAAGTTAACCAATAAATAATTCACTATCAAATATTTCCAATATACATATATGTACATCATAGCTCCACTTACGATTAATTAATATTATTATTTACACCTTTTCTCTCATTTTTATTTTCTTTAGGTTTTGATAAAGAGTTGTAACACCCCGAAGTATTAAATAGGATTAATTGAGGTAGTTAAGATTTGTTAGTGTGCCTAATCTAATGTAATTAATTGGTTTTTGATTAATAAATGTTTCTAACATGTAATTTAAATAGTTTCAAGGTATTTAAATATTCTCAGTATTTTATTTTAACCTAGAAGTGTGTATGGACGCATTTCTAAACTGTTTTTTTAAAATGTTGACACTTGTCCATTTTCTTTTCTTTTTCTTTTCGTTTTTCTTTTTTTTTCTCCTTTCTCTTTCCTTTCCATGCGTACACAATCTCTCTCTCTCTCCACTCTCGTTCCCACTCTCTCTCGTTCCCTCAGTCTCTCTCTCTCTTCCATTTCACTTCAAAATCAACCTGGATTTCGAACCAAAGAGAATTCCAAGAAGTTTCCAACGTCAAGAGAAGGATTCAAGATAAGTTTTCTGAAAAATCTCCCATGAAATCTCAAGTTTTCAGATTTAAAAGCTTGTTTTTGGTTCGAAATAGATTTTGATGGATGTTGAGTAAAATCATGGTAGAAATTAGAGATCTTGGGTTTTTTGGACTTGTTTTAGGACCTAGAACCCGGATCTAGTGGTTTTTCTTTGCAATATTTTGCTTTGGAACTAAAATTGCAGGTTTTTGGGCTAATTCCATGGGTTTTCTTCACCTGTTGTTCTTCACAGGTCAACTGTGAGTGGATTGACGGCATTAGGCTACCGGTCGACCTATGCGATCGACCGAATTGCACACCACCACCGGTCGACCGGTGGTGTTGCACTGCTCTGTCACCGGTCTACCGGTGTACACTGCGTTTTACCTTGTTTTGCCTGAAAAACCCCGTTTTGACCCTGATTTTGAGGAGAACCCAAATTAGCTTCATTTGGGAACCTAGAGTCAATGGATTAGCATCTTTAATCCATGTTTTGGAATTCAAACCCTTGGAATGATGATTAGAAATATGAAACGGTTTGTGGAACGGGTAATTGAATTATGGCACACTAATAGGAAATCAAAGGATATGATTGAGTCTAAATCACTTTAGGAATGAGATTGGAATCCTAAAGTATTGTCTTGTAACAGTGATAGCTGAGGACTTGGATTGAGTGGCATAAGGAAGTAGAAGCTGGAATAGTGTACCGCTAGCCACAGGTTTGATAATAACAAGGTAGGATTTCTATCCCCTTTTCCTTGTGAGCCTGATTTTCAAAAGGAGTTTTGGTCTCGCAAATGTTTTAAAGAAAGGGGCTTGTTTGCGAAAGAAAAATCTTTGAAAACCATGGGTTGTTGCAGTTCACGGAACCCATGGCTTGTTGTAGTTCATGAGACCCACGACTTGTTGTAGTTTGTGGGATTATAATAACGATTTCATAAAATTTAGTGAATGACTTCTTAAGGAAAGAGATCTTGCGAACCGGTAAACCCGCTAATGGCCTAGATAAGATGTGGAGAGTGCATCCTAGGGGGCAAAACCCGAAACCCGGCCCGGGAAGGCTTGTGCACTTAGTTGTGTAAGTAATTTGTATAAACTACTTGCTGATCCCTGTAATACAGTGATGTTTAGTTACATTTCCTTTGAGAAAAAGGATGTGAGGTTCCAGCTGTTGTGTTGGAACTAAATGTCTCATTTACTTACTTATTCATTTATTTATTTAACGCTTTCTTATTTATTTATAAAGTTTAATTAAAATTATATCATACTGGGCTTTTCGCTGACGTTTGATTGTTTTAAAAATGTTAACGCCTCCCAGGAGACTGTAGGAGCAGTGCAGAGTAACGGAGTTGCTACCACCCGATTTTGGAGAGGATTGTATTCATCCTCCTGTGTGTACCAATGTAAGAATTTATAAATTCTGTTAACCCCTAATATATTGGAAATTCTAGATTGTGGTTGATGTCTATAACTGTAATGATTTATTTACATGTCATAAATGTACGGTAACGAGATCATATGAAAAGATCCTGTAATTTATTTTAATTGAGTATGTGGGGCTCATTGGGAATTTCCTTTATTATCGTGCGCTTAACCCCTAATCGAACTCCACGTACCGACTCCTACTCCGGGGCGTGACAAGAGTTTTTGTACGTGGCATAATTTGAAGGTGCGAGCAAAGGTTTTAAGTGAGGACTTAATCTTTTACGGTCAACTTCAAGCTTTAACCGTCTTTTTTTTTTCTCCCTTTAGGATGCTTATGATGCTCCAGTTTTACATGTTTTTCTTTAGTTCTATGGTTGTTTCTTTTTATTATATTTTTTTCCTCTTATTTAATTAATATATTTGAGAGGGCGTCTTGTGCGGGATAACTAGCTAGCTTCTTGGGCAGCTATAAACCTATTTGGGAATTTACACATAAAGGAGAACGCACTGACTCTTGTAAATTAAGGATGACTGATATTTTCTGTAAAGGTTGCTTTTCGGTCCCTTTAGGTGTGACAAATGCGTTTGAAGCTGAGTTGATAAGTGTGATCACAGCAAATTGATTATGCTAATTTTAATTATGGTTGGAAGGATTATTGGTCCGAATGTGATTACAGTTTCGTACTTCATATGCTCTGATCCCGCAACCGGTCGGTGCCATAATTGGAAATACAAAGCAAGGTGAAAATGACGACTTTTTCACAACTAGAAATGATGAACTTCATTGTTATTCACGTTTTTTGGGAGGATAATCGAGCCATAGATAAGTTGGCCTCCAAAGTTGTTTTTCCTTAGTCTGTAACGTAATGGTAGATGTTGTGTGGGAAAATGTGATGAAGACGTGGACCACCAAAATCATGACACGTGGCGACATGCTCTCTCTGCCAGTCGCATTACTCTCGACGCTTCGACACCTCAAGATCAGCCGCCGAGCCCAAAGCCAATGTCCATATTGAAACAACGTCTCCATGTGGCGTCGAGGGATTCAAAATGCCCGAATTAAGGCGCTCAGATCCGTCGACTGCAGAAAGGGTTGCTTGAAGAGGACGAAAAAGGCTGAGGTGGTGCTGACAACGAGGGAATGTCTTGTCGAGACATAACCAGCTATGCGAAAGAAAGGTGAGACTGCCGACAGCATTAATGGTAAGATTACAAACCGCCCATTGGGGACACAAAAGCATTACGGAGACTCACAGAGCCGTAATTGAAGACTAATCAGAGAGTGAATAAAGGCTGATTAGTGGGCCACTGGGCCTAAAAAGGAGAAGCACTTTCGAGTGCATAGGCCTCACGGAGGAAAAACCCAAAGTGAAGGAAGCCCGGCTATATAAGGAGAATGACCCCCAATGAAGAAGGGTCAGCTAACTAAAAAAAAAAAGAAGCAAATTCTTGAGAGGAAAAAGAGATAGCTTGTGTAAATTGTATACCCTCTCTAAGCAATATAAATCGTACAGTGGATGTAACTCTGATTTCAAAAGAGTGAACAATTATAAAATTTCTCTTGTGTTTTTACATTCAGTTCATAAAAGCACTAATTCACTGTCTTTAAACACATTAACCAGCCGGTAATCCAAGGGAAATCCAAGGGTAACCTGGCCGGTTTATTGTTGGCGAAATTCTACCATCAACAATTGGCGACTCCGCTGGGGACGAAAGCGTTCGACCCTCAATAATATAAAGTTGCAATCAGCCATCCACCCAAAGGGATAGCAGGATAGAAGGAGATATGCGTCCAGACGGAAATGGAATTCCCCCTCCTGACGCGCCACGACCGGATCCGATGCAGATGCAAGCCCAACAAGCCGCTTTAACTGAGCCGGTGCGTGGGTTAGTGACCGTAGTGGAGCGGCTTGACGGAAGGAATTCCATGCCACCATTAGAAGATGCCCCGAGACCTCAAGGACCGGCCGTAATGGAAAATCCAAATCACGGTGAACACCCACATGTACAAGAAGGAACCGGGGACAGCGAGCACCGCCAGGGCCTTCCCGGGCCTCGGCCCACCCACTCTTCTAGCAGCCGATTGAGGGCTGCTGGGATCCGAGCCATCGAAGAACTTCCTCAAAATCTGGGAGGAAACTCGCAGGGAGACTTAGGTTCAGTACAGGCGGGCAGCCAGGCCAAAGGCGGATCCATCGTTCAAAGGCCGGAAGCACCGGGAGCTGCTAGTTCGGCCGTCTCGACGGAAGAAGCCCGGACCCTCATGGAACGCATGGCCAACCTGGAAAGGAGACTGATCGGGGATGTTGCAGGGCTGAAAAAGAATATTGGGCGGGTGGCCGAGGTGGTGAACGTCGACATCACACCCAGCCGCACTCACGACCACCCATTCACTACGGAGATAATGGCGCTCCCCCTCCCCGATAAGTACAGGTCGCCGTCGATTCCACCCTATGATGGACGAGGAGATCCCGACGACCATTTAGAGATGTGTACGGGACACATGCTCTTGCACGGGTATGCCGAGGAGATCATGTGTCGAGCCTTCCGGAACCACTTGACCGACTCCGCCCGACGATGGTTCCGGACGCTGAAGCCAAACTCTATCTCTAGCTAGGATGAGTTAAAGGAGGCATTTTCTCTCCAATTCATCGGGGTCAAGAAATATGTGCCCCCAAAGCAAAACCTGACAACGATATACCAAAAGCCAAATGAGGCGTTGAGGGAATGGCTTGCCAGGTACGGAGAGGCCGTCGCCGCGACGATGGATATCACCGACAGGGAAGCCCTGATGGGGGCGCTTTCAAGTATAAAGAAGACAACTCCCTTCAAAAAGGAGCTGAACCGAAAACCCCAGTCCAGCTACAAAGAGTTCCTTGCGCGGGCACAAGGATACATCAACGCAGAAGAGACGGACGCTAACGACCCCGACCATAGATCCAACAAGGGAAAAGGGGTCGAGCAAAGGGCGGCACCATCAAAGCCAGATGGGAGGAAGCATCGAGGAGAAGGAAGCAGCGATAAGCAACCAACCTCGACACAAAGAACACCGGAGGCCAAAAAGCCGAGACAGAAGGATCCCCGCAGGCCTCGACTGTTCCAAAAATATGACACCTACCATGAACTGACGGTAGGCGTCGAGGAAATATTTAACCAGAAAGGCCGCGGGAAACATGCGCATACCGACCGAGCCAATGAAGTCGGATCCAAAACCGAAGGAACCAGAGGAAATTGTGAGGTTCCACGGCGAAGTCGGCCACCACACCAATGACTGCGCCGACCTCAAGGATGAAGTCGAAAGAATAATCCGCGAGGGAAGGCTGCAGGAATTCAGGGCCAATCGAAGGCCACGTAACAACGGCCATGGCGGGCCAAACGACGGTCGACGCCGAGAGGAAAACCCCCGACCAGAAGATCGAGAACCTGTCGGTGTCATCCGAACAGTCCTTGGCGGCCCTTACATAGGAGGAGACACCCGAAGGTCGCAGAAGGACTACGCCCACGAGGCCAAGGGGGTTTACCAGGAGCAGTTCTGGAATGTCTCCGCCGCAAAGACCTCAAGATACAGCCACACAGACGTGGCCTTCAGCGAGGATAACGCCAGCGGGGTTCATTTTCCCCACAATGATGCATTAGTGGTCGAAGCCGTGATCGGGAACCACACCGTGTGTCGGATATTGGTGGATAACGGAAGCTCGGTAGATCTCCTGTATTCCGATTGCTTAGACAAAATGGGAATACCCAAGGAGCAGTTGGAACGAACCACCAGGCCATTATACGGATTAACCGGAGACTCCGTCATTCCCCAAGGAACTATCCGGCTACCAATAACCGCCGGGGAAAAGCCCCGACAAGCAACAACCATGGCCAACTTTGTGGTCATCAAAGGAGGCTCCCAATACAACGCTGTCATCGGAAAACCAACCCTCCAGGCATTAAGGGCGGTACCAGGGTTCAAGAGGAAGTTACTTGGTCCCAGCCTATTGAACAGTTGGAAGAAATTAAAATCGACCAAAATGGGAGCATTAAAATGCTGAAGATAGGCTCGGACATAACTCCTGACCTCAAGAGCGAAGTTGAAAAATTTCTTAGGCAAAACCTGGATGTCTTCGCTTAGAGCCATTCCGACATGGAGGGAATCGACGCCGAAGTAATGTGTCACTCCTTGAACATCGACCCTACGTATCCTCCCAAGCGCCAAAAATGTCGACCAATGAACCCAGAAAGGTATGAAGCGCTGAGGGAAGAGGTCGACAAATTAATCAATAATGGCTTCATCAGGGAGGCGCATTATCCACGTTGGATATCCAATCCGGTCCTGGTAATCAAACCTAACGGAAGCTGGAGAACTTGCGTTGACTTTAGCGACCTCAACAAAGCATGCCCGAAAGATGGCTTCCCCCTCCCTCGGATAGATCAAATGGTTGACGCCACGGCAGGACATGAGATGTTAAGCTTCATGGACGCTTACTCCGGATACAATCAAATCCCCATGAATCCAGTCGACGAGGAGCACACGTCTTTTACAACCGACAGGGGCCTCTACTGCTACAAAGTAATGCCATTTGGCCTGAAAAATGCGGGGGCAACCTACCAAAGGCTAGTGAACAAAATGTTCGCTCAACAGATTGGCAAAACGATGGAGGTCTACGTCGACGACATGCTCGTAAAAAGCACCAAGGCCAGCCATCACATCGACCATCTGGGAGAAGTGTTCGGAATATTGAGAAAATACCACATGAAGCTCAATCCCCAGAAATGTGCTTTCGGAGTCGGATCGGGTAAATTTATCGGTTTCATGGTCAGCAGCCGAGGAATCGAGGCCAACCCAGAAAAAATCAAAGCCTTACAGGATATGCGGTCGCTGACTAGACCTAAAGATGTACAGAGGTTGACAGGTTGTGTCGCCGCTCTAAATAGATTTATATCAAAGGCTACTGACAAATGTGTCCATTTCTTCGACGCATTGAGAGGAAATAAGCACTTCAAGTGGACACCACGGTGTGAGGAAGCTTTTCAAAAGCTAAAAGAACATTTGGGCAAGCCCCTAATCTTGTCAAAATCGAACGCCGACGAAGAACTCAGCCTGTATCTCTCCGTATCCCAACACGCCGTGAGCTCCGTCTTGATAAGGGAAGAAGGGAAAGTACAGTTGCCGATTTACTATGTAAGCAAAAAGCTCCTCGACGCCGAGTCCAGATACAGCAAAATGGAGCGTCTAGCTCTCGCATTAATGATTGCCTCGAGGAAGCTCCGGCATTATTTCCAATCCCACACAATACGGGTCCTCACCAACCACCCGCTGAGACAAGCCTTACAAAAACCGGAAACCTCCGGACGACTTCTCAAGTGGTCGGTAGAACTAAGCCAGTTCGACATAAAGTACATGCCAAGGACCGTGATTAAAGGACAAGCCCTCGGCGACTTCCTAGCTGAGTTCTCTCACAGGCCTGCTTCCACCTCATCTGAAGAAGCCAATGATGCAACATGGAAGCTTTACGTAGATGGGGCGTCGAGCGAAAATGGGTCAGGAGCCGGCATACTATTAGTCAGCCCCGAAGGTCACAAAATCACCTCGGCGATACGATTCAAATTCAAGGCTTCAAACAATGAAGCAGAATATGAAGCCTTGATTGCCGGATTACGCTTAGCCAAACACTTGAAAATTGAGAGAATCAGCATCTATAGCGACTCCCAGCTGGTCGTCGCCCAAGTCAAGGAAGAATATCAAGCACGCGGCGAGAGGATGGGGGCCTATCTAAGAAAGGCCAAAGAGGAACTCGTCAAATATAAGAAATATGAAATATTCCAGATCCCTTGGGCCGAGAATGCAAACGCAGACGTATTAGCAAAATTAACATCGTCGAATGCTGATACACTAGGCGTCGTGCCCATTGAAGAGCTAGAGCGTCCAACCGTCGAGGAACTGGCGAAGGCACTCAGTGTCCAAGAAAGAGAAAATTGGATAATTCCCCTCATCCAATACCTAATGGACGCGCAGCTGCCGAGCGACAAAGTTGAGGCTCGACGAATCAGGTATAGAGCCGCCAGGTATTTATTATACGACGGCCTGCTCTACCGTCGAGGCTATTCAATGCCCCTACAACGATGCTTGGATGATGCCGAAGCTTAAAAAGTCCTCCAAGAGATACATGAAGGGGTATGTGGTAATCATTCCGGGGGACAATCTCTAGCACTAAAGGTCTTGAAACAAGGGTACTACTGGCCTACACTAAAAAAGGACGCATTTCAGTACGCCCAGCGATGCGATAAATGCCAAAGGTATGCCACAATTCCCTGAGCACCCCCGGAAAAATTGACCTCCATTCTTAGTCCATGGCCCTTCGCCAAATGGGGAATCGACCTAATCGGACCATTGCACCCTGCACGTGGGGGTTGAGGTTCGCAATTGTAGCGGTGGACTATTACACAAAGTGCGCAGAGGCCAAGGCCTTTACTACAACAACCGAAGCAGCCTGCACTAAATTCCTATGGGATCACATTGTGTCCAGGTTTGGGGTGCCCCACTCAATAGTCTTCGACAACGGAAAACAGTTCGATAACGCCGCAAAGCGCAGATTCTGTGAAGGCTTGGGCATCCGGAAGGACTTCTCGGCACCGATCCATCCACAGTCAAATGGACAGGTCAAAGCAGTCAACAAAATACTTAAGTATACTCTCAAGAAAAGACTCGACGACCTAAAGGGAAGGTGGGCCGAGGAACTTCCCAAAGTCTTGTGGGCATATAGAACAACCAGCCGAACTACAACAGGAGAAACCCCATTCTCCATGACATATGGCGTCGAGGCTGTGCTTCCTATAGAAATCGAGATGCTGACCCTAAGAACCGTTATTCACAACGACGAGGGTAACACAAAAGGTTTAAACGGAGAACTCGATTTATTGGAAGAAAAGCGACTCGACTCCCCACTACGTCTCGCCGCTTATCAGCAACGAATGGCGCGGTACTACAACAAGAAGGTTCGGCAAAGAAGGTTCACCCCGGGAGACCTAGTATTAAAAAGGGTAACGCAAAGCACGAAAACTAAAAATACTGGTCCCCTAACCCCAACTTGGGAAGGACCCTACCGCATAAGAGAGACGCTGCGACCCGGCACCTACATCCTAGAAAGCCTCGACGGCAAGAAGGTTCAGCACCCATTGAATGCCGAGCAGCTAAAGATGTACTACCAGTAGCGTATGAAGTTGTTTACACATTTTATATTTGTATATTCATTACAAAAGAAATAAATTAATGTGTTTGCAGCATGAAACAGATTGATCCCCTAATAACGTGTTTCCTTAAAAGAAAACCCAAGGGTGTGTTTAAACAACACGGGAGAAATGAAGACATAATACTTAGCGAAATTCCAAGGGATTTCCTAAGACGACGACCCCAAGGGGTGACTTCGACGTCAGAAATCCTCCAAAGAGGAAAGACGTAACACTTAGTGATATTCCAAGGAATTTCCTAAGACGATGACCCCAAGGGGTAACCTCGACGTCAGAAATCCTCCAAGGAGGAAAGACGTAATACTTAGTAAAATTCCAAGGAATTTCCTAAGACGACGACCCCAAGGGGTGACTTCGACGTCATAAATCCTCCAAGGAGGAGAGACGTAATACTTAGTGAAATTCTAAGGAATTTCCTAAGACGACAATCCCACTGGATGAGTTCGACGTCAGATCTTCCCAAAAAGAAAGTAACAAAACGATCAACAATCAAAGGTGTGAACAAAAACCATTGCTATTAAATAAAAATATATAGAAGTACAGATAAATTATCTGGAAGAAAATAAAGTTAGCTACAAAAAAGAAGGGGGCTAAAAAGGGCTCCTTAAGCCTCGGCGCCACCAGCTGCGGGCTCATCATCACCACCACCCTCCGAAGGAACATCTGCTGCTTCTACCGTAGAAGGAAGCATCTCCTCGTCAACGGCCGGAGTAGAGGAGTTATAAAGAAAGCTCAAATCCCACCCAGGATGCTCTTTTTTAATCAAATCGACGATTTGATTACCCGCCGACTGAAAATCACTGTTGCGGATATCAAAGAACTCCTGGAAAACCTTGAACTCCTCAAGCATCTCCGCCCGTCTGGCATTAAAAGCTGCTTCAGCCGCTGCTTCAGCCTCAAGCTTCACCTCGGCCCTGCCCTAAGTATAGCGGTTCTCGGCGTCAACGAGAGCCGCGGCCAGTCTCTTCTTGGCCGAATCCACTTGCCGGGTGAGATTTTCTGCCTTGGCCTGTAGCTTGGCGAACTCACCATCAAGACTCTCCAATTTAACCGCTGCCAAATCCCTCTCATCACGGGCGTCGTCCCTATTCTTGTTGGCCTCATCAATAAGGGACTTCAACCCGGCCTCCAAATCATCCATCGCCTCCTGGCGCTCCTCAACCTTAATAAGGTCAAGAAGGTTGAGGAGAGAGAGGACCAGGCTCTGAAAAATCACAAAGAGTTAGGACGGAGCACCAAACAATCTACTTTCAGAGAAAATGTACATACTTACATGGATCTGAAAGGAAATCGGCTTCCGCTGGCGGTCGACCATAGAAGATTGGGAGGCAGCGACCCAGTGTGGCTCGAGGCAGGACTCGTATAACGCCTGGAAGACAAGAGAAAAGCGAGGAGGAAGTTTAAGTATTGCCTCGACCTCGGCGACAGAAAGGTCTGAGACTTGGAAGTTCTCATCCAGGACCTTCCCCCTGGGGATCAGTATACGTTCTCTTGGGCCCGGGGTGATGGGAACATCTGGGACAGGCACCGCTGGCGTCCACCCTTTACCAGCCGATGCAGGAACATCCGCTGAGGCTTCGGGGCGTTGCCTCTTGTTTCTGCTCTTGCTCTTCTTTCCCTTTGAGGCAGGGCGGGACGAGCTGGCCTTCTCCTTCCCCTTAGCCGACGGTTGTTGGCTCGATAAGGGCTGCGCGGCAGGCGGCGCCTGTTCTCTCGACGCTGCTTCTCGGGACGCTCTCCCGGGCGCCGCCGAGGGTTTCGACGACGAGAAGGGCCCTAGGAAGTTGAATCCTCAAAGACGACATCTCTGACGACGAGAAGAAGAAGATACTACGTAAAAAAAAAAAAAAAAAATGAGGCGTCGAGAGAACGAGTTACCTTCGTCGCTTAAATGAAAGGAGAGGAGAAAGCTCCGATGGAAAGGAGAAAGCTGCCTCGATCCTCTCTAAGCTGTTAGCCGAAAACTGTGGCCGATCGTGGTTAACTGTATAGAAAAAAGGCTCGTCGTCAGAACAAAAGGAATATAAAAGGAGGAGAGGAGGCAAGTCAGCTAGAAACACAATCGACAGACTTACTCATATCCCCAAACGCTGACAGAGTCAACCTTCGGTGGGGCCGACGGTCGTTGGGGTGAAAGTTAAACGGCCCCCGAATCATAAAGAACATGGGCTTCCACCCATGAGACGACGAGGGGATGCCCAAAATGAGCTTCCCAAACCTCGGCTTGGCCCTCCCGTGTCCGCTCAAAAAGTACCAACTGTCGCACTTGGCGACATGGCACAACTTGTACATGAAGCGGAACTCGTCCAGCGGGAGTTCCATATCAAACTTCTGGTGCTACAGGATCCAGGCCCCTGCAAAGCAGTACCAGAAGTTCGGCGCCAACTGGGTGGGAGAGATGCCATAGAAATGGCAATACTCTTTAACAAAGGGATGAATTGGAAGAGTCATCCCCGCACTCACCGCCGTCGTATAGACTGGAAGATATCCAATCGGCGGCATACTGGCCCTAAAGTGCTTATCCGGAAGGAGATACTCGAACCACCTCCCGTCGATACTTCCTTCCTTCACAGCCCGGATGATGTCCTTATTCCGAACCCTCGACGCTACGATGTCAGCTGTGAAGGAAGGTCTATCCGGGTCTCCGCTCATAGCGGCCAGGGGGTGTTTACCCCCGCGGCAGCCACCCCACTAACGCTGGCCCCGGTAAAAGGAATCTGCGTGACCCTTTGGTCCACTAGCTCCTCGAATCTGGCGAACTCGCTCCTAATGTCGTCGACGGGCTCAAAGCTTCCCTCGACGTCTTCGATATTACTAGGGAAAGACCCGACACTGAGCGACGAGGGCTCCCGAGATCTCCACCACCACGGAAAGGCGGGTCGGGCGAACAATGGAAGACGAATCCTCTCGACTACTAGAGTTTTGAGCCATTGTTACGACAAAACAAAGACGATGAAAGCTAAGTTAAAACCCTAACGTCGAGAGGAGTAAGCGATGGCTGCTCTAAACGTCGACCATTCATGTCACAATGGAGCGACAGTGTTCGGCGGGAACCACGGTTCCCGCAGAACCACGTATACTAAAGGCAAAAACAAGCAGAAAACAACATGCGCATAAAAACCAAGTTATCCAGTGCGACAGAAAAGTAAGTTTCCCTAAACTAAAGATATATTCTCATTCTCTGTGTACACATATTCTCACATTCCAGATACAAAAAAAAAATCCCGCAAGTTAAAAGCCAAACAAAAAGAGGTTTCAAGAAACTCACCGGAAAATGAAGTAAAGATGGTTCTGTAGTGAAGAACACCACGGAGAATGGGAAGAGCAACGTCGGAAGTCCGGCAAGAAGAGTTTCGGTACGGTACAAGAATCTCGGCGGAAAACAACGGGAGTTTGAAGTTTTGGAAATTCTAAAAAATGGCTCTCGGATTTTCAAAGGGATATTTATAGGCAGAATCCATCTTCAACCCCAACCGTTGGATGAAGAATTCGAAATCCCATGGTCAGGGATTTCTGCGTAGATCTAACGGTTGGAGTGTTAGGCGGGAAATCGAAAGGGCGCAGATCTAACGGTCAAGGATCGACCTCTCAAGGAACGGATACCATCATTAAAGTCAGAGCAATCGACGCGATGGTTGCGTTCCCAAACCAGCCAAGCACTCATTGCAAAAGGAGGTTCGGGGACGGTTTTCCACACCTGAAGCACAGAAGGAAAGAACCGAGCCTAGAGGTCAAGGCCACCAAAAAGAGGAACCCTCGACCTGGGGGGTAGCTGTTGTGTGGGAAAACGTGACGAAGACGTGGACCACCAAAATCACGACACGTGGCGACATGCTCTCTCTGCCAGTCGCATTACTCTCGATGCTTCGACACCTCAAGATCAGCCGCCGAGCCCAAAGCCAATGTCCACATTGAAACAACGTCTCCATGTGGCGTCGAGGGATTCAAAATGCCCGAATTAAGGCGCTCGGATCCGTCGACTGCAGAAAGGGTCGCTTGAAGAGGACGAAAAAGGCTGAGGCGGTGCTGACGACGAGCGAATCTCTTGTCGAGACATAACAAGTTGCGTGCGAAAGCAGGAGACTACTGACAACATTAATGGTAAGATTACAAACCGCCTACAGGGGACACAAAAGCATTACGGAGACTCACAGAGCCGTAATTGAAGACTAATCAGTAGAGTGAACAGTGCTGATTAGTGGGCTACTGGGCCTAAAAAGGAGAAGCACTCGAGTGCATAGGCCTACGGAGGAAAACCCTCAGTGAAGGAAGCCCGGCTATATAAGGAGAAAGACCCCCAATGAAGAAGGGGTCAGCTAACTGAAAAAAAGAAGCAAATTCTTGAGAGGAAAAAGAGATAGCTTGTGTAAATTGTATACCCTCTCTAAGCAATATAAATCGTACAGTGGATGTAACTCTGATTTCAAAAGAGTGAACCACTATAAAATTTCTCTTGTGTTTTTACATTCAGTTCATAAAAGCACTAATTCACTGTCTTTAAACACATTAACCAGCCGGTAATCCAAGGGAAATCCAAGGGTAACCTGGCCGGTTTATTGTTGGCGAAATTCTACCGTCAACAGTGGACGTCTCTGGAATTCTGTGATCAGTTGGTTGCCAGAAATATGGCAGGTCCTCGTAGTTGTGTACTCTTTTTCCTTCTTTATTTTTTTCCTTTTTGGGTTTTACTCGGAAGGTTTTAGCAAGGACTAACTGTCAAGCCTTGGCATGATCGGAAAAGTTTTTGCTTGACCTATTGTATAGTTATACTTATACTGGTTGACAACACTAGAGTGTCTTTAGTTTCTCATGCTATTTTGGATAAATTTCACGAATGGTCCCCAAACTTTTTAAAGGGTGACAGTCTGATTTTTAAATTGTTTTTTAATGAAACTAACTCCAAACTATTTAAAAGGGCGCAATGTATTCCTTTCTTCAAATGTTATTACAGTTTTAATTGAATTAATCATGTGCAAGACATGTGATCTTATTAAAGAGGGTATTTTGGTGAAATACCAAGCCTAACTCTCTCTCTCTGTCTCTCTCTCGTACGTCACCGGAGGGCCCCAATCAACGCTGGAGAAATTCAGCTTTTACTTTGGAAATGAAGTATTTGCCGCCGATTGTCTACACATTCTCCAGTGGGACCTCGAACCAGATCTAGCAGAGGAGATCGCCATGATCTTCGGGAATGCCGATGATCGCAAAGTCGAGCACTCGTCTTCTCTGGCATCGTTAAGAGTGGCTGTCGCCAACAGATATGCTTTCTCTCTCTCCGTCCTAGCTCTCTCTTTTTCTCTATCTCTCTCTCGCTTTGTCTCTTTTAGAACGCTTTTTTGCTATTGATCTCTGCAAAATCGCCTCCAACTCCAATCGAGGTCTGATGACAATGGAAGAGATCTGTGCATATGTGGTTTTCCCACAAGAGGTTGAAGGACCGGGAGGCGACGCCGATACCGGCAAAATGGTCGCGGAAGGACTTGCCAACGAAGCGGATGGGTTTGCTGGTGGAAGCAATCGCGGTCACTATCCAAGGAAGCCACGCGATAATAGTAATTAAGGACATTTTCATCTTTCTAGCCAAAATACGGGCCACGTGATATTTCACGTGCATTGTGCCGTTATTTTTTGGATGAAATTTTATGGAAAGGACTACATTGCACCTTTTTAAATAGTTTGGGGTTCATTTCGTCAAAACAAAAAAGTTTGAGGACCATTCGTGCAATTTACCCTGCTATTTTTTAGAGCTGTTCTTTACCTTCTTTTGAGCTCTTGTTTGCCTTTAGGCAGAATCTTTCAATTTGTGCTTGTTAATTTCATTTTTCTTCTTTTTAATAATAGTTTGAGAGGAGGGTTTCATAATAGACGTAACCATCTCGTGGGTTCCATCGTAGTTGGGGTTTTCTAATAAGTTGGGATTTTCTTAATTTTCCTCTACTCTTTTAAATGTTCCAACAATATATGAGATGATTAGCCATGTCTAATAAGTTAATATTGCATGTACTAGAGGATGTGGGATAGACACGCTAGTACATGCACGCAAATTTCCATAAGTAAAACTTGATCATGAATGATCAACATGATAAGCATGAAGTACGTGAACCGTGTATTCCCTTCTTCTAGATATATAGTTATAATTTCTTTCTAATACCATTTAAAATCAAATATATTCTTACTGTTTTCCAATCACGAAAGATAGTGTGAGCAAAAGTCATCCAAGAATATTTGAAGAAGATTTCTCTGTCCTATAATAATTGTACTACCAATCAGCTTTGACGTTTGAACGTTGAAGGACATATTATTCTATCTTTTTCTTGTTACATAATCATTTGCATGCTTATATCAGACACGCTTCCGATGGTCCTCTACTCTATATATATATATATATATATATATATATATATATATATATATATGAATGCCTCAAACATTTACATAGGCATGCATATACATACTTGATCGTGCGATTATATATATATACGCAACAACTTTATCAATTCAAAGAACAATTTCCAAAAGAAAAGAACATGTCATATATTTACTTAATAATGCAATATGGAAAGGAATTAGGAAGTCGTGTGATTAATTCCCTGGTGTTATGTTTCAACAAAAACTTGATTGGAAAACTGAAACTAAGGATATATGTCGAGTCTACTTTAGAAAGAGACAATTTGATTCAGACAAAACTGAAAAATGAATGAAAAGAAACACTCAATAATCTTGTTAAGACCTACTTATTTCGTTGAACTATGAGTATTAATTATTTTATTTGCCACGCTGGCTATGACACGCATGCATATGTGCATGCATCTATATACCAAAGTGATAATCTTGGATTGGTAAATATCTTCATACATTGAATCACATATGCATATGTTTTTCGCGCCCTTAACATCCAAAACCGTGTTTTGCATGCACATAGAATTGAAAATCAGGCCTACTCAACGGGGCCTTTCGGATTGGTGACTTCAGCCAAACTTAGGAGCGTCTAAGTGCTATACTTACAGAATAATAGACATATATATATATATATATATATATATATATATAACTTTCATTTGCCAAGATGTATGTCCCACCAAGTAAAATGATTACTTGGATATTCACAGCCAAAAGTTTCGTCATTTACATAGTGGCACATGTGGATCTTCCGTTAGACGTTATTTTGAGAACTTGACTTGATATAATCAATATATATGAGTACGTCATTCGTTTTTTGAGTTGTGAATAGAAATAAATAGAATGGATGATTAATATTTTAGCATGATGGCAAGCGAATATATTAGTAAAAAAGTTGAGTTGTGAATCAAAGTTATCAAAAGAATGGAGGATTAATTTTTTAGCATGATGGCAAGCGTACCTCTATTCTTTTTAATCATCGAAGTAAACTAATTGAGACCTACTTATTTCGTGGAACTATGAGTATTAATCTCATTAACTGATCAAACTTGGTTTCTTGCCTATTATGAGTCCATCTCATGCCTTTACCGCGTGACTGTTGCATGATTATTGCCTTTGCTGGGTGATTATTGTCAATCTGTGGTCTTAGTTTCTCTTTCTAGCGATATTCATCTTCCAAGTGATCGGTCAAACTTGTTTTGTTGCCCATTATGAGTTAAGCTCATGCCTTTACAATATTTTTATGATATTTTGATAGTAATAAAGTTTATTTATTTCATTTATCTATGTATTACCCTCTTATATTCATATTTGTTGCATATGTGATAAGCAAATTATAAGTCTGAGACTGTCGTCTTTAAATCTTTAGATCGTGCATGTAATGTGAAGAATATACAAAAGACATAAATCTAAAGATGATAGTCTAAGGCCTCATTCACTTCGCAAATATGAATTTTCAATTCGAGTTGAGATATGACATTTTCTGAGAGTTTTTTACTGTAACAGAAAAAGTTAGATGTGACATTTTCTAAGAGCTTTTTACTGTAGAAACCTAAAACTGAAAACTCGAATCGGTGAAATGAACGAGGCATAAATATATGATCCGTAATTGAGAGAATAAAGTTGAGTGTTTTATTCATGTTAAGATTGTTATGTTATCTACTTTCTAACGAAATCGGCTTGTCTTGGTCGTTGGAGTGGGACCCCATGGGTAGAGACATTGATATAGTTCCTAATAGTGCAATCTATATGTAACACCCTAAAGAATTAAACGAGATTAATTAAGGTAATTAAGATTAATTAGTGTGCTTAATCTGATTTAATAAATTAATTATTGTTTAATAAATGTTTCTGACGTGTAAATTTAAATATTTTCAAGGAATTTAAATATTTTTAGTATTTATATTTTTACCCCAGAAGTGTGTGTAGTCACATTTTCTCGACTGTCATTTTATATAATAGACACTTGTCTTTTTCTTTTTCCTTTTACTTTCCTTTTCCTCTTCCTTATTTTCTTTTCTTTCTCATGCATTGCTCACTCTCTCTCACTCTCGTCCTCTCACTCTCTCTCGTTCTCTCACTCTCTCTTTCTCTCCCATTATTGTTTGAAATCAACCAGATCTTGAACCAAAGAAGGATATAAAGAAGTTTTCAATGTCAAGAGAATGATTTGAGGTAAGATTTTTGAAAACCCCTCTCTTGAATCTCAAATTTATTTATTTGAAAACTTATTTTTGGTTCGAAATAGATTTTCATGGATTTTGAGTAAAATCAGGGTAGAAATTAGGGATTTTGGTTCTTTGGACTGTATTTGTCATTTAGAACTTAGATTGAGTGATTTCCCTTTCGAAATATTTCGAATTGGAACTAGAATTTGTAGTTTTTGGCTGAATTTTCTTTGGATCAACCCTGTCAGTCGAGCTATCAAGCTCCCACAGGTCGACCTATGCGGTCAACCGGATTGGACTACACCAAGTCAACCTATGCGTTCGACCAGATTGCACATCGCCGGTCGACCGATGGTGTTGCACTGCTCTGTCACCGGTCAATGTTTTGCTTGAAAACCCTATTTTGACCCTAATTTTTTAAGAGAACCCAAATTAGCTTCATTTGGGGATCTACGGTAGAGGGATTAGCATCTTTAATCCATGTTTTGATATTAAAACCCTTGGAATGATGATTTGAAACATGAAATGGTTTATGAAACCGGTAAATGAATTATAGCACACTAATAGGAAATGAAAGGATATAATTGAGATTGAATTGCTTTAGGAATGAGAATTGGATCCTAAAAGGTTATTTTGTGTCAATGCTAGCTAAGGAATCGAATTGAAGGTTTTGGGGAAGCAAAAGCCGGAATAGTGCAACGCTAGTTACAGGTTTGGTACTTGAGAGGTAGGATTTCTTACCCCCTTCTTTGATAGCCTATTTTCAAAAGAGTTTTGGCCTTGCAAATGTTTTAAAAAAAGGGCATGTTTGTGAAAGAAAAGCATTTTAAAACAATTGCTTGATTTTAGCTATTGGAATTGTAATGAGCTATTTCAGAAAGTTTAATGACTGATTTCTTAAGATAAGAGATCTTGCGAATCGGTAACCGGCTGATGGCCTAGATAGGATATGGATAGTGTATCCTTAAGGGTAGAACCCGAAATCCAAACCGGGTCACTACGGTGGTGATAAGGCTTGTGCTTGTGATTGTGTAAGTAATTTATCAGAGGATAAATTACTTGCTGCTGCCCGTAATCTAGAATTTTCAGTTTATATTTCCTTTCAAGAAAAGGATTTAAGGTTTCTGCTATTGTGTTAGAACTGAATGTCTATATTTATTTTATTGCTTATACATTTATTTATTTACTCATTCATTTATCTACTTTTTACAAATTTTATTTTGAAATACATCCAATTGCGCCTTTCGCTTATGTTTTATTTATTTTATAAATATTAAACCTCTCCCAGGTGACTCTAGGAGTAGTGCGGAGTAGCTGAGTTAGTTGCTACCATCTAATTAAGAGAGGATTGTGATCTTTATCCTTGTGAGAAAATATAAGAATTGTAAATTTTGTAAACTCTAAACTCTGGATTTCTAGACTGTGGTTGATGTCTATAATGTTATTTACATGTTCATGTATGTACAATACTACATATCTTGTGGGTTTAGCCCTTAATGATTTAGAAAGTGCAGGCGATCCCGTAACTTTCTTGTAATTTATTTTTGGCTAAATATTGTGGCTCATTGGGAAATTTCTTTAATATTTTCCTTTTGATTTTGATTATTATGATTATAAATGTTTAATCACTTTCCTAGTCCCATTTAACTCCTAAACAAGCCTCCACATCACTAACCCTGGCTTTGGGGTGTGACAAAGTGGTATCAGAGCCTTAGGTTTATAAACCACAGAATTGTACATACATGTGTGACATCAAGAATCCACTAAACATTCTAGTTTCTTTTTAGTTAAAGGAGATGCCACCATGTCGTAGATCTATTAATCAACTAGCACCACAGAATCAAGAATTCATGAATGCCATGTATGCCGCTATCCAAGGGATGGCCACTCAAGCTCAGAATGAGTGACCGGCCGAGGATAGGAAGTACAGTTATTTTCGTGAACTTAGACGTGGACCTATCCCCACATTCAATAGTAAGGGATGACCCTATGAAGCGGAGTATTGGTTTGAGTCCATAGTAAAGCACCTGAACACCATGGGAATACCGAAAGAGTATTGGGTGGAATTCGCGATGTATAAGCTAGAAGGCCAAGCGAGTACTTGGTGGAAACAGGCGAGGAGAAGGCAAGACATTGCGGGAATGACTTGGGAGCAGTTTTAAGTTCTCTTTAATGAACAATACTTCCCTCAGAGTTATAGGGATGAAAAGGCAATGGAGTTTATGTCCTTGCAGCAGGCGATATGTCGGCGAGGGAATATGAGGCTAAGTGTAATAACTTGTCCCACTTTGTGCCATCTCTGGCAGAGTCTGAGCCTCTAAAATGCCTAAAATTTGAGAAAGGTCTTAAGAATTCTGTAAGGAGACAATTGGTGGCTCTAAGGATTCAAATTTTTTGAGAATTGGTGGCTGCTGCTACAAGCGTGGAACAAGATAATTTGGCTTATCATCAAAGTGAGGAAGCAGTTGGTCGAGTTTCTATTTCTGGTGGACCTTTTGCTTCAGGCGGGCCACAGCGGAGTGGTAGGAGGAACCGTAATTAAGGGCAGATTAGTGGAGAAATGATCAGTGGTGGTAGTAGTTCGTCTGGAAGTTACAGAAGTGGTCCTTATAGACCCAAGTGCCATCACTATAGGCAGATTGGTCACATTAGGAGAAACTATCCTAATCGGAATTAGCTACCGACTCAACAGCCCTAAAGTGACGCTTCTTATAGTCAGGGAAGGCCACCGCAATTTGTGTTGCCTTACCAGTCGCAATTGCCAACACCAATGCCATTTCCTCTTGCACCAACATACTGACCGTCGTATTATCCGCAGTTTCAACCTCAATCGTCGGGACCAGTGCAGATACCTCAGCCACAACAATATAGGCCAAGGACCCAAATGCCCAATATTGGTGATAAAGGGAAAGCTCAGGGACAAGCTTATACCCTGACAGGAGACAGTTCTAGAGGACAGGCCAACAACACTATGGTTAAGGGTATGATTTTGATCTCCCACTCTTTAGCACATGTACTATTTGATACTGGTGCTACCTAGTCGTTTATATCAAGTTCTTTTGTTCAAACATTGAAACTGAAATCTGAGAACTTGGAAACTCCGATGATGTTAAAGTCTCCATTGGGATGTGTAGAGGTAATTAGTGTGTATAGATCATGTGAAATCACGATTGGGGGTGACCGATTGAGAGCTAACCTGATAATCCTTCTGATGAGTCTGTTTGACATGGTACTTAGAATGGATTGGTTATCGAAATACAGTGCAATTGTCAATTGCTACCATAGGAGAGTGACTTTGATGACTAAGTCTGGGGTGGTAATTACCTATCAAGTAGATATGAATCCAGTCCTGGAAGAATGACTTTTGAGATACAGCGTTGGAGGATGTAAGAACCTAGCTTGTTTTTCTTTCCTTTTTGCTTTAGAAGGTGAACCTGAGGTAATTGGAGACCGTGTGGGAATTCCTGTGGTGGATGATTTCACATATGTATTTTCTAATAAGTTACCTTGTTTACCGCCAGACTGAGAAATTGAATTTGGTATTGACTTGATTCTGGGAACAACACCTATTTTCATTCTTCCCTACTGAATGGCACCCGCTAAAATGAAAGAACTAAAGAAGCAGCTTGGAGAATTAGCGAAAAAATGGTATATAAGGAATAGCACTTCCCCATGGGGTGCACCTATATTATTTATGAAGAAGCACGATGGATCTATTCAATTGTGCATTGACTATCATCAATTGAATTGAGTAACTGTAAAGAATAAATACCTGCTACCGAGGATCAGTGAGTTATTTGATCACTTAAGTGGATCACAGTATTACTCTAAGATTGACTTGAGGTCAGGATATCATCAGCTAAACATTACGGAGGAAGACATTCTGAAAACTGCTTTTAGAACTCGGTATGAACATTTCAAGTTTCTGGTGATGCCTTTTGGGCTGACGAATGCTCCAGGGAATTCATGGATTTAATGAACCGTGTCTTCTAGTCTTACTTAGATCATTTTGTGATCGTCTTCATCGATGACATTCTAATTTATTTGAAGACTTTGGAAAAACATGAGCAACATTTGAGAATTGTTCTTCAGAATTTTCGTGAACACCAGTTGTATGCGAAGAAAGAGAAGTGTGACTTATGGCTGACGGAAATGAAGTTCCTTGGACATGTGATATCAGGACAAGGAATTTCTATAGATCCTTCTAAGATCGAGACTGTGCGACAGTGGGAAAGGCCGAAGAATGTAGCAGAGATTCAAAGTTTCCTCGGACTAGCTGGATACTATCGCGGTTTTGTAAAAGACTTCTCGAGCATTGCTTCATCGATGACTCAGTTGACTAAGAAAAGAGTCAAATTCGAATGGGACGCTGAGTATGAACATGCCTTTTAGGAATTGAAGGCCAGACTGACAAGTGTACCAGTCCTGATTATACATTGAAGAGCCATATGAGGTGTATTCTGACGCCTCAAGGAGAGGACTTGGCTGTGTTTTAATGCAAGGTAGATGTGTTGTAGCCTATGCATCTCACCAATTGAGGCCACATGAATGGAACTACCCCACTCATGATTTGGAATTAGCAAGGGCGATATTTGCTCCAAAAATATGGACATGTTATCTCTATGGAGTAAGGTTTCAGGTCTTTTCTGACCACAAGAGTTTGAAGTACTAGTTTACTCAGAAAGATCTAAACCTCAGGTAGAAGAGATGGATGGAATACATGGAAGATTATGACTTCACACTACAATATCATCTAGGAAAAGCTAATGTGGTAGCTGATGCCCTCAGTAGGAAGACTTCAGGATCTTTGGCGTCATTAGCTTTAGAAGACTAGAAAAAGACTGAAGTTGTTAGCAGTTATGATCTTTAGTACTACGAGAATTATGATCAGGCAATGGTGTATAATCTAATCTCCACACCGACTCTTGTGCAAGAAGTTAAGCAAAATCAATGGTAGGATCCTCATCTCCAAGGAATTTGGATTCGAATCCAGAATGGACAACAACTTGAGGATTGGAGAATCCTAGAAGGGAGCACATTACTTTCGCAACTGCCTAGCTATCCCTAAGGTGGATGAGATTAAGAAGATGATTCTGCATGAGCCCCATAAATCACGTTACGCCATTCATCCTGGGATTCTCCTAAGGTGGAGAGGCATGAAGAAAGACATTCGTGAGTATGTTTCAGAATATGTGACTTGTCTCTGGATTAAAGCAAAACACCAAAAACCTGTGGGAGAATTACAACCTCTACCTGTGCCCGGATGGAAGTGGGAACACATCACCATGGATTTTCTGATGGGACTATCGAAAACTGAGCAAAAGCACGATGCCATCTGAGTGGTGGTGGATAGGTTAACGAAATTGGCACATTTCATACCATTACATGCGACACATTCCTAAAAGATTCTAGTAGAGTTGTACTTGGAGCACATCGTGAGACTTCACAGGGTACCATTATCCATTACGTCCGCTCACAATACTCATTCTAATGCAAGGTATTGAAAACGTTTCCAGGAAGCCATGGGAACATAATTGAATTTTAGCACAGCATTTCATCCTCAGACTGATGGGCAATCTGAAAGAGTTATTTAGATTCTAGAGGATAGGCTTCGTGCTTGTATTCTAGATTTTGGTAGAAACTGGAAGAAATATCTTCACCTTGCTGAGTTTGCTTACAATAATAGCTATTAGGCTAGTATCGGCATGGCACCATTCGAAGCTCTTTATGGTCAACTTTGTAGATCACCTATTTGTTGGCTAGAGCCAAAGGATCAGCTTACTACTGGACCAGAAGTTATACAAGAGAATAATGAGAAGATAGCTGTGATTCGAGAACGATTGCTAGCAGCTCAAAGTCAGTAAAAGAGCTATGCTGATAGAAGGTGTAAACCTTTGGAATTCCAGGAAGGTGACTTCATTTTGTTGAAGGTTTCCCTATGCAAAGTAGTTATTCGTTTTGGTATAAAAGGGAAACTTGCACCAAATAAGTACATTGGACCATTCCCTATAGCGCAACGAGTTGGTGTCATGGCGTATCGTCTAGCTTTACCGCCTGTGCTATCTCACGCGCATGACATGTTCCACATCTCCATGCTTCGTAAATGCCAACCTAATATGAAAGTCATGGTACAATGGTATGACATTCTAATACAGTATGACGCAACATACGAGGAGGCGCCAATTCAGATTCTTGATCGTAAGATGAAGAGTTTGCGTCATCGTGAGATCCCATTAGTGAAAGTTTTATGGTAGCACCATGGAGTTGGGGAAGCGACATGGGAGCTTGAAATGACGATGCAGGAGCTGTATCCGTATTTGTTTACATTTTCAGGTAAGTCCTAATTTCAAGGACAACATTCTTTAAGGGGGATGGAGTTGTAACACCCTGAAGAATTAAACGAGAATAATTAAGGTAATTAAGATTTATTAGTGCGCCTAATTTGTTTTAATAAATTAATTATTGTTTAATAAATTTTTCTGACGTGTAAATTTAAATATCTTCAGTATCTACATTTTTACCCCAGAAGTGTATGTAGATACATTTTCTGGACTATCATTTTAAATATTGGACACTTTTCTTTTTCTTTTTCTTTTCTTTTTCCTTTTTCTTTCCTTTTCCTTTTCCTTATTTTTTTTTCTTTGATGTGCATTGCTCACTATCTCTCACTCTCTCTCGTTCTCTCACTCTCTCTTTCTCTCCCATTTTTGTCTCAAATCAACCGGATCTTGAACTAAAGAAGGATTTAAAGAAGCTTTCAACGTTAAGAGAAGGATTTGAGGTAAGATTTTTGAAAAACCCTCTCTTGAATCTCATATTTGTTTATTAGAAAACCTATTTTTGGTTCGAAATAGATTTTCATGGATTTTGAGTAAAATCATGGTAGAAATTTGGAATTTTTGGTTCTTTGGACTGTATTTGTCGTTTGGAACCTGGATTGAGTGATTTCCCTTTTCAAATATCTCAAATTGGATCTAGGATTTGTAGGTTTTGGCTGAATTTTCTTCGGATCGACCCTGTCAGTCGAGCTATCAAGCTCCCACATAGGTCGACCGGATTGCACTCCACCAGGTCGACCTATGCGGTCGACTGGATTGCACACCACTGGTCGACTGGTGGTGTTGCACTGCTCTATCACCGGTCGACTGGTGTACACGAGATTCGACCCTATTTTGCTTGAAAACCCTATTTTGACCATGATTTTCGAAGAGAACCCAAATTAGCTTTATTTGGGGATCTAGGGTAGATGGATTAGCATCCATGTTTTGAGATTAAAACCCTTGGAATGATGAAACATGAAATGATTTATGAAACCGGTAAATGAATTATGACACAATAATAGGAAATGAAAGGATATAATTGAGATTGAATTGCTTTAGGAATGAGAATTGGATCCTAAAGGGTTATTTTGTATCAGTGCTAGCTGGGGAATCGAATTGAAGGCTTTAGGGAAGTAAAAGCCGGAATAGTGCAACACTAGTCACAAGTTTGGTACTTGAGAGGTAGGATTTCTTACTCTTTTCTTTGATAGCCTGTTTTCAAAAGAGTTTTGGCCTTGCAAATGTTTTAAAGAAGGGGCATATTTGCAACCAAAAAAAAAAAGCATTTTAAAACAATAGCTGAATTTTAGCTATTGAAATGAGAGCGGCGATAAAGTTTGTCTTCAATGATGAAGGCCCTGGCACTTTTGATCCTTCGCTTCCTTGCTTGTATCTTGTTAGAATAAAGTTCATCGTCTTGCAAGTACCAAATGATTGGATGCATGAACCTCCCAGGTTGTTGTTGAATGACTCGAGAGGTGTAGTCTCTTCGAAGCATGTTTGTTCCATGTACCGTATGGGGATGGGGATGGTCCTGGTCAAAGTCGAATTAGTTGTGTCCTTGTCAACCGATGGCAATGCTCTAGTAACCAATGGTATGTCATGATTGAAATCATCATCATCCGTTTCGCCACAACGAATTGCCCTTAGCTTCATATAAATAACTAATAACAACTCCAAATCTTTAAGATCAGTTGTATAGAAAACTTATTTTGCTTACGTTGCCAAAATATAAAGTTCATTCTTGTAGCCGAATCGATGAAAGTCTATAACTGTAGCGCCGTCGCTATCAACTTTCACATGATTATTGTCGTCCTAATTGCATTTAGAAAGTGCCACTCGCAATCCACAATAGTCAAGTTCTGTAACACCCGCCATTTATTTTAACGTATAAATAAGGAACTTAATAATTTAGTGAGAAGGTAATGTTATTTTATGAATTTATGTTAAGTAAACTGACATTTGTATTCAGTCATATTACAAGTAACGGTAACAAGGAATCGATGTGCTCGGGAGATTCATGTCAGAAATTATAAAATTTTATGACAGGAAAATCAAATAATAATGCATAACAATATAATATATATATATATATATATTGTGTATTATCACTAAACTATGATGATAGTACGATGATATATTGAATTATATTATAATCACATTTTTTGGTTACTATTCGCATATGATATTTGTTGACTTAAGTTACGATGCTTATATGTCATTCACATTATTCCATGGTCTTGTACGATCATCTATATGTGGTATTGATTGATAATAGTTTTGAAATATTATATATGATATATGACAAGTTTATTTGATGGAAATATGCCATGATTTGCACTCAAAGCTCACATTTCCAATTTCCAATCCCAAATATTCCTTTCACATTGATATTTGACCTGATAATTTCCTATTGATTATGTCAATCATGATTAATATGATTAAATTCCAAATTATTACACGATAAAAGTAGGCAGACCTCACATCCTCTCTCATCCTCTCACACTTCATTCTCATTCAAAAATATATATATATATATATATATATATATATATCTCCACTCACGTTTCTCTATCCTAACTTTCTCTTTCATCACACCAACACTAACTAAAAATCAAAGAATTCTCCTTCCTATATATATATATATATATATATATATATATATATATGATTTCTTTGAAATCTTGATTAACAATATGATTCTGCAAAGTTTGAGATTTACATTTATATTATGCTTTTTTTAAGTGGCTGTAAAACCAAAATATTCCTTTCACATTGATATTTGACCTGATAATTTCCTATTGATTATGTCAATCATGATTAATATGATTAAATTCTAAATTATTACAAGATAAAAGTTGGCAAACCGCACATCCTCTCTCATCCTCTCACACTTAAAAATAAATAAAAAAATAAAAAAAAGGAAAAAAAATCTCTCCACTCACGTTTCTCTTTCTAACATTCTCTTTCATCCACACCAACACTAATTAAAAATCAAAGAAGTCTCCTTCCGTTTCCTTCAAAATTGTTTCAAGAGGAAACTAAGATAAGGAGGTACGTTCGTGATTCTGTGAAGTTTTGAGGCATAAAAAATGATGACCATTTGATTAGGGTGATTATGATTATCTGGTATTGATGTTGAATGTATTTAGTGATTGCCTTAAAAGTAATGCATAAATCGTTGTTATTATATGTGTGTCTATATTTATATTTATATATATATATATATATATATATGAATGAATGAATGTATTGGTGTAAAAGATATTATATATATATATATGTATATGATTTCATTGAAATCTTGATTAACAATATGATTCTGCAAAGTATGAGATTTACATTTATATTATGCTTTTTTTAAGTAGCTGTAAAAGAGAGAGAGAGAGAGAGAGAGAGAGAGAGAGAGAGAGAGAGAGAGAGAGAGAGAGAGAGAGAGAGAGAGAGAGAGAGAGAGAGAGAGAGAGATTGAGAGAGATAGTGGTATCTAGATACTGATGTATGTTATTGTTTATAAATTATGTGTATATACTATTGGAATTGTCTCTGGTCAGGCACTTTTCAGCACATGTATAATCGTATATTTTTTGTGTATATTTATACATAAATTATGTATATTTATATATAAAATCGTGTATATTTAACATAAAATACAACAAATTAGTTAATATACATATTTTCATGTTATGTGTTCACTAATTGCTATAAAAAAAAAACATGTTTTGAAGATTAATATACATTGTCGTTTCTTCTAACTTAAGGCTTAAGAAAAAAAAATGGTTTAATTTGTGTTTCCATTTATGTTATTTACCTTTTGTACTTTTTATTTACGTGTTATGTACCTAGTTTTGTGTTTCTATTTATGCCCTTATCAATTTTTGTATTTTTAATCTACTTGTAATCTACTGTTTTATCTTACTTAAGTCTTAAGAAAAAAATGGTTTAATTTGTGTTTCCTTCTATGTTCTTCACTTTTTATTCTATGTTCTTCACTTTTTATTCTATGTTCTTCACTTTTTATACTTTTTACTTATTTGTTATCTACTGTTTTCTCTTATTTAGAGCTTAAAAAAAGTGGTCAAATTAAATAATATTTGAATTACGTTCTGAACGTGGCTTCCGAATCTACAAAACTCACACCATCAAAATAAGCTGTGCGGTTTAAATGTTAAGAAAAATAATAGAGTATGGCGATTAGTTAGAACTTATTTGTTTACATCATAAAATTATTTTTCTAATAGACAATACATATAACAGTCAAATTCATGCAATTGCACGTGCCTACTTTTACTAGTTTCTTAAAAAAATGAAAATATTTTAAGACATTAAAATATTTAAAAGAAAATAATAAAATAAAAAGTTCATGATTTTTTTCTAGATTTATTAGATTTTGATTAAGTAAAAGAGTACTAAGATCATTTTACATCTTAAAAATCAACTTCAGAGTACCAAGAATATATTTTTAAAAATGTTGAGGTGTCATTTTAATATTATCAAGAACACAAGATACTAAAAGCATATTTCATTATATACATTGTCACTTACATTCATTAACATGAAATACAATAAATCAGTCAATATACATATTTTTATGCTATGTATTTACTTAATTGCTATAAAAAATACATATTTCAATGATTAATATACATTGTCATTTTTTATAACTTAACATATACATCTTTAAATGTAAATATGCACACTTTATATATAAATATACACGAAAATGATAAAATTATACATCTGTCGTTTCAGTCCGGTAAATAGTAACCGCCGGATTAAAGACTTTGCCTATAATATTAATTATTTTATGATTGAATATGAATATAATAATTGTTTTCACTGCATGAATATTTGAAGCAGCGTAGGTCTTGCTGCCTATACTAGTGAATGTGATTCTAAAAAAAAAAAAAAAAAAAAAAAAAAAAAAATTATTGCTTCATGATGATGATGGATGTAAATGAATGTCCAATAATGTCATTTAACGTTATGAGTGTTAGGATTTTGTAGTTAAAGAGTTATTAATTAATTAAATTAAATGGATAATTTCAGAGGCTAGCACAATGCGTTCTCAAGACGTTCCGTCACCACGATTCTTAGGATAAATAAGCAATGCGCCAAATAAGTACATTCTCATCTGCAACATAATAAATAATTATAAAAAATGTTTGAGAAATGATTATACTGATTTTAAGTTGACATTGTATGCTACGACAAGAAAGTTTAACAAATGTTTTTGTTTTTCAATTTCTATGATTTTAATCATGAAAGGTTTTATGAAAGCTTATATATAAATGTATATATATATATATATATGTGTATATAAATAAGCATTGCAAACTCTATGTTTATGTTTGTCTTGTTAGGTGGACTACGTTGCAAGGTGGACTTGTCATGTTTAGTTTGGGATTAGCTATTTCACTCTTTTTATGACGGTGCGCTAATAGTGTTAATGATGCAAAATTTGGGTCCCTAAAGATAAAATGAACAAAGTCGAAAATTAAATGATATGTTATGTATACATCAAAGTCTGCCCATGCACCGTAATGATTATATTTTAATGTTATGTAATATTTTGTGAGATAAGGAAGTGTACTTACTAAGTTGTTGCATACTTAATATTTATATCATGTTACAGATAAGGGTAAGAAGCAAGCTATTTAAGGTGAAGGGTGAGAATGGGCGTGTGAACAAAGTTTGTTGGATTAGAAACGGAAAATGCGCCTTGAATGATGATGTATAAGTTTTATTTAAGAAACCTTATTTAAATTATGTTCCGCGTTCTTAATATTTCGAGACTTTGACATCTATATGTCCTATGTGACTCTAGTTACTATTAAACTTCTATGAGCTTTCATATTTAAAGTAACTACATTCACGTCAAGTTCTTTTATTTATTTAGATGTTTGTTCTTTGGACTTTTGAGTTGGTTGTTTATGGATAAGCCGGTTGCTTTTAAAAAAAAATACATGTTTTTCTTGGGTTTATGCTTAAAATTATTTTCCACTTCTACTAAAATTGTTAGTATAGAAATTGAAAGGAAAGGAGAAGGGAAATTCATCTTACGGGGTTATTTTGCGAGTTCCTTGACATGGTTTTCTCAAGTGGGGTACATCTTTTAACGAAAGTTCTTTTTATTCAATTTCTATCTTGATTCACTGGATAGAGCCTTCGAAATCCACTTTTCCACCTTTCTTGACTAGTTGAACATACCTATTCTTTTCAAGAATAGCCTCATATTTTCGGGAAAAAAAGGGTCCGAAGAAGACAGAACGGAACAGGCCATCCTCGTAAAAAGGTCGCGAATGCCTTAAGTAGGAAGACAGAGCAGGCAGAATTTAAGTGTGAGGCAATAGTAGCAACCAATAGGGTCACGAGTACCCTACTGCATCATAATCGAGATGGGCTTGAAAATGAACCCATGAAAAGCCATTTTATTAACGCTTAAGAAATGATTCTTGTGACGCCTATAAGGATTACTGTTATGGTATCAGAGCAGGATTCTATTTCCAATGCACATGACCATACGTCTGCTTCAAGTAGGGCTGGCAATTCGTGTTCGCGGGCCGTGTTCGGGCCGACATGATTACGGCACGACACGATTACAGTGAGCACGAACATGATACGATTAATAAACGTGTCAGAAACTCAAACACGAACACGACACGCTAATAACAGGTTAACATGACACGACACGCGAACACGATTATTAAACGTGTCGTGATGGGCCGATACGAAAAAAACACATTTATGACCCGTTTATGACCCAACTAGCAAAAATAGTGAATTTTATATTGTATTCAAAATAATATTAATTGACTACTTAATATCACTTATATTTAAAATCATGCATAATAGCCAACACACATTAAAATATCTAAAACATCACTTATGACATATGTTTCAAAACATAACAATTACTAAACATCTAAAGAAGTTTGAAAACATAACCAAGTACATTTAAATAAGTTTGAAAACATAACCAAATATTTGAAAATTTAAGTGCATAAAACATAATCAACCATCTACAAGTCCATTGGCATATTTAAGTGCATAAAGCATAAAACATATTTACAGTTTAGGTTTATCCATTACAAATCATCCATTGGCATTTTGTAATCAACCATCTACAAATCATCCATCTACAAGTCCGTTGGCATTTTGTAATTTTATCAACATGCCATAACTTATTTAAAAGTTAGAGTGTTAAATTAAGTTAACCCTTTTATCAAACACTTTTCATGCAAATGAGAGAATATAAATAAAATAGGCTGTGAGAGAATGAGAGAATGAGAGAGAATGAGAGAAAGAGAGAAAGAGAATTAGAGAAGCTAGGGTTTTATCTTAAATATATATATATTAATAAACAGGTCGGTTTTGGTCATGTCGTGTCGACCCGATTATGGCCCTATAACTAAACAGGTTAAGCGTGTTAAACGGGCTGGCACGAATCCAACCCGTTTATTTTCGTGTTATTTGTGCCAGCCCGTTAATGACCCAATTAATAATCGTGCGGTCTAAACCCATTTATCTCGTGTCGTTTTCGTGTCGTGTCCGAAATTACTGGCCCTAGCTTCAAGCCCTCTAAGTAAGTATATTCTAGTTAAGTAGATACATAAGCATTAGCCTAATAGTTGTAAGATATTTTAGCACGATATGCATAATTGTGAATCCTATCTCGCTCATGAAATTAATTATATTCTAAACCTATGGTTCTTTTAGGAGAACAAGTATGAGTGCCCGCGGAGGTAGGACAACAGATCATGGTCGTGGTCGTGGTCCTGGCCGTGGTGCTGCCAGAGCTGGTAACCTGGTTGATGCAGATTTGGTTGCAATGATCACTGAGTTCATGAGTCGAAGATCAACGAAGAGAGATTCATGAGCTTAGGGCTAATAGCCATGGAGGAGTGGCTCAACGTGAAAATATACCTGTTGCTCCGCAACAGCCTCAGCAGCAAGAAGAGGTAGCCGCAGTAGCAGCGGCAATGCCACTTTATCAAGAGCCTCTGTTGGGTAGTGGAGGCATGTTAAACTTGCGAACTTTGAAGGAACCACTAATCCTCTGGTAGCACAGAGCTGGCAGAAGACAATTGAGGCAACCCTTAAGCTAATGGGTTTCACTGAAAATGAGCAAGCTCCTTTGTGCTTCTTTTTGCCTGACTATGAATACCCCCATATGGTGGGAAGGAATTGAAAGAAGCAGGGATATCAGTCAAATGAGATGGGCTGACTTTGTCAGAGAGTTTAATGAGAAGTTCTTCCATATGATATCGCTTGGGTGCACTATGATCAGTTTGAGAGTCTCCGCCAGGGAGATATGTCAGTATCAGAGGTAGTGTCAAGAAACAATGCAAACAACCAAAACTGACTTTACGGAAAATTTGACAACAACCGGAACTGGAAGGAGAATAAGAGAAATGGGAACTTTTAGAACCAGAAGAACCAGAGTAATAAGAAGGGAGGTAGTGGTTATCAGCAAAACAGTGACAATAAGCAGATTCAATCCTATGTGAATTGTGGAAAGAAGCATCTAGGAGAATGCTGTCAAGGAACAAACCGGTGTTATAGCTGTGGCCGTGAGGGTCATATTTCAAAATACTGCCCTAACCAGCCCAATAGCCTGGGTCAACAGAAAGCACCAGTAGCTCACTTCACAATATGCAGGCCGTCTCAGAAAGCTAGGAAGATGTTAGCAAGCGGTTGCACGGGTCTTTTGAAGGTAATAGTTGGCAATAGCAAAGTGGAGAAGGCAAAGGTTGAAGATGTCCCGTCTTTTGAGGATTTTCTAGAAGTATTTCCCAAAGATCTGCCAAGTTTACCTCCAGAGAGAGAAATCAAATTCAAGATCAAGCTCGCACCAGGAACTAATCCAATTTTGAAGGCACCATATGGGATGACCCCTGTAGAGTTGAAGGAATTGCACGCTCAATTGAAGGTTTTTCTTGACAAGGGTTTTATTTGACCTAGTGATTCACCATGAGGAGCTCCTATGTTGTTTGTAAAGAAGGACGGCTCCATGAGGCTCGACATCGATTATTGAGAATTGAATAAGCTGACCATTAAGAACAAGTATTTGTTGCCTAAGATTGATGACTTATTTGATAAGTTGAAGGGTGCTTAACTGTTTTCGAAGATTGACTTTAGGTCAGGGTACCACCAGTTGAAGAAAAAAGAAGTGGGCATTCCAAAGACAGCTTTCAGGATGAGGTATGGCCATTATGAATCATAGTTATGCCATTTGGCCTGACAAATGCTCCTACATCCTTTCTAGATTTGATGAATCTAGTCTTCTAGGAGTATCTCGATAAATTTTTCCTTGTATTTATTGACGACATCCTCGTGTATTTAAAGAATTGGGAGGAACACGCTGAACACTTGAGAATGGTGCTAGGGACTTTGAAGAACCATCAATTATATGCTACCTTTTCCAAGTCTGAATTTTGGCTTGACCAAGTGGCCATCTTAGGTCATGTGGTATCAAAGGATGGTGTAATGGTAGACCCAGCTAAGATTGAGGCTGCGTTGAATTAGAAGCTATTGGGAATGGTGTCCTAAAAATATGAGATGTAATAGGATATTTATTATTTATTTAATAAAAGAGTTTATTCATTATTTTATGTGCATATATTTATGAATATTTTATGAATATTAAATGAAAATAACATGATTATTTATATGACCTTAAACATTGTATATAAGTGTTATATGTGAGAGGATAATGTTTAAGGATAATAATCAAAATGATGTTTGCAATGAATTTAATTAAAATTTTGAATATTTAATTAAAACATTATTAATACATGTCATTCCCATTTAGAGTAAAATTTTCACGACCCTAAGGATAGGGCCGTGATTATTAGGGTTTAATTTAAAATTTAACTTAATTAAACTGGATTAATTCAGGAAAATCCATGAAAATAAAATAAAATATACAAATACTAAAATAGATATTAAAATATATTATTCCAGAGTCTTTCTTTTACAAACAATATTTAAAGCAATCCATAAAGTTTAAAATAATACAACTATCGAACAATGTTGACCAATAAAGCTTATATACAGAAATACAATTCATCTCAGAATTAAAACTATAGTGGTAAGATTTTGGAAGGACCATCAACAAGTGTCACCACTTCAAGTAGTAAGGAAGCTATCCTTAAGAAAGATGAGGCAAAGAGTATTCTGGTAAAGGTGTCTTATCCCCAAGCTCTGTGTCCAACTAGGAACATGTTGGAACACCAAAGTGAGATCCTAGAGCATTTGACTCAAGTGAACATTAATCTTTATTTGCTTCATGTTATCAAGCAAGTGCCTCCTTATGCTAGGTTATCAAGGATCTGTGCACGGTCAAGAGGAAGCACCATGTCAAGAAAAGAGCATTCTTGATAGAACAAGTAAGCGCGGTGATCGAGCAGAAAACACCGCCTAAGTACAAGGATCCCGGTTGTCCCACCATTTCCTATCAGATTAGGACTCATAAGTTCAGTCAAACTTTGATTGATCTAGGAGCGAGTGTTAACCTCATGCCATATTATGTCTACTCGTAACTTGGTCTTAGAGAAATTAAGCCCACATCTATAGTTTTGCAGCTAGTTGATAAATCAATCAAGAAGCCTTAGGGGATAGTTGAGGATGTTTTGATTCAATTTGATAAGTTCTATTACACCATTGACTTTCTAGTCCTAGATACTCAATCTGTGATAAGTATGGAGTCTAAGATTCCCATTATCCTTGGAATACCTTTTCTTACTACAGCCAATGCTCTCATCAACTGTAAGAATGGTCTGATGAAGATATCCTTTGGGAACATAACTTTGGAAGTGAATGTATTTCATTGCGAAGCAACCACCTGATGATGATAAGTGTCACCAAACATTTCTGATTGACACACTCATCTCGGAGGAGGTTCAACTATATAGCGATTCCGATGATCATAACGATTTCCTCTACATTTCTAAATCTGAGTGGCCAACAACAATGTCGTCTTCAAAGACTCACATGGCAGAGGAGCCAAGTTTTGGCAATCACGCTTTGAAGAGTTTCCTCGACAAAAAGAAAAGCAAAAACCATCCACCGAAGAGACCCCAATACTCAAGCTGGCTCAACTACCTGAGGATCTGAAATATGTCTTCCTGGGAGCTAGTGATACCTTTCCTGTTATCATTTCATCTAAACTTGATGCATTTCATGAGCAACGGTTAGTAGATATGCTACGTGAGCAGAAATCAACATTGGGTTGGACAATTGCTTACATTAAGGGTATTAGCCCTTAATTTGCTCTCGTCACATTAACTTGGAAGACGGGGTTATTCCACAAAGGGATCCCTAAAAAAGTCTGAACCCAACAATGAAAGAAGTCGTGACGAATGAGGTCTTTAAGCTTCTGGATGCAGTAATCATCTTTCTAGTCGGTGATAGCAAGTGTGTCAGTCCAACTCAGGTAGTGCCCAAGAAATCAGGGGTGACAGTAGTGGAGAAGGAGAAAGGGGCTCTTATCCCCACAAGGAGTGTGACTGGTTAGCGCATGTGCATTGACTACCCAAAGCTGAACGCCACCACCCGCAATGATCACTTCCCACTTCCATTCATCGACCAAATCCTAGAACAAGTGGTTGGTCATCCTTGTTATTGCTTTCTTGATAGCTACTCAGGTTACTATTAGATTGAGATCACATTAAAGGATCAAGATAAGATGACTTTTACCTATCCTTTTGGTACTTATACTTTTTGACGTTTGTCATTTGGGTAGTGTAATGCACCAGCCACCTTCCAGAGGTGCATGATAAGCATTTTTAGCGACATGGTAGAAAAGTGTATAGAAGTGTTCATGGATGACTTGATTGTCTTCGGTGACTCCTTTGATTCATGCCTTCTCAATTTAGAAGCTATTCTGACAAGATGTGAAGATAAAGGTCTTGTGCTCAACTAGGAGAAGTGTCATTTCATGGTGCCATCTAGCATAGTTTGGGGCATTCTGTTACTGAGAGAGAGATTGAGGTTGATCAATCTAAGATTGAACTCATCTCTAATTTTCCCACACCAAAGACTATTAAAGAAGTTCAGTCATTTCTAGGGCATGCTAGTTTCTATAGGAGATTCATACATAACTTTGTAGTGATTTCTCATCCATTATGTAACCTCCTAGCCAAAGATTCAGTTTTAAGTGGATGCTTGAGTGTGAAGATGCCTTCCGAACACTCGTGGTGAAATTGACTTCAACCCCCATCATTCAATCACCGGATTGAAGCTTACCGTTCGAGATCAAGTGTGATGCAAGCAATAACGCTATTGGGACTGTCCTAGGTTAGAGAAGGGAGGGGAAGCCTTTTGTTGTGTACTACACTAGTCAAACTCTTAACAGCGCTCAAATGAATTATTCAACCACTGAGAAAGAATTACTCGCTGTAGTGTTTGCACTTGACAAGTTTTGTGCATACTTGATTGGTTCACCCATTATAATCTTCACAGCTCATTCTACTCTTAAGTATATCCTTTCCAAAATTGATGCTAAGGCGTGATTACTTCGATGGATCCTTCTGTTGCAGGAATTCGACTTGACCATTAAGGATAAGAAATGTGTCGAGAATTTTGTGGCAGATCACTAGTACTCAAGGATAAACATGTAAGTTGAGAAGTTAACGGATTTTACCTAGCTCTAATTATGAATTATTTATGGAGGATTGATCTATATGTAATGACTCTATCAAATGGACACTTCATAATTTAGAAGTAATTTACGTCTATAATTATGAGAATGCAATTCCAAGTTTAGCGTGGAGTAACTTTTTGGAATTAATAGGATTAATTAGTTAATTAAAGAGTTTAATTAAATATTAATTTTCTTGGAGCTCGAAATTATAGGTCCATAAGTCCTCACATCGTCCTTGTTATCCTACAAGACAATAAGGGCAAAATGGGAATTTTAGAATTATGGAATTCTAAAATAAAACACTCAAGGATGAAAATTGATTATTAATTAAATAATGTGATTATTTAAATTTAAATTTGAATTTTAGAAGACATATGTGAAGGTGTTCTCATGGTACGAATGCCAAGCACAGTGTGAATCCCTTTGGGATTCAATTGCTTGCTCTCCAAGTTATCCAATTGACTTACTTGATAAGTTGTCCAATTTAAAAATCAAATTGATTTAAGTTTGACTTAAATTGGAATTTAAATTTGAATCAAAATTGGACTGCATGATAAATGTAAAGTTTTTCCTTGTTCCCTAGCTATAATTGCGCCTACTAGGGTGTGGTGGCTAGCCAACATGTGGACAAGGGAGAGTGGATTATTTTTCAAAATCAAATTAAAAGTGGGAGATGATTATCAAGTTTTATCTTGGAGATAAATATTAGACTTCTTCTGGGAGTCTAACTACTACTCTATAAATAGGAGATTGCCGAAAATTGGAGAATACAATTTTTGTTCTTTCCCAATTATCGTGGCGGAATTATAGAGTGTGTGGAAAAAAAAAATTCTCCCAAATTCCATGTCATGCATGTGTTGGTGTGCATGGAAAACTTGAGTGTTTATTTGCTAATCCCTTTTTTTCAAGTGTGCCCACACACACGTCTTCATAGACTCAAGGAATTGACGAGTAAGATTTGTGTATTCTAAAGTAGTTTGGAGCAAGGAACGTTCGTGGTCAAAAAACTCAAGTTATCGACCTAATCGTTCACTAGGTAAATAAAATTAATTTGATTAATTTATTTGTGCATAAATTAATATAATCTATAGAGTATTTTAAAGTTTTATGAAAATTTTTTGTTATACACGATACGCCTGATACACGTTTTCGCATCCAAAATCATTTCCGAAACCAACATATGCTTGCTCTAAGATCGCAAAGGGCGTTATCAAATGTTGTTCCTCCAATATTGTACGAGATAGTGAAACTCCTTGGATCTGTCATCTTTTGTGGCAACTTCCTTTGGAGAATCGCACTACACTCCTCTGTGAGCTTCATTGTTGCATAATCCTCCAATTTTCTCTACTTTGACATCACATCTTTCATGTGCTTCATGTAATTCGGCATTTGCTCCAGGCATCCACAAATGGAATGTTGATGTAAATCTTCTTAAAAATGTCAAGGAACTTGGAGAATTGAGTGTCTAACTTCTTCTTTTTGAACCTTTGAGGGAACGCTAATGAAGGTGTGATGATAGGAGGATTATATATGAAAGATATGGAGTTAATCTTTGATTCCACCTTCGGTGCCTCCTATACAACTTCATTTTCTTTTCCTTCCACTTCCCGAGACTTAGGACCTTCAACTTCTCTTCCACTCCTAAGTGATATGGCATTGCAATGCTCTCTAGGGTTCTTCTCCATATCGCTTGGAAACTTTCCCAATGCTTGACCCTTGATTGTGGTGGCTATTTGGCTAATTTGTACTTCTAAGAACTTCACGGTTGCTTCAATGTTGCCACCATGCATCTCAATGATACCAAGCCTTCACTCATCTTGTTTGAACCTTGCTCTAGCTTTCATCATGAAAGTGCCGAAAATATCTTCCAACGCCGGTTTCTTCTCTGCTACACTTGGACCCACATTTTGATTAAATCCCGAACGTGGTTGTAAAGAATTCCTTTGGTTGGAATAAGATAAGTGTTCATGAATTCGGAGTGCAGGATGGTAGTGAGTTCGCAAATTGTTGGCAGGCCGGTAGTTGTAGTTCCGGTTGTTGATGTGTTGACATTCTTCTTATTCACTTCCCTCACCGGAGTATGAATCACTAGCTACTAATGCCAACTCTTTGTTTATTGCAACCTCTCTAGTGGTAAATGCATGAATTTCGTTTACCAAAGCTGAAACCTGAGCTGAAAGAGGGACAACTGGATCCACTTCATGTACTCCCGCAGCTTTCTTTGAGATAGACTACTCATTTGGGAACTAATAGTTATTAGAGACCATTTCTTCTAGCAAGAGCTGAGCTTCCTCGGTAGTCTTAGACAAGAGAGTACCACTGGCCGCCGCATCTACTATAGTCCGAGTTTGGCCATTTAGCCTATTATAACACAATTGAATCTGGAACCAGTCTTGATAACCGTGTTGTGGACACTTCCAAATGAGATCCTTGAACCATTCCCACACCTCATAAAGAGGCTCAAAATCAAGTTGTTGGAATTGAGCTATTTCGCTCCTCAATTGAGTGGTCTTTGAGGGAAGAAAAAACCTTGTGAGGAACTTCTGAACTAAATCCTCCTAAGTATTAACACTTCTAGGTGGCAAAGATTGAAGCCACGCCTCTCGCTTTGTCCCTGTGAGAGAATGGGAACAAGCATAGATGAATCGCGTCATCTCCTATCCCGTTCATCTTGATGGTGTCACATATCTCTAGGAATATTACAAGAAACACATTAGGGTGTTCTTAAAGCAATCCCCCATATTGGTTCTGTTGTACCACACTGATGAGGGCAAGCTTCAACTCAAATTTATTAGCATTGATCATTTGTTGCCGGATCCCCGAGTAGTTGTTATTAACAAGGGACCGAAAGTAATCACGATGAGCGTGCTGTTGATTATTATTATTGTTGTTGTTGCCTTCCTCAGCCATTGCTCAAATTCTAACTTGTCACTCCCTTCTTAATCCTTAACAAGTCCTCTCTATTTCCGGATCAAATGGCAATAATTCCAAACTTTGAGCTTTTTGTATAGACTGTAAAAGCAACAATTACTAAACCTTGGCAAAATTAAAAAGAAAATAAAAGCCTAAATTAAAATCAAGTTACTTGGTCGCAATATTATTTCAATTCTCAAAAACATTCAGTCCCCGACAACGGTGCTAAAAACTTGTTGCGAATATTTTGGTTCATGTCAAGTGTGTGCTCGCAAGTGAACGTATCGTAACAAGTAGTAAAGTGACAAATTTGACGAACATCATCGCACAAAAATTGAGTTTCAAAGATAAACTAAGTACTACAACTACAAAAAATTAAATTTTATCTAGGCAATCGAATAAAGGAAAATAGCTAAATTAACACAAGAAATCTAAACTAACAAAGTAACAAAGAGAGCAATTTGGAGAGGTGAATCGAAGGGAACACTAATGATGTAGGACAGCTAAGGGTTTCGATTTCACTCCACTAAGTTATGTTTATCCAATTCCAAGGCTTGTTAATTGATTTTACTCAATTCATTAATCTTGGTTTCGAAAGTAATTCCACTCCATCTAACCTAACCGATTAAGCACCTATTAAGCTAACATAATCTTGATTACTCAAATTAATTAGCCTCCAGAACTCAACTAATTCTAGGTTGTGTTTACTAAATCTCAACATGTAAAATTAACTTTTCCAAGTCTAACTCCACACATCTATATTTCTAATTCATGAAATCACAACGTAGAATAATTAACATAGAGAAACACAGATGAATTGGAATGAAAATTTAATAACAAGCACTTAGAATCTTCAAAACATAGCAACAAAAGAGCTACATCAAAACCCCTAGTTTAAAAAATTTAGCTAGAGCAATACATCACGAATCTCAAAGCAAAATCCATAAACAAACCAAGTATCAAATCCATTCTCAAGTACAAAATCAAGAAAACTACATCTTTAAAAGCTAAAAAGTAAGGAATAAGGGGAAACTGATTGAAGTTGAACTTCAAGACTTCAATCTTCAAGAATCTCCCAAGATGTTTCCAAGAACAATCTCCAAAGCTTCAGCCTCAAAAATCTTTCCATGTTCTCAAATGTACCTCCTCTTCCTTAGCGAAAGTCTCTCTAAAAAATTAGGGTTTTCCCTCTTAGTAGTCTCTCCAAAGTTCTCTAGTAGAGCAATCTCAGCCATCCAAACCAAATCAAGGGCCGAAAATTGGCCCAAAACCTTTTAGGTCAGATGTGGGATACGCATCCGTGAGCATTTTTGGCACGGGGGCCTGGTGATGGCCGCATGAAGCAGGCACACTTTGGGCGTGGTTCACCCGAGTAGACCTTGCGGCTTGCTGCACAGGCGCATGCTTGGTATGGTGCGCCCGCGCTGGTCATTCAGCTAAAAAGGTGTCTTTTCACCTCTTACGCTTGAATTTCTCAAATTTTCACTCCAAAAATGCCACTAAACACCATTAGCATGATTTCCTACAAAATGATAGAAAAAAACATCAAAATAAAAAAAGAACGCTTGAGAATTTCACAAATAATTAAGCTCAAAAGCATTTGATTTGTAAGTAGAACACTCACTCATCAAAAATGCATAGTTGAAATTTAATTAAACTTAAATCAATTTAGCGAAAAAGGTGAAATCACCCATTTTCACCCTTCAAAATATGGAATACGAAAAATTTGATTTTCTTACAAAATGTAATTTTGAGAAAATTTATTTTCTAAATCTTCATTAATTTCAAGATTTAGCTTTTGAATTTTTCCGGCCATTATAGAGCCACCCTTATTTATATTTGTATCACTAGTCACCCCATCGAGCCTTATTAGAGTTTTCTTTGTCACCCACATTATTAACCTAGATTTAAATAAATTTTAATCTTCAACCCTTATCCTTAAGAATGTTGACTATTCTAGGATATATTTTGAGCTATGCCTGGAATTACGAGGTTGGGAGGAGTTTTGATAGTTGTATTTTCTGTGATTTGTTTTGTTTGATGTCTTTTGTGTTTCGCGTTTATTAGTGATGTTATTCAAAAAAAGAACAAAGTGAATTAAAAGAAAGGCAAGAAGAGAGAGAGAGAGAGAGAGAGAGAGAGAGAGAGAGAGAGAGAGAGAGAGAGAGAGAGAGAGAGAGAGAGAGAGAGAGAGATTACTCCACCTTTGTTACAAAGCAAGAAAGAAAGTTTGGGGTGTAGTATTCTCACATAAAAATAAATAAATAAAAAAATAAAGAGTGGATGACAAGGAAGTGGAAGACCAATTGAGGAAGTACTTGGGGATTTTGCATTAGAAGCTCTTTAAGAGATCCAAGAGTAATTGATGTATTTAGGGAATTTTGAGCCTCATTGGTACCCTTTTACCCCACCTTAATCTTAGCCATTCTTTACAAATTTAATAAAATCCTATTGATCCTTGGTGGGTTGTTGGCCAACATTAGTATATTTATGCAAACCCATACGAGACGCATTTCGTTATGTGTAATTAGTTACACACATGCTTGAGGAGTCTTTGGTCGGGTAAGATTAGTATTCAAGTTGACATTCTAAACTTTCAGAATGTTTAAAGTCTTTCTTGAGCCGTAACTTCTTTGAGATCTTTGAGGCCAAAAAAAAAAAACCTAGATCAATACTTAAGTATGTCTTTCGTCATTTATGTTCCCCGTTATTTTTTATTTTTGTTTTGCTCAAGAACTAGCAAATTATTAAGTTTGGTGCGTATTTGATTAGTGAGTTTTACTCATGAATTAAGTATCATTTAGAGTAGCGTTAACTTCAGTTATAGCACTCCTGAATAAATGATTATTAATTTTAGTACCACTTTTGTATACTTCACAATTAGCATCGCCATGTCAGCAAAAGTGGGACCAGTCCGGTTTTACTTGAGTTAAAATGACAATTGTGCCCCAATTCAGTTTTAAAGCCTTGAAATATATATATATACACACACACACACACACACACACACACACACACACACACACACACACACATTATGAAGGCTTTTATAATTCAAATATTCAAAGTAGAGAGAGGAGGAAGAGAATGAACGCGGGTGTGCACAAAGACCAAGAAACCCCAACGACCACCACTGTCTACCACCATCCCATCTACCACCTTGAGCATCGACGAACCCATGACAGCAAAAACCCACGACAGTGAGAACCCACGCAATCACGCGACAAGAACTGACGAACCTTCGCCAGAGAAATCAACGCCTAAACCTCTTCGTCGGAGATGCATGAACCAAGGAAACCTCCCCCTCATCGCCGGAGAAATCAGCCATGAAACATACGAGGTCAATGGCGGATTATGAGAAAACGAGAAAACTTTGTTGGTTTTTCTTGTTTATTTGTTTTTTTTGTTGGTTGCCGAATCGAATTCGGCAGCGAAAGCGTGGGGAAAAGCGGATCATGTATAACAAAAATTTTCATAAAAATTTTGAGATACTCTATAGGTTATATTAATTTATGCACGAATAAATTAATCACATTAATTTATATATTTCAAGAACTCAACCGAAAAATACTTGGAAGCCGACTCGGATGATAACTTGAATTCTTTGACCACGAACAGTCCTTGCTCCAAGCTTTGTGTTTAGAATACCAAAGTCTTCCACATCAATTTCTTGATTCCACGTAGACGTGTGTGTGGGCACACATGAGACAAAACAAGTTTCTTAAACACTCGAATTTCCACACACACCAACGCATGCATGATGTGGAATTTTTTTTGGAGGAAAATATTTTTCTCTCTTTCTTCTATGAGAAATTCAGCCACCTAACTTTCCTAGCGCTGAATACGTGTTTCAAAAATTGTGTCCACAATTTTCTATCATTCTCGTATTTAAAGAGTAGAAGTCAAACTTCAAAACAGAATCAAATCCGTATCTCCAATTTTGAATTTGGAACGAAAAATCCCTTCCATTTATCCATAAAGTGGCCGGCCATATCACTAGGGTTTTTCCCTATGTGTGGCGCCGATTCAGATAGGGAAGGAAGAGAAAAATCATCCTTTATCCTGTAGTCCAATTTTGACTCAAATTCAAATTCCAATTTAAGTCAAACTTAAATTAATTTGAATTCTAAATTGAACAACTTATCAAATAAGTTTAAATGGATAAATCTAGATGTGTTCAAATTCAAATTTAAATAAACACATTATTTAAATAATAATTAATTCTCAATTAATTATTTTTCGAGTATTTAATTTTAGAATTCCGTAATTCTAAAATTCCCATTTTGCCCTTTGTGTCTGGTAGAATTACAAGGACAACGCATGGACTAATCGACCTATAATCCCGAGCTCCAATAAAATTAACAATTAATTAAACACTTTAATTAATTAATTAATTCTATTAATTCTAATAGTTACTCCACTATAAACTTGGAATTGAACTCTCAAAATTATAGACATTAATTACTTCTAAACTGTGAAGTGTCCATTTGATATAGTCATTACATATAGATCAATCCTCCATAAATAATTCATAATTAGAGTCAGGTAGAATCCGTTAACCTCTCTAATTATATATTTATCCTTGAGTACCATTGATTCGCTATTGGATAGTGATTCATAAAACACATTCATGAACCAGAGTGCTTTTACTAATCCAAGTACGAATCAACACTCAAGAGAATTATTTATCTGCTTCTTTCTCAAGAAGGAATGGATTCCATCTCGTATAATAACATTCCCAGCTACCTATTTCATTATGTCTCCAAAATACAAGGAATAGGATTCGTGGTCTCTAATCCGCATCGAGTAAATCAAAAGACATAAATCCATAAATAGGAGTTTGTTAAGAACTCGGGATTAAGATCATTCTATATATGACCATCAAGAGACTCAATTAGAATTTCTATGCGTAACGGAAATTATTAGAAATTCATATTGTGTTCAAGGTCCATGTTCCACATAATCTCATTATGCGAAATACACTCATTCAATATCTCGCCATATTAACAATGCAGATAACACCATTCCATTCTAAATGGGAATGACATGTATTAATAATGTTTTAATCAAAGATTCTGAACTTTAATTAAATTCATTATTGTTATTATTATTATTATTATTATTATTATTATTATTATTATTATTATTATTATTATTATTATTATTATTATTATTTTTTTTGTTGTTGTTGTTGTTGTTGTTGTTGTTGTTGTTGTTGTTGTTGTTATTATTATTATTGTTAATTTTATTATTAGTTTTATTATTATAGTTTTTTATTATTATTATTATTATTATTATTATTATTATTATTATTATTATTATTATTATTATATTTATTATTATCTTTGTTAATATTAATATTAATTTTAATAATTATAATATTATTATTCTTATTATTATTATTATTTGTTTTATTGTTATTATTAGTTTTATTATTATAAGTATTATTATTATATTTATTAATATAAATATTAATATTAATAATTTTTATTATAATATTATTATTCTATTATATTTTTTTATTTTTTATTTTATTTTTATTATTAGTTTTATTATTTTTTTATTTTTATTTTTATTAATATTATTATTTTTTTATTAATATTATAATTATTATTTTATTAATATTATTATTATTACTATGGATCTTCTTCCACGCGAACAACCAAAGACAGTAATGTAATATTCCTGGGAATTTGAAAAAGATTCTTGTATGGAACCAAACATAGTAATGTATTATTCTTAGGAATCATATTACCCTCCATCACTTTCCTAGAAATATGATTTTTACTGATTCCTGCATACCAAACGCCCCCTAAGAAATCATTCATTAAACATTATACCTCGAACTTACCAAACCTGTGGCTAGCGGCGCACTATCCCAGCTTTCGCTTCCTCAAGCCACTCAGTCTGAGTCCTCAGCTACCACTGTTACAAGTGTTGGGAATAGTATCCTGAAAGCATGAGATGTAAAAGGATATTTATTATTTATTTAATAAAATAGATTATTTATCAATTTATGTGCATATATTTATGAATATTTTATGAATATCAAATAAAATTCCTTGATTATTTATGTAACCTTAAACATGGTATATAAGTGTTATATACGAGAGGATAATGTTTAAGGATAATAGTCAAAAAGTAATTGTTCATAATGAATTTAATTAAAGTTCAGAATCTTTAATTAAAACATTATAAATACATGTCACTCCCATTTAGAATGAAACGGTGATATCCGCACTGTTAATATGGCGAGATATTGAATGAGTGTATTTCGCATAATGAGATTATGTGGGACATGGATGCAGACACAATATGAATTTCTAATAATTTTCGTTAAGCATATAAATTCTAATTGAGTCTACCGATGGTCATATATAGAATGATCTTAATCCTGAGTTCTTAACGAACTCCTATTTATGGATTTATGTCTTTTGATTTACTCGGCACGGATTCGAGACCACGAATCCTATTCCTTGTATTTTGGAGACATAATGAAATAGGTAGCTGGGAATGTTATTATACGAGATGGAATCCATTCCTTCTTGAGAGAGATGAGATAAATAATTCTCTTGAGTGTTGATTCGGTACTTGGATTAGTAAGAGCGCTACGGTTTATGAATGTGTTTTATGAATCACTATCCATTAGATAATCAATGGTACTCAAGGATAAAGATGTAATTAGAGAGGTTAAGGATTCTACCCGACTCTAATTATGAATTATTTATGGAGGATCGATCTATATGCAATGACTATATCAAATGGACACTTCACGGTTTAGAAGTAATTAATGTCTATAATTCCGAGAGTGCAATTCCAAGTTTATAGTGGAGTAACTATTGAATTAATAGAATTAATTAATTAATTAAAGTGTTTAATTAATTATTAATTTTATTGGAGCTCGTAATTATAGGTCCATTAGTCCCTCGTCGTCCTTGTAATTCTACCCGACACAAAGGGCAAAATGGGAATTTTAGAATTACGAAATTCTAAAATTAAATACTCAAAGAATAATTAATTGAGAATTAATTATTATTTAAATAATGAGATTATTTAAATTTGAATTTGAACATATCTAGATTTATCCATTTAAACTTATTTGATAAGTTGTTCAATTTAATTCAAATTAATTTAAGTTTGACTTAAATTCAATTTGAATCTGAATTAAAATTGACCTCTTGGATAATGGATAAAATATCTTCCTTCCCTATCTTATTTAGGCGCCACACACAGGGATAAAACCCTAGTGTGTGGCCGGCCACCTAAAGGATAAGGGGAAGGGATTTTTTGTTCTAAATTCAAAATTAGAGATAAGGATTTGATCCTATTTTAAAGTTTGACTTCTACTCTTTAAATATGAGATAGATAGAAAATTGTGAAACAATTTTTGACATATTTTCAGCCCTAAGAAACTGTGGTGGCACTACACAAAAGGCCTTTCGTAGCTGACGAAAAACGCTATTACTCACTAGCAATAGCGCTTTTTAGTGCGCTAGGACAGCCGGCACTATTATAAGTCCTAAGAAAACATAACGTTTTAGAAGAGTTATAAAAAACGCTATAGAATTGAAGTATTATAGCGTGTAAGAAAAGTTATTTTCATCCTCTTACAGCTGTTTATCATAACTACGATATAAAGTAATAACTTTTTTTTCCTGTTATGTTCATATTGTTGTAACTTTTTAAAATTATTATTAATATCCGTTTGAACTCATTCAAATAAAAGTAATTCCGAGATATGTAATATATCTAAATTGGAACATTCAAATTAAAACATAAAAACATTCAACATATCAATTGTTATCAGTATCTACCAAGCTGTCAATAAAATTACGTCTACAACATAATTCATACAGTATCCAAAACCTAAACATTCAAAACAAGTAAAGAAAACAGAGAAGTCATCTCCAAAACGTCTAAGTGCAATGGTGAAGTAAATCCTTCCATCTTGACAAAATGCTCCAACAAAAAAGTCATCTCCACTCTTAAACCTGTATAATTAGGAAAGTAAAATAGTTAAGTAAATAATGCTTCAATAAAATGCTCCAACAAAAAGGTCATCTTGACAAAATGCTTCAACAAAACGTCTAGCCAAGTTAAATGGTTAAGAAAATAATGCATCTTGACAAAATACTCCAACAAAAAGGTCATCTCCTCCAGCAAAGCAACTATTGACCTGTCACAAAATTAGTCCAGCAAAACAAATTTCATCTTGATTGCCAAGTAATAGCACAATTAAAATTATAATGTCCAAAGCATGTCACATTTTCAGTAATGGACATGCAATCATGAGAGTCAGAGATTAAAGAATACTAACCTTTGAGAAGCTACGTCAAAATCGTTGAGAAACTACACTAAAGATTATAGATACTTCACGGCTACACGTAAATACTTTTAAGTATATGAGCATGTAGTCTACATATAATGGTATGCTTAAAACAAATTGGTACTAAGTAGAGAGTTTTCATACCCCTTCAAAGTCTTGCATAGCTTCTAGTATTCCTTGCTGGTGAGTCAAGAACTAATTGTCGGTCTTTATCTTCAATTGCAAATCCCTTTTTACATAACTTCCTTTTCCCAGTAGTAGACATTCTTAGCACTTCCTGGATTAAAACAAATAAGCATAAGCAGAGTACTACATAAAGGACTTGTATTACAACTAAAAAAACAATGGTCATTGAAATTATGCAAAATCAGCATGTTCAATTGCAAGTATTCCAGCATCTGCAAAGAGCTCCTCTGGAAAATTGTAAATCAACTGTCAGTTAACAAAGCAGTTTATGTCATTACCTATTATCTTTTGAACCTTTTCTCTCATCTAAGTATATTAGCAAGAATGGACCACCATCAATTAATATAGAACTCTAGTCCAATCAAGAAATTTAAAGATAGAGTCTACCAAATGTCACCTAGCTTCCAAAGTACTTAAAGCTATCTACATATACATACGTACATATATATATATATATATATATATTTATATATGTAAAGCCTATTTTATAAAAATAAAAGAATTAAATTATCAATCTAGAAAAGGTATATGCGTCTTGTAATAAACATGAGACTAACTGCAAGTTCAATTGCAACATGAAAATAGAACATAAGAAATAAATTCTACATAACCCACCCTTCATTTAAAAATGAATCTTTTAGGGTTCGCCAAGACTTCTTTATGATCAGAATAGCCTCTAAGTTAGTGCTTCCCTATCATTGCCAAGATTTTTGTCAAACAATATGAGCAGAAAATTGGAGCTCAAGTAGTTTTATAACAAAGTAAAACAATTACATGCAACATTGTACCAACTGCACAGTAAATCACAATTTTAGAAACAAGGACCACCATTTAGCTTCATTTCGAAATAGTTTTTGAAATTCTTGCGAGATGTGAATTAATGAATTTACCTTAAGTCGTAGTACAACATCCACAGCAATTTTAGCCTTCAGGATTGAACATGAATGGTTCTCGCAACCTTATACAAGTATAATGACAAATAACAGGAATTCCCAAAACCAGTTATAAGCACCACAATAATACTATGGTTGAAGAGGTACCAAACGGTGGAATAAACTTACAGAACCAATAGAGTGAAAAAGCCCTCAAAGAAACATAACATAACTTGGTGTCTTTGAGTATATCACAGATGTGGTTTTCTTCTACAACTAAGGAATTTCAAAGAGAAACAAAAATCAGTCGTTTCCCATTACAGGAACAAGAATCAAGATTACCAAAAGCAACATATTTTCAGAAACCTGTAAGAAATGGCAAATGGCAATGGCATGCGGTGTCAAAATTGTCACATCAATGTAGATTATAATGTAGTAGTTGTTGTAAGCTACAAAATTTAACATTAACCGTAACAATTATCTCTAATTTGAAACCTAAAAAAACACTTTTCTGACTAAATCAATTAACTGTGAATCACATTAGAGTTTGTTCAAAACTTAAACAAACAAACAAACAAGAAATTTGAATGAAATTCCAAGAGAAAGGATGAATTACCTTTTACACAAGTGAATCTGGCAAATGAAGTAACAAATGGCGTTCAACTTCAGAAACTATTCCGAAGGTGGTCGAACCTATTCCGATGACCAATGGCAGCAAAATTGGTATGGATTTGTTCAGCTCGACGAGAGGAGTCCAAAGAAAGTACTTTCCAGAGGATTAGACGTCAGAAGGCGCCGGAAACTGCGTTGGAAGGTGCAGTGGCCAGGAATTTCAAACTGAAATTCCGGCCGATCGGCGGGGAATCGGGCGGCGTGGTGATGGGGGTTTTGTAGATCGGCTCATGGGCTTCTTGGATCTGATCTCGGATCACTGTAGGTTGGCCAGAGGTGGTCAAAATCGATGGCGGCGCATTTCTTCTTCCGTTGCGTTGGAAGGTGCGGTGGCCGGGAATTTCAAACTGAAATTCCGGCCGATCAGCGGGGAATCGGGTGGCGTGGTGATGGGGGTTTTGTAGATCAGCTCATGGGTTTCTTGGATTTGATCTCGGATCACTATGGGTTGGCCAGAGGTGGTCGGAATCGACGGAGGCGCATTTCTTCTTCCGTCGTGAGTCTCTCACGTTTTTCTCTCTCTTTTAACGCTGATGAATAAGCGTAGAAGAGAATTTGGGAAGAGAGAGAGAGAGAGAGAGAGAGAGAGAGAGAGAGATGGGGAGATGGCAGGTGGTGGTGGAATGTGTGATGTTCGTTTCTGGGGCTGATTTCTGGAGGATAGCTGGTGCTCTGAGAATGGTTTATGGTCGTATCCCACTTGTAGATTTTGGTCGTATCCCACTTGTAACTGTGCTCATATCTTGCGCGCATTTCAGAGCAAAAAAAAAAAAAAATGGGGGAGGGAGCGAGCGGGAAAATTCAAAAATTTATTTTCAATGCCCGTCTATTTTTAAATATATATAAAATAAATCAGTCAAAATGTCAACAAATTTTAATATATATGTATATATATTATAACTCTTTATAAACGCTATTATAGACTAAAGCAGTAACGTTTTTTGAAAAGCGCTATAACTAATTGCTACGAAAAGCCCTTTTTCTTGTAGTGTGGCCGAAATTCTCATAGGAAAAAGAGTGAAAAATATTTTTCTCCAAAAATTCCAAATCGTGCATGCGTTGGTGTTTGTGAAAATTCGAGTGTTTCAGAAACCTGTTTTGTCTCGCGTGTGCCCATACACACGTCTACTTGGAATCAAGGAATTGACGTGGAAGACTTTGGTGTTCTAAACACAAAGCTTGGAGCTAGGACTGTTCGTGGTCAAAGAAAATCAAGTTATCATCCGAGTCGGCTACAAGGTATTTTTCGGTTGATCCTTGAATGATATAAATTAATGAGATTAATTTATTCGTGCATAAATTAATATAATCCATAAAGTATCTCAAAAGTTTTATGAAAATTTTTGTTATACACGATCCGCCTTTCCGCTGCGTTTCCGCCGCCGAATTCGATTCGGCAACCAACAACAAGACAATACCTTAGGATTCCAAACTCATTCCTAAAGTAATTCAGACTCAATCATATCTTTTGATTTCCTATTAGTGTGTCATAATCAATTTCATGTTTCATATCATAATACCAAGGGTTTTAATTCCAAAACAAGGATTAAAGATGCTAATCCATTGACTCTAGGTCCCCAAATGTAGCTACTTTAGATCCTCCTGAAAAACAGTGGTCAAAACAGCAATTTCAAGCCAAACAGGGTCAAACCCCGTGTACACTGGTCGACCGGTGACAGAGCAGTGCATCACCACCGGTCGACCGGTGGCCTTATGTAATCCGGTCAACCAAACCAGTTGACCAGTCCAGTCAACCGCACAAGTCGACCTGTGAAGAATAGCAGTGCAAGAAACTCGCGAAAATCAGTCTGAAAACCTACAAATTCAGTCCTAATTCACAATATCTCAAGGGGCAACACATGAATCTGGTTCTAGGTACTAAAATAAGTCGAAAGAACCCAAGATCCCCAATTTTTACCCTAGTTTTACTCAAAATCCATCAAAATTCATTTTGAACCAAAAATAAGTTTTAGAATCCGAAATCTAGAGATTCAAGAAAGGTTTTTCAGAAATATTAACTTGAATCCTTCTCTTAACGTTGAAAACTCTTTGACACTTTCCTTTGATTTGAAATCCGATTGATTTGAGACAAAATGGGAGAAAGACAGCCGAGGGAGAGAGTGAGAGAATGAAGAGAAGAGAGAGTGAGTGGTCTGTGGGCACACGAGAGGAAGGAAGAGAAAAGCAAAAGAAGAAAAAGAAAAAAAGAAAAAGAAAAGAAAAGAAAAATAGGCATCCAAATATTTTAAAATGGCAGTCCAGAAATGTGCCCATACACACTTCTGGGTTAAAATAAAATTACTAAGAATATTTAAATACCTTCGAATTATTTAAATTACACGTCAGAAATATTTATTAATTAATTCAGATTAGGCACACTAATAATCTTAATTATCTCAATTAATCCCATTTAATTCTATACGCCACGACACCGACTCGTTGCACGATCAGGAATGGTCCAATATACCTTTGCGCAAGCTTTCCTTTCACACCAAATTAAACAACTCCCTTGCATGGGGAAACCTTCAGTAGAACGAAGTTGCCTTCTGTTGCGTGATATTAATGCTCGCAAGTGCACGTGTCACAAACAAGTAATAAAGAGTGAATAAGAGTGACAATCCCACGAGGATTGAATCACCAAAAGTACGAAGCTGTATATTTAACAAAACAAGTAATGAATGAATGTGGCACAAATTCACAAAAATGTTGTAAATAAAATGGATACAAACGAAGTGCAATCTAAATGGCTAACAGTAACAAGAACGTAATGATGGGTTGTAATTTAGTGGTAAAAATTAGCTAGGTTTGCTAACTTCCCCTCAATTGCAAGTCTGACTAAAATGTTACCTAGAATGTTCAGCATTTTACTATCTCTGTCAACAAAAACTCTTTTATTGCATAAAGTTCTTTCGAATTAATTATGACTAAGGTTCCTCAAGCCATTTTCAGCATATTCCTATGTGAATCCAGCTTCTAGAATGCATATTTAAGCTCAGGTTTCAATAAGTTATGCAAGGTGAATAATATATTCATATACCATCCACTAATCAACAACTAAGCATGATTATTGAACAAGCATCACTCATGTTAGATCCAATTAAAACTAACCCTTCCAATATTAATCTTAATCTTGTATCCTAAAGTTGATGGCCAATCAAGAATAGAAATGGGCATTAATACACATGAATGAACCGGAATAGTAGATTAATAACATCTCAAAACACATTGTCAAGCTTGCAATCTTGGTTCCATTAGCAAACCTACCTAAACAAATTAGTTCATAATGAGATTTACAGACTTCAAAGCTCCAGAATAATCCATGGCTAAATTAGTAACTAAATACCAAAAGAGAATTAAGCTAACAGAAAGAAGAAAGAATTTCAGCTAGATTTGGGATTCCTCTTTGTTCGGCCTTGCTTCCTTCAACCTCCTGCCTCCCTTCTCTCACGTCTCTGTATTCTCTTTTCTAGAGATAGGTACTCTGTGTTTTCTGGAGAGGGGTGCTCTCTGTATTTCCTCCATGAGTCCAGCCCCAAAATACCCATTTTTTCTATTTCCTCTCTCTCCTCTTGTCTCTTTCTTTCCTGGTGGCTGCCTTTTTGTGTTTAGAAAGCATTTCCTCTCTAGGGCAACAAAAAGGGCTGAGGTGTCACTTGATGATGTGTGCAGGGGATCACAATGACACCTGCACATCCAGCTCACATGGATTCTCTTTTTCCTGATTTCTCCAAGTAGTGCACTGACGTCATCCACATGCCAGCTGTTCCCAGAATGCTGTAAGAATGCTGCAACATTTAGCCCAAGAATTCCCTGCAACGTGCACACACAGGGCTGAGTGGACTTTCTTCCTCTTTTTAATTTAAAATCATACAAATTTTACTACAAGAAGAGCATAAGTAAAGAAATTTAGCCATAGCAAGTGTAAATTATAAATAAAACTAAGTTAAAACACAAAAGAAACTAGTAAAACCACTCTTGATCAAGCAACTTTTGAGCTAAAAAACCATTAGATAACTCTAATTTCTTAGAGTTATCACCTTCCAGGAATTCCAAAGGCCTACGCCTTCTGTCAGCATAGCTCTTTTGATGACTTTGAGCTGTCAACAGTCGTTCCCGAATCATAGCTATCTTCTCATTGTTCTCTTGAATGATGTCCAATCCGGTGGTAAGTCAATCCTCTAGTTCCAACCAATAGACAGGTGATCTACACGGACGACCATACAAAGCCTCGAATGGTGTCATACCGATACTGGCCTGATTGCTGTTGTTGTAGGCGAACTCGGCAAGGTGTACGTATTTCTTCCAGTTCCTGTCAAAATCCAGAATACAAGCACGAAGCATATCCTCCAGAATTTGAATAACTCTTTTAGATTGTCTATCAGTCTGAGGATGAAATGTAGTGCTAAAGTTTAATTTTGTTCCCATGGCTTCTTAGAAACTCTTACAATACCTTGCATTAAAACGCATGTAACGATCGGACGTGATCAACAAAGGCACTCCGTGAAGCCTCACAACATGCTCCAGGTACAATTCAGTCAAAATTTTCTGAGAATACATTGCACGGAATGGGATGAAATGCGGGATTTCGTTAACCTGTCCACCACCACCCAGATGGCATCATGCCTGTGCTCAATTCTCGATAGTCCCATCAGAAAATCTATCGTGATGTGCTCCCATTTCCATCCCGAAACAAGTAGAGACTGCAACTCTCTAGCTGGCTTCTGATATTCAGCTTTAATCCGGAGGTAGGTTACACATTCTAAGACGTACTCATAAACGTCTTTCTTCATGCCTCTCCACCAGTACTGTCTCTTGAGGTCCTGACACATCTTGGTACTTCCCAGATGAATAGCGTACCTCGATTTATGAGCCTCATGCAAAATCACCTTCTTAATCTCATCCACTTTAAGGACAGCTAGGCGGTCACAAAAGTACAGAGTCCCATCCTCTCAGATTCTCCAATCCTTAAGCTGCTCTCCATTTTGGATTCGAACCTAGATTCCTTAGAGATGAGGATCTTGCCACTGATTCTGCTTAATTTGTTGCACAAGAGCTGGTGCAGAGATCATATTATACACCATTGCCTAGTTATAATCCTTGTAGTACTGGAGATCATAATCACTCACAACTTTAGTCCTCTTCCAGTCTTCCAGGGCAAATGACGCTAAAGTCCCCGAGGTATTCCTGCTAAGGGCATCAGCTATCACATTAGCTTTTCCCGGATGATACTGTAGTGTGAAGTCGTAATCTTCCATGTACTCCACCCACCTCCTATGCCTGAGGTTCAGATCTAGTAAACAAGTACTTCAGGCTCTTATGATCAGAAAAGACCTGAAACTTTGCTCCATAGAGATAACATCTCCATATTTTCAGAGCAAATATCACTGCTGCTAACTCCAAGTCATGCGTGGGGTAGTTTCGCTCATGCAATCTCAGTTGGCGAGATGCGTAAGCTACAACGCGCCTACCTTGCATCAAGACACAACCAAGTCTAACCCCTGAGGCATCAAAGTACACCTCATATGGCTCTTCGGTATTAGGAATCGTCAGGACTAGTGCACTTGTCAGCCTTGCCTTCAATTCCTGAAGAGCATGTTCGCACTCAGCGTCCCACTCGAATCTGACTTCTTTCTTAGTCAACTAAGTCATCTATGCAGCGATACTCGAGAAGTCCTTTACAAAGCGTCGATAATACCCTGCGAGTCTGAGAAAACTTCAGATCTCTGCCACATTCTTCGGCCTTTCCCACTGTAGCACAGTTTCGATCTTGGAAGGATCTACCGAAATTCCTTGCCCTGATATCACATGACCAAGGAACTTCACCTCTGTCAGCCAGAAGTCACACTTCTCTTTCTTCGCATACAACTGGTGCTCACGAAGAGTCTGAAGAACAATCCTCAAATGTTGTTCATGTTCTTCCCAAGTCTTCGAATACACTAGGATGTCATCAATGAAGGCGATCACAAACTGATCTAAATATGGTTAGAAAACATAGTTCATCAAATCCATAAATGCAGCCGGGGCATTTATTAACCCAAATGGCATTACAAGGAACTCGAAGTGTCTGTACAGAGTACAAAAAGCAATCTTCGGGATGTCCCTTCCTTGATTTTCAATTGCTAATACCCAGACCTTAAGTTAATCTTAGAGTAATATTGCGATCCACCCAACTCATCAAATAACTCATCAATCCTCGGTAGTGGGTACTTGTTCTTCATAGTTACCCTATTCAATTGACGATAGTCTATGCATAACTGGAGGGATCCGTCGTGCTTCTTCACAAATAAAACTGGTGCACCCCAAGGAGAAGTACTATTCTTGATGTACCCCTTTTCCGCTAGCTCTTCGAGCTGTTTTCTTAGTTTTCTCATCTCAGCAGGTGTCATCCGGTAGAGAGGTATGGAAATAGGTGTCGTTCCGGAACCAAATCGATGTAGAATTCAATTTCCCAATCCGGTGGTAAACCGGGTAGCTCATCAGGAAATACATCTACAAATTCATCCACCACAAGAATTCCCACATTTCCCCAATTACCTCGGGTTCACCCTCTAAAGCAAGAAGGAAGGAAAAACATGCCAGATTCCTACGTCCTCCAACGCTATATTTCAGCAGTCATTCTTCCAAGACCAGATTCATATTCGCTTGATAGGTAATTATAGCTCCGAAATCAGTCATCAAGGTTACTTTCCTGCAGTAACAATCAACAATTGCATTGTATCTTGCTAACCAATCCATTCGAAACACCACGACAAACAGACTCATCGGAAGGATTATCAGGTCAGCTTTCAAGCGCTCACCTCTAATCGTGATTTCACACGATCTGCATACACTAGCTACCTCCACATATCCCAGTGCGGAGTTCAACATCATTGGGACTTCCAAGCTCTCGGCTTTCAATTTCTAAGTTTTGACAAAAGAACTTGAAATAAAGGAATAAGTAGCACCAGTATCAAACAATACATGTGCCAGAGAATGAGAGATTAATACCATACCCTCAACCACTGTATTGCTGGCATGGCCTCCAGAACTGCCTCATGTCAGGATATAAGCTTGTCCTTGCACTTTTCCCTTCCCTTTATCACCAACATTAGGCCTTTGAGTCGGTGGCCTATACTATTGTGGCAGAGGTATCTGTACCGGTCTTGGCGCCTGAGGCCGAAACTGTGTGTACTGAGGCGGTCGGTAGGCTGGCACAGGAGGGTAAAATGCTGGCATTTACAGCTACGGTTGGTAAGGTGGCATGAACTGCGGTGGCCTCTCTTGACCATAAGAAACATAACCTTAGGGTTGTTGAATCTGCGGTTGATTCCGATTAGGACAGTTCCTCCTAATATAACTAATATGCCCACAGTTATGGCACTTTTGTCGATAGGGAGAATTTTTGTCACTCCCAGAAGAACTACTACCACCACTGATCACATCTCCACTGACCTACCTTTGATTCCAGTTTCTTCTACCACTCCGTTGTGGGCCACTCGAAACAGAGGGTCCACCTGAAGCAGAAACTCGAGCAGCTGCTTCCTTACTTTGCTGATAGCCAAGTTATCTTGTTCCACGCTTATAGCAGCATCCACTAGGCCTCGAAAATTTCAGATCCTTAGAGGCACTAAGGGTCTCCTTACATTAGGTCTCAGGTCTTTCTCAAACTTCAAGCATTTCAGATGCTCAGATTCCACCAGAGATGGCGCAAAGTGGGACAAGTCATTAAACTTAGCCTTATATTCCCTTATCATCATATCACCTTGTTGCAAGGTCATAAACTCCAATGCCTTTTGTTCCTTGTAGCTCTGAGGGAAGTATTGTTCATTGCAGAGAGTTTCAAACTGCTCCCAAGTCATTTTCGCAACATTAAGCCTTCTTCTCACTTGCCTCCACCAGTTGCTTGCTTGGCCTTCCATTTTATATATAGTGAATTCTATCCGGTATTCTTCTGGCACTCCTATAGTATCTAAATATTTAACTATGGAGTATAACCAAAACTCCGCTTCTTAAGGTCCTCCCTCACTATTCAATGTGGGGATAGGTGCACGCCTGAATTCCTAAAAGTAACTCTGCTTCCTATCTTCTACCGGTCGCTCATTCTGAGATCGAGTCACCATGCCTTGAAAAGTGGCATACATGGCATCCACGAACTCTTGGGTCTATGGTGCCGGGTTGTTAACCGACCTACGACGCGGCAACATCTCCTTTATCTGAAAAGAAACTAGATTGTTCAGTGGATTCCTGATGTCACACATGTATGATCAGGGGTGGTGACGTGGAGGCCCAATTAGGGTTAAACGTATGATAATAATAATAATAAAGGAAATACCCAATGAACCCCACACATTGAATTAAAATGAACTACAAGATCTTTCCACAGAATCTCGTTACAGTACATACATGGCATGTAAATAAATCATTACAGTTACAAGCATCATCCATAGTCTAGTAATCCAAATACAAGAGTTTACAGGATTTACAAATTCTTACATTGGTATACAGGGAGGACAACACAATCCTCTCCAAAATTAGGTGGTAGCAACTCAGCTACTCCGCATTGCTCTTAAAGTCTCCTGGGAGGGATTAACATTTTTAAAACAATAAAACGTGAGCGAAAGGCTCAGTAGGATATATTTGAAATAAATTTATAAATAAATGAATAAATAAATAAGTGAATAAATGAATAAGACATTCAGTTCCAACACAACAACCAGAACCTCATATCCTTTTTCTCAAAGCAAATATAACTAAAAATTACCGTATTACAGGCATCAGCAAGTAATTTGTACAAATTACTTACACAACCAAGTGCACAAGCCTTCCCGGGCCGGGTTTCGGGTTCTGCCCCCGAGAATGCACTCTCCACATCCTATCTAGGCCATCAGCGGGCTTGCCGGTTCGCAAGATCTCTTTCATTAAGAAATCATTCATTAAACATTATGAAATCATTATTATAATCCCACGAACTACAACAAGCCGTGTGCCCCCATGAACTACAACAAGCCATGGTTTTTAAATATTTTTCTTTCGCAAACAAGCCCCTTTCTTTAAAATATTTGCAAGGCCAAAACTCTTTGAAAACAAGCTAACAAAGAAAGGAATCAGGAATATCCTACCTCGAACTTACCAAACCTGTGGCTAGCGGCGCGCTATCCCAGCTTCCGCTTCCTCAAGCCACTCAGTCTGAGTCCTCAGCTATCACTATTACATGACAATACTTTAGGATTCCAATCTCATTCCTAAAGTGATTCAGACTCAATCATATCCTTTGATTTCCTATTAGTGTGTCATAATCAATTTCATGTTTCAAATCATAATTCCAAAGGTTTTAATTCCAAAACATGGATTAGAGATGTTAATCCATTGACTCTAGGTCCCTAAATGAAGCTAATTTGGGTCCTCCCTGAAAACAGGGGTCAAAACAACAATTTCAGGCCAAACAGGGTCAAACCCCGTGTACACCAGTCGACTGGTGATAGAGCAGTGCATCACCACCGGTCGACCGGTGATGTGCAATCCGGTCGACCGCATCAGTCGACCGGTGGCCTTATGTAATCCGGTCGACCAAACCGGTCAACCGCACAAGTCGACCTGTGAAGAACAGCAATGCAAGAAACTCGCAGAAATCAGTCTGAAAACCTACAAATTCAATCCCAATTCACAATATCTCAAGAGACAACACCTAAATCCGGGTTTTAGTTACTAAAATAAGTCCAAAGAACCTAAGATCCCCAATTTCTACCCTAGTTTTACTCAAAATCCATCAAAATTCGTGTCGAACCAAAAATAAGTTTTAGAATCTTAAATCTAGAGATTCAAAAGAGGTTTTTCAGAAATCTTACCTTGAATCCTTCTCTTGACGTTGAAAACTCTTTGAAACTTTCCTTTGGTTTGAAATCCGGTTGATTTGAGACAAAACGGGAGAGAGACAGCCGAGACAAAGAGTGAGAGAACAAAGAGAAGAGAGAGAGAGTGGTCTGTGGGCACACGGGAGGAAGGAAGAGAAAAAGAAAAGAAGAAAAAGAAAAAGAAAATAAAAGAAAAATAGGTGTCCAAATATTTTAAAATGACAGTCTAAAAATGCGTCCATACACAGTTCTGGGTTAAAATAAAATTACTGAGAATATTTAAATACCTTGGAATTATTTAAATTACACGTCAGAAACATTTATTAATCAAAACCCAATTAATTAAATCAGATTAGGCACACTCATAATTCTTAACTATCTCAATTAATCCCATTTAATTCTTTGGGGTGTTACAGAATCACATTCGAATCAGTTTCTCACTCTTTCATTATGATTATATACTTTGCTTTATTTTTCTTTTAATTTCATGATGAACGGATTTTATTTTTTTTAGAGGAGATAATAGAGCCTATGGTTGATACTACATCTTAATTTTCAATTTATATTATGAGGTTTTTCATGGTTTATTTGAGTTATTTTATTCTTTATGCTATCAATTGACTGTTCATTGATTGGATGATCAGGTCTGAAGAAGAAATTTTAGATGCGACCTAAAAATAACACAACCTAGGAATTTATAGAGTTTGGAAGGCCTATAATTCCTTTAAAGCCTTTTTGAAAGAACCATATAGAGTTAAAAAAAAATTCTTATTTTCTTGATTTTCAATAAGGATATTGAAATCAGCATTTAGGAATTATTTTCTCTTGGCACTTACGAGAAGGAGTTGAAATAAATTTAGGTTATTGGCTCATAAACTAGGATAATTGATGGGCAATTAAAAAAAAAAAAAAAAAAAAACCCCTTAAAATAGAGCCATTTTTATTTCTACTCTTTAACATTAACCTGTATATTTTTACTTTTTAGGCTAGAACTAGTAAATGGGTAGAGTTTTTTAAAAAGAGTATTTAAATCAGATATTTAAAGAGATAGAACCTGTAATTTTCTTAAAATTAATAAATAATTTTGATTAGTAATAAATTAACATAAAAAGGCATAGTTGACGGCTAGGTGAAACTGACCTTTAGAATTTACGTATACTGATTTGTCCTTCAAATTGCAATCTTGGGTTTGTTTAATTTCTTAGTCTTTTTAATTTTTTTTAATTCTTGCAATTTTTATTCGATTTTCTAAATAAAGTTAAGATTATTTTAGTTACAGCATTCAATAAAAATTTGATTACAATCTCTGTGAAGACGACAACCTTATTCACCATTTTTACTATTAAAAGTTAGGGAGAAAGAAGGAAATAGGTCAAGATTTGAGATGAATTAAAATTAATAGACCAATAGTTTATATAAGTTAATAAATAGGTCAAATTATTATGTTTTTGTCCATAACTTGTCTGGTTATGAAACATAACTTAACAAGTTATTGTCCATAATTGTCTATAACTTGTCTGGCTATGAACCATGACTTAATAAGTTTGTCCATAACTTATTTGGTTATGAACTATAACTTAAGAAATTATGGCTTATTAATTTCTATAACTAAAAATTAGTCTATATACTTTTTTAAGCTTTTCATATTAGCTTATTTTCTAATATTTCCCTAAAAGTTAAAACCATAGGCTTGCGGGATTTTTACGAAAGAGCCCTCTTCACCTTCGTATCTGTAAGACTCTTCACCAATGATGCATTCATTTCTAGGACTATGACTTCTCCATAAACTGAGTGACCTGCTAAAATAATCTGCAATATTGGCCGAGATAGTCTCTTCATTCGTTTGCCACACATCCCGCACATCTTCAAGCCCTGTAATCTCATTTTTGTCGTTACAACGAGAGGACCTTCAAATGTTAAAAAATTACGACGCGTTTAGAATTCGTTTTAAAATAATTTTATTTTTTTATATGAAAATAAAAATAAAAACGTTGTCAATCTCAGACAGAAATCATTTTTAAAAATGTGTTTGGTAATTTTATCAAGAGATTATTTTCAATGTAAAAAAACCCATTAACATCTCTCTTTCTCTCTCTTTGCTCGAGAGAGGAGAAAATAAAAATAAAAAATGAAAAACGACTAAAAATCGTTTTTCATTTCTCTTTCATTTTATACTAAACCAAAAAATCATTTTTATTTCCGTTTTTTGTCTTTATTGCGCTAAACGCTGTTTAAAAATATTTTCATTTTTTCTTTCTCGAAAAACATGAAAAATAAAAACAAGATCAATTCTAAACACGACCTTAGTATTTCTACCACCAGCCAACAGCCAATCTGTCCTCGCATGTTGCTGCCACTATTCTTCTTCCAAAGACAAAAGCTTATCCAACTGACGTTCTAGATCCCGTATCTTTCGCCACCCTTCTTCAGATAATCATCTACATAAAGCTTTTCAAGTTCTTCATTTAACTGAGCCATTCTCTTCGGCAAATTCCCCTATTTTCCACAACTCCATTTTTTCCACAACTCCATTGTTTCAAATCCAACGCACACTTCTCCGAACTCACCGAGACACTTGATAAAGTCCCCCTGCCCCACCACCAACACAACCAAACTAAACATCCAAGAAGTACTAGGTCTCGTTCAGTTTGCATATTCAAATTTTTAATTCGATGTGAGATGTGATTTTATGTGATAGCTTTTCACTATAACAGAAAAAATTAAATGTTACCTTTTGTAAGAACTTTTAACTGTAACAAAATTAGAATTAAAAATTCAAATTGTTGAAATGAACGAGACTTTAATAACCTCCTTACAGTCTTGATCTTTGAGCCACCAAGGCTCAAACCGAACACTAAAGCCTCCACGCTTCATTTTCTTCTGCTTAGAGGGAATGAACTCCAGAAATAGAACACGATGATCAGACCCCCAAAACTCAAGATGGAAATTCTAAGCTGATGGATATAAATCCTCCGAAGCCTTATTCACCAAAAATCTGACCAAGTCTCTCTTAGATATTATAAGAAGCTTCACGCCTGTTATTCCACGTGAGAGTAGGACCCGAGAAGCCCACATCTGATAATCCACAATCCACTAGCACCTCACGGAACTGGACCATAGAAGCCGAAGATCTATCTGCAGCCCCTGCTTTCTCAGAAAAAGAGAACATTTCATTAAAGTCGCCAGCACAAATCCAAGGCAAATCTGATAAACTTTCAATCCTATTCCACTTCTAACCTCCTCTATCCGTAACAAACACATTCAAGGTAACGTGGATATCCTCCCTCCATAATAACATAAGCCCCCCTTTCAAACCCTCTGAATCTACTTGCACCAAACTGAAAACATTAATATTAAGAAGCTAATACTATTTTAAAAAGCGTGGCGTGAACTCCCTAATTGGCAAATACTCGACCATATGTGGTATCGATGGGATTCTTATGATCCGCATGCATATTACCTGTGCTTTGCAGTATTCTCGCCAGGATTCCCGATCTTACTCGAGCAAAAATATTGCAATATCTTGATTGAAAAGTAGGAGAAATAGTTAACAAAAAGTTAAGCAGCATATAGCCAATGTAAAAGGCATCTATTACAGGAACAAATCAGTCATCAGCATATAGATGTACTTAAACGTATATACGACTTCAGTAAGTATCAGGTGTTGAACGAAATATGTCCTGTAAGGTACAAACATCTGTTAAGATAATAAACCTGTCAGATGCAACGATTATTGGAATTCTTGGCTAAAAACCATCCTCCATAGGCAGCAGGCTTCCTATCCTATCTAACAGTCACGTCAGCTTGTTTTTCTCAGCGAACCAAGTAGTACAGGCTTTGCTGTAGAAGAGGGAAAACAAAGGTCAAAGAATATCTTTCATCAGCCAAATTAAAATGATTCTCACGTCTCATCAGCTAGTTAATCCTTTTTTTTTTTCATAAGAAAAACTCCATTGATATAAAATCAATTAAAGGAAAAGAGGATAAGGTATCCTCCAAATAGAAAGCAATAAAAGCAACAATTGAAATTACAACAAAAAATCAAACCATTCAAATCAGTTTCCTATAACATCAACATAACCTAGACTGATGTAGAATGTGAGGTTATCGATATATACCTGTACGTTTTGGGAACTCCCATTCTTTCAACTTCGAAGACAATAGTCCAGAGGAGAATTATATATATTTACATTTCTCAAAGCACCTAATTGGCACAAAGAACGCTCCCATGATACCCTCTGCTATCATATAGGATTCCTTGACAGATCAATATTTTGGATAACTATTGCATAACGAAAGAAATCGAATAACACAGTCTAGGGAAATGTTGAAGATAACCTGAGTTAGAATTGAAACTTAATACACATTAACAATCCGACACTCATTATTAAGAGCTTGTGTGCACCGAGCTTCTAATACTTTTTGCATTGCATCATGACATCTGGAAAATATTAGAGACAATGATATCAGAAGCAACTTCTATTTCTTTTACTATAGAAGAGAGAATAACACAAGGCAGATTCATTTGTGATACCTCCAAGGGAGATGATCAAGAAACATTGATGGTGACACAATAATATCTTTGAAGCTCTTTCTGTTTGCTATATATGCTTTGTACCCATTTTCTCTCTCAAGGAATCCCCGACCTTTCCATAGGGACATATGGAAATTTCTAGGTTGTGGAACCATATGAATTATAAGGCCTGGCAAATACAACTCTGGCGGATTCCCAGCTGACACATTTTCAGATGTTGGAACAGTTTCCATAAACTCAGATACAGGATCATATGCATTGGCTTCAGTGGCAAAAGGATTGGATAATTCATCTGGTGCACTTTCAACAATTGCATCCTTGATATCAGTTTCGGAGAAGAGGGAAAAGTCTCTATCACGTCCCTCATACCCTGCATGAAATAACCAATGTTTTCGTTGAAGCACCTTCCTCCTTCCAATTTATACCCATCAATACCATGACTGTCAAACACAATGGCATATTACTTTTTACAAAACAACATACTTAATTAGAAAAAGAAAGTACCTCTTGAATCAAACAGACTCTCACTTCCACATGCATGGTTGTTTAGGTTTTGCGATCTTGTTGTCCCAGAATACACATCTGAAGCTGGTTCCATTAACTCAGTCCTATTTCTCTGATACTGACTAACATAGAGAAAGCGGCGTGCTAGCCTGAAGATCATCGCCGTATCAGCTGTGGAATCTTGAGAAAGTGCTGTGATAGCAGCTGCTCTAAGTCTTAGAATTGACCCAACTGAAAGGCGTGAAGAGAATTCATTGTTCAAAACGATGCTGCAAAAGGGCAAATATCACTGACCATTTCCAAGGGGGATTGAGTTAAGGAGATTGAAAACAAACCAGACCATTAATTTTCCGGTATACCTTAATCTAACATGGCCATAAAGGAGGGAATGATTGTTACCTGGTAACGAATTGAGAACAGGCCTCTGCTACAATTGAATCCACGCATGGAAGGGGTCCAAATGCATAAACATGTAAATTTGGGTATTTACGGTATAGCTGCATATAAGATTTTAGCTAAAAACGTAACTTAATTGCAATTAAAAAGATTAGAAGTAAATTAAAACTAACTTAAACAAGAAAATCATCATTTTAAGTGAAGAAAATGTATTGGAATAATTGCAATGGCACATGAAAATTAACTCCAACAATCCATAAAGCTCATATAACATAGACAAAGACATAGAGAGCATTAAAACGAAGGAAAAAAAGTTATTAAATAAATTTTTTTTTTTTAAAGAATTTTCTCAAGGATTGATGGGATGCTTTTGTTCCTGGTTGGATGATATGTTTTCTAATCCACGGTTGTTTTTCTTATTTTTTTCATATACTTTTATATTATTTGGGTGGACTCCTTGTTCACCTTTTTCTTGTAATTTATTTTCATCAATGAAAAGGTTGTTTTTTTATCCCCAAAAAAAGGGATTTCAGCACAAATGGCCCTTTTCAAAGGATTTCTATCACTAATTGACTTAACGGTCCATTAGTGATTAACTTTATTTTATTACTAATTAACTCAATAATTCTTCTTTATTAATCAACATTAGTTGATAATTAACTAAAATCAATTAGTAATTAATCAATTTCAGTCAACAAATTATAGATTTATCAATTGATAAATTATGGGTCAATCACTGATTGATTGCGTATAAGTACTAATAGACTCCATAAAAAACGGTCATTTTCGTAAAATAAGAAACTTTTGACCCTCCGTAAAATAAAATAAGGTTGACCATTTATGGAAAAAAGCAGTAAAAAAGGGTTATTAAAAAAATAAAATTCTCTTCATGGACTCGCATTTTGTTGACCCTCCGTAAAATAAAATAAGGTTGACCATTTATGGAAAAAAGCAATAAAAATGGTTATTTAGCTAATTTCCCATAAAAAATAAAATTCTCTTCACAGACTCGCATTTTGTTTTGCTATCTTATTTTTATTCAAAATAAACATAAAACAGCAAAAAAAACACATATTTATTACTTATTAAAAGGTTAACAAAGCAACAGCCACATCCAATAGTTTCATAATCATTGCTCCAATATTCAGAAATCAGATTCTTCGACAATAGTTTATAACTATTCAGTAATGAGAGGACTAATTAGTCCCTTTATAAGCATTCAAGCAGGAAGAGGGAGGAAGAAAAAGTAATTTAGGAGTGGAAAATCCATACTCTAATTCCTAGCAACGTGGCAATGGCTCCTCCAAGGGAATGGCCAACTATGCGAATATTGTACCCCTCACACTCGCACCCAGCTCCCAGTAATGACGAGAGAAGGCCACCTGCATCAGATTCTGCTACTCCATTTACACCACCAATTAGCCAAACAGGAGGGGAAAAGTTTTAACCCAGAAAGGAAATAACTAAAGTGCCTTAGTAATTGAAAACCTGTTTAGCCAATCAAACGTTTAAAATCTTGGGACATCATATGCACTTTTTCCCATTTTCATATTTGTCTCAAGTCTCGACAATGGATAAATTTAATAACATAAATTCCTTATTTATATAGGAATATTAGGTAAATTATACTTTGCAGCATTCCCATTAATGTGACTCAGGATTCTTTATTAATGGCCATAGCAAATTGCATGTGAATTCTAGATGAAAGTGAGAATAGCATAAACATAATTGAAAATTGAAAGACTCGAGATTTAATTCTTCAAATTGGCATTATAGGACAAGCACACAATTATGTTATCCTTGCTTTTGTAAGTCGCCTGGGATTTGAATAATAACAACAATAACAATTAGTACTACAATAAATGAACAAAAAATCAGATACTTACCATCATCTTCAGCATTTCCTTCAATTTGTGTGAAAAGATTCCGTGCAGCAGCAACAACACCCGAGTGACCATAATGGGGGAAAGATGAGAGAACACTTTGCTTCAGTTCAGGGCCAACATGATTGCTACTGCACCTCACAATCCCGTACTTAGACTTAAATGCCAAAAGTTAATCAAAAGAAACAACACCAAAAAACCACACACACAGAAGCAGCTAGAGCAACAGGTACAACACAAATTTTCTCTCTTTATTTCAGTAATTTTTATATGCTGTTGTCATTGACTGCTGCACCAAACAGATACCTTATTCTAAAGTGCCAAAAGCATTTAGAAGAACCTAAACCAGAGAAAGCAAACACATAGAAGAAACATAGGCAAGCGACTGGCACAAATTGCAAATGTACAAAGCCAACTGCTAGCTGGTATAACTGCTAGTCTGTTTGCATTGTATCGAAGAACACAGGAGTGCTGTTTTTTTTCCATACAGTGTGGGGCTTATGGCTCTCACATTACTAGTAAGAAATGAAACCACTGAAATTCAAAACCTGATGGATACATGCACATGCTCACACACCCAACCACTTGAACTAGTCTCAAGTGACGAAGAATGTTGTTTTAAATCTATCTGTATTCAGTTTTATTTTTTCTTCAGTTTTATTTTAAAGGACATTCTTAACTTGTATTTGTACAATTTTATAGTTTCAATAAAATGTTTGTTTCTTATCAAAAAAAATAAAAATTAAAAAAAATTGTCGCCTTTTAACAATTAAGAACAGTTTTGAAAGAAAGTTTTTTTTTCAAAAAAAAAAGAACAGTTTACACTAACACGGTTTCTTTCTTTTTTTTTTTTTTTTTTTTGGCATGGGAATGATAAAATTTCAGGGCTTTCTAGTAGAACTAAAACAACATCACAGACATGCATTTAGATACAAACAGACAAGATGATAAGAGAGAAGAGAGATACTTAATCAGCCCATCCAAGTCTTTTGCGGAAAGAATACATTCCCTACATAAGCCATCAATTATCAGATCTTCAGGGGTCTCAGTTCCCCGAATAGCAATCACTACAGATCTTAGATGATGCAAAACCAGAACAAAGTACGCAGCCTCACATTTTGCCTGAAACAGAATGTAGATAAATAAATGAAAAAATGAAAATTGTTAGTTGAGATATTTATATTATGATTTGTGGACATCCCCCTCATTCATTTTGTTCATTTTTTGCTTTTATACAATACTAAAATTGCCTTTGGAAACTTGTTTCAAGCTTAGGATTCAGTTACCTTGCTATCAAAGATTCTTTATTTCTACAATGAAACTTCTAGTAATTTATTGAATTATTGAAACTTGTATTTCTGAACTTGGTTTGACGACTTTTGAACATTATATTTCCTTTACATAGATGATAGTTCAGACAGTCCAAAATGGTAGATTTTTTAATCTCATGTCCAAAATGGTAGATGATTTGGCATTATATGAAGGTGAAGCCCAAATGAAAGTATTTGGTACACAAAGGAAAAGGTAAGATATCATTTATTTGTTTTGAACTACTATGAAGAAAGCGGAAACCGCATCTTGACCAGGCTGATGAGATGAAATTGTTTTATATTAGTTTATTTATCAGGGATTATTTCAATTCCGTATCCCGAGTTATAGTGAAATTGTCTATTAGTACCCTGTGTTTTTACTAATTTTAAATTGGTATCTCTACCTTTTTAAAAAATTGATTTTTGGTACCTTGAGGCCCTCTTTTGGGACATGAAATGCCGAATTCACCATTTTTAATCATTTTTGTTTTGGTTGACCCGAATTCTCTCTTTATTGAACATTTTAAGAAAACCTTATCCCGGTAACCAAACATCCTTTTTGCCTTTAAAAATCTTCAGAAATTAAAGTCGTGTCTACCAAATTAAAATTACTAAAAAGAGCAAATTCGATATTTCATGTCCCAAAAGAGGGCCTCAAGGTACCAAAAATCAAATTTTTAAAAGGTAAAGGTACCAATTCAAAATTATCAAAAATGCAAGATACTAAAACACAATTTCACTATAACACAGGGCACCAAATTGAAATTATTCCTATTCATTATGCTTATCTTATAATTTGGCTTTATTCAACTAGAAATAAACGTAATGAATGTATTTGTTCAGTTTCGACCTAGATGATTTGACACAACCTCTGAATACACAGATTTCCAGTCTGTTGTTCTTCTTATCTTTCTAAAATCTCAACTCTTTCTCTTCTTTCCATAATTCCACTTCTACTCTAGTCTATCTTGGTCTGGCATCACTTTCATTTTCCTTTCCTCCTCCATATTGCAATCTTCCAGTAGAATAGAGTCCACCACCAAGCCAGCGCCACAAATAATCCTAATACTAAAGTTTGGAACAATATTGGATCTCCATAACAGACCTTCATTCAAACTAGTTTGACAATAATACAGTCATAATCCCATCATTAACGTCCAACCCGAGTTTGTTTGTTCCAATGACAACTAATACAGTTATGACCAAAAAAAAAAAAAAAAAAACTACACGGTGCAGTAAGGTATGTGTTGGACAATCAGTGGCATTTAACATTATCTTACCTGGTTAACACGTCCTTGCCGTAGTACTTCTGGGGGTAATTTAACATACTTTAAAAAGGCTTCTGCATGGCCCCTCCACCAGTTATCACCATCAAGTTTAGGTCGCCTAAGAAGAATAAGAAACAGAAAATAGTGTTAAGGCTGCATGTTATCCTTTTTGTCACCCTCTAAAACTGCAAACAGATAACAATTGAAAATTAAAAACAAATACATCCTAATATTAGGGTTCCGATATATCTATTTGAATTTCTAAAATAACATTGAATATCCTACACGTGCATGAGCAAGATACCCGTTTGATTAACAACCTGCTACGCATCCATGGAGTCAAAATCCCTTGTCTATAGAGCCACACACAAGGAAATAAGAAAGGATTTCTTCCTAAGTCAAGTAATGGACCCTGCATATGCAATATTTATATGTTAACTAGGACATGATACCAACAAAAAACAAGCTCACAAAATATTATATTACAGCACCGTATAAGCAGCTTCGGCAAATTTATGAAGGTCTGCAGCTTCCTGAATTTGTTCGTTAGATGCTTCCCCGCTCGCTTCATAGGAACTTGGTGACTCATTCTCGCTCTGCATTAAGGCTAGACCTGCGTATGAATCAGTCTCAAATTTCTTTTTTGGCGAAAAAGAAACCAGTAACATGAAAATGAGAATGGAATTTGATGCAAGATTAGATACAACATATGCAAGAAAAGTGCATTGAAAAGTAACAATGAAGTAGGAATGCTAAATGTACAGGAGATAGATACAAAATATAGTAGTCAGTGAGTCCAGCCTACTAATTTGCCTTTCTAGGATTAGGCATCCAGTTGGACCTTCTTTTCCTTCTTTTTCACTCATAAAACCAAACAAGAAGAGGAAATTTCAAAATATGGTCCAAATGGACCTTCTGTCTGTGACCTTATTGGTCAACAATTGATATTCTACTCTCTGTGTGCGAGTGTACTTATACATTGTACAGGTGAGAACTCTTGCCCATGTTATGCTAATTGGCTTAAGACTGAAGGTTTTTGTCACCAACATAAATTATTACAGTTTCACATATTTGATTTTTTCCAATTCTTGAACAATTTTCTGTTAAAATTTTACTAGGCCTAATTTCAAACAAAAGAAATTGAAGCACAGCTTTAGTTGTAAAATTTAGAGTTCAATTACAATCTCAGATTCACAAACTTACTGTAAAGGTAATTTTAAACGATGCCTACCAACATTTTCCAAATATGCAGTTGTGCACATTGCTGATGCAGTAACAAAAGTGTGCTACTAGCTAAGAACATTCAGAACACAATTAAAGTGAAGACCCAAAATACCTGCCAACAGTTCCAAATGTCCAGTGCCTGATGCACGATAAGTGACAAGATCCCCCAGCAATCGAGCTACTGAAAAAACCTCATCTTCCTCCAAGACACGCCTGGAATAAAAAGATCACAAGACAAAAATCAGAAAGCACTGAAGCATGTAGCTGGACACATGCAAAGTTTATAAACAACAATGCATAGAATCTTACAAGTATTTGACACGCCCAAGGCAGCACAAAACTTCACGAATACCATGATCAAATACCTCTCTGTAATGGGCTTTCCATGCATCATCTTTGGTTGCATAGTACGATCTCCATTGTAGAACATCAGATCCCGTGAAACATTGTAGTATTGTGACAGAGCATAACGTAATCATGAATAAAACTATTACATGTTGCTCCCACTGGCTACTATCTAACCCTGCTCGAGGAAGGTCCTGTAAGTCATGACTTCATACGACATAAATCTATATTTGTCTTAAGTTAATTACCCGTGTTAGGATTATATCACGCAAGCAATCGAGAAAAGAAAAATAAAATAAAAAACAAGGTTTCGGTTCAACTATGTAAATGAGTAATACACATAAAAAATTTACACATATGACATCTGAACATGGAAAATCAACAAGATATAGGTGATTCACAACCAAACTGTACATCATGAGATATGCTCTCATATTCTGCCCAAAAAGAAAAAATAAAAGAGGAAATAGCAGTATGCAATAATTACATCAAAAACGAGTTTAGCTTTTGAAAAAAAAAAAAATGCTATAGACTTTCTCTCTTTCCTATTAGCCTTTTACCTCAGAAATGATTAGTTACCAAAAAAAAAAGGAAAATTAGGCAGGAAAGCACGCCTACTTAAATAATAAATGCAGGAAGGAACATACCTTACCTATAATGCAATCATCTGTTTTTGGATCATGAGAAACATAGCTGACCACAGTGTACACAAGGTAAGTTGCAGCGGAAAATTGTAATACTGTAACAAACATTGCAAACCGAGTCCACCAAAGCCATCTTTTATACCTCATCTGGTCATTCAGAAAACTAATTAACTTTGTACGCAAGGAAAAGAAGAAAAGAATAAAGGGAAAAAAAACAAACAAACAAACAAATTATGATAATAAAAGATACATAGATTGAAAAAAAAAAAAAAAAAAAAAAAAAAAAAAAAACCCTGGCATGCATTGTGCCCCTTCATTCTAAGGTAGGGAAGTACCCTTCTTCTTCCATATATATGAAAGAACTGCAAGAACAGAAACTTCTTTCCCTCCCCCTAGCAAGTGAAAATGCTTATTATGCCTGACAATTTTGTTCTCCATTTTATATTATTTCCCTAGTACGCTCTTCATGATCATTCAAAAGCAATCTTCTGTTGTGGTTGGGAGAAGGACTTGAAAACAAATTCCACAGGGTGGGTACAATACGTCCACTATGGCTTCCATTTCTTGTTGGATTGCCACATATAAGTATAACAAATAGTTAGAAATTGTCTTATCCCCTAAACGTATTTTACTTTGTAAAGAAATCCACAAAGCCCACAGGGTACTGTCACGGAAATAGGTTGGAACATGTATGGTCGCTCCAATTCACTTAGATTAACCTTTTCCAAATCCCATCACAAAAAATAAATAAATAAATAAATAAAAAAAAAATAAATAAATAATAATAATAATAATAATAATAATAATAATAATAATAATAATTTAAAACATTAGCTAAACATAATCAATAATGCAGACCAAGAGTTAGACCAGAGAAGCTAAAGCAAGAAACCTGATTACATCCTCATCTTCCACCCCCAATTAAGTAATTTAAAAGGCAACCATAGTGAAAACATTTCTCTGAGATCAATATTTCCAACCACATTACTTTATGCTACCAGAACGGCAAAACCTTCATCTATACAAGGCTTCCAACCCACCTCTTTCCTCCTCACGGTTGAACGAAAAGCAAAAGAAATATCATCCAAACACATTGATAAGGAACATGCTCATTACAAAACGTAACATCAAATGTCTAACTTCGCCCAAGGTAGACTTGAGAATGCCATGATTTAGCCATCTGTTAAGCTTCTTCTTTGTCACTTACTAAATTGATGCAAAAGAGCACTTTCAAAATCCTCCTACTTACACGACACTTCTCCTTTCTACTGTGCCCAACAAATGTCCTTGACAGAAACTAAGACTTCAAATATCTCTATCCAAGTATATTAATTATTTGCGCGTATAGCATAGTTGGAAGCGTATCTGAAAGAGGATTGGACACATAATCTTAAGTTCAATTTTTTACAGACAAAGATGGCATGACAAAAAAAATAAAGATAAAAAATGAAAACCGTTTGAAATATTTCAACATCAGATTGACACTTCCTCACCTCAAACGTACACAAATCATAACAAGAGAAATATTACTTTCATCTTGACATAGTTGCCCATGAAAACACAATGAAAGTAAACTCTAAAACTCTGTTTATCCCTATCCATCTCTACCTAATGGCACATTAATGGCTGAAGAATTAGAACGGACCAGATCATTTCCAAAAATAAGTGCCATAAATCAAACAATTAATATCAGATACTTTGAAGGTTCTTCTCAAAACTCCATTAAATCAGTAAATAAGAGCCGATATACCCTCCGTTCATGGCGAATGACGGTATCGACGACGGCCGCGCTATCGGCGGGAGACTCGAGAATAGTCATGGCTGTGGCTTCCTGCGCGACGCCGGTGCGAACGGTGGTGACGATTCTGACGGCGGCGACGAAGGAGACAGCGACGAAGGGGAGAAGGAGGCGGTGATCGCAAGACGGATAGGCGAGAGCGAATAGGAAGAAACCGAGGATGACCAGAACGGCATTGGCGGCGCTCAGAACGACCGTCACCGACCGCAGATTCCGAAACCTAGAAATCAATAACGCCATTTGCGAGCGTTTGCTTGCCTGGAGGTGAAACGATAGCTCATAGAAATGGAAATGGTGGCAATTCGGCTTTGTGTATGGATTCACATTTTTTTTTTTTCCCTGAAATTGTTTTGTTAGTTTGCGAACGTTAAAAATGGGACCTCATAATCAAGGAGAGTTTGATAAGAGATTCATACCGTAATTGATAATTTGTTATTGTATTTTTTTATAAAAATCTACGTAAATTAAAAATAATTTTAATCTCATAATTTTAATTTTTAAATTAAATATTTTTTAAAAAATTATTATAAAATTATTATATGTCTTCTAAATTTTAGAGAGTTGTTCCTTTAAATTTTAAAAATTTTAATTTTGTTTTTAAAATTTTAAATTATTTCTATTTAACTTTTTTATAGTAATTTCCATTAAAATAGATAAAAAAAAAAAGAAATAATACAATCATATAATTTTTTTATTTTAGATTTTTGTTAAAAATAAAAAAAAATTACAAGACCACACTTAATTTTCTTTTTTTTCATATGATTTTAATAGAAATTACAACAAAAAGAGTTAATTAAGAATAAGTCAAAGGTCAGTGACAAAATGAAAATTTTTAAAGTTTAAGAGCAAATTAAGATTGACCTCTCTTAAAAATAATCCCAACTAAAATGATGCCCTAGCGCCTTTATTTCATTTACTAGTTGAGCCAACCTTATGTTTGTTATACAACTCAAGTTAATAACTTGAGTTGTATAAGTGAGAGAAAATTTAAATTCTTATGAAGAAAAATATTGTAACAATAGAATTTGAGTTGTGGCTTGAGCTGTAAAAAAAAACAAAGAAATAAGTTTGATCAGTATACGTAGCTGTTGGTTGCCGAATCGAATTCGGCGGCGGAAACGCAGCGAAAAGGCGGATCGTGTATAACAAATATTTTCATAAAACTTTTGAGATACTCTATAGATTATATTAATTTATGCACGAATAAATTAATCTCATTAATTTATATTATTCAAGGTTCAACCGAAAAAATACCTGATAGCTGACTCAGATGATAACTTGAATTTCTTAGACCACGAACAGTCCTAGCTCCAAACTTTGTGTTTAGAACACCAAAGTCTTCCACATCAATTCCTTGATTCCACGTAGACGTGTGTGTGGGCACACGTGAGACAAAATAGGTTTCTGAAACACTCGAATTTCCACAAACACCAACGCATGCACGATGTGGATTTTTTGGAGAAAAATATTTTTCACTCTTTTCCCTATGAGAAAATTCGGCCACCTCTCTGGAATTAGGGCTGAAATTATGTCAAAAATTATTACCACAATTTTCTATCTTTCTCATATTTAAAGAGTAAAAGTCAAACTTCAAAATAGAATCAAATCTTTATCTCTAATTTTGAATTTTGAACAAAAAATCCCTTCCCCTTATCCTATAAGTGGCCGGGCACCCTTGGAATTTATCCCTGTGTGTGTGGCGCCTAAATCAGATAGGAAAGGAAGAGATTTTATCGTTTATCCAGTAGTCCAATTTTAATTCAGATTCAAATTCGAATTTAAGTCAAACTTAAATTAATTTGAATTCTAAATTGAACAACTTATCAAATAAGTTTAAATGGATAAATCTAAATATGTTCAAATTCAAATTTAAATAATCTCATTATTTAAATAATAATTAATTCTCAATTAATTATTCGTCGAGTATTTAATTTTTAGAATTCCGTAATTCTAAAATTCCCATTTTGCCCTTTGTGTCTGGTAGAATTACAAGGACAACGCGGGGACTAATGGACCTATAATTCTGAGCTCCAATAAAATTAATAATTAATTAAACACTTTAATTAATTAATTAATTCTATTAATTCCAATAGTTGCTCCACTATAAACTTGGAATTGCACTCTCAGAATTATAGACATTAATTACTTCTAAACTGTGAAGTGTCCATTTGATATAGTCATTACATATAGATCAATCTTCTATAAATAATTCATAATTAGAGTTAGGTAGAATTTATTAACCTCTCTAATTACATCTTTATCCTTGAGTACCATTGATTCTCTGATAGATAGTGATTCATAAAACACATTCATGAACCAGAGCGCTCTTACTAATCCAAGTACCGAATCAACACTCAAGAGAATTATTTATCTGCTTCTCTCTCAAGAAGGAATGGATTCCATCTCGTATAATAACATTCTCAGCTACCTATTTCATTATGTCTCCAAAATACAAGGAATAGGATTCAGAGTCTCGGAATCCGTACCGAGTAAATCAAAAGACATAAATCCATAAATAGGAGTTTGTTAAGAACTCAGGATTAAAATCATCTTATATATGACCATCAGTAGACTCAATTAGAATTTCTATGCTTAATGAAAATTATTAGAAATTCATATTGTGTATGCGTCCATGTTCCACATAATCTCATTATGCGAAATACACTCATTCAATATCTCGTCATATTAACAGTGCGGATAACACCGTTCCATTCTAAATGGGAATGACATATATTTATAATGTTCTAATTAAAGATTCTGAACTTTAATTAAATTCATTATGGACAATTACTTTTGATTATTATCCTTAAACATTATCCTCTTGTATATAACACTTATATACCATGTTTAAGGTTACATAAATAATCAAGGAATTTTATTTGATATTCATAAAATATTCATAAATATATGCACATAAAATGATGAATAAACTATTTTATTAAATAAATAATAAATATTTTTTTACATCTCATATTTTTAGGACACTATTCCCAACAGTAGCCTACTTAGAAGTTAAGTATATTAATTAGAGGAAGCCGAAAAAAATTTAAAAAAGCCATATCGAAAAAGATTTACAGTTGTATAAGAGCTTGTGACAAAAAAAAAAAAAAAAATAAAAAAATAAAATAAAAACTTAACTATCAAAACATTTGAGAGAAATTATTAAAATAAGAGAATGTTTGCGGAAAAAAGTATTTTAACGAAGGATATTGTAGAAAAAAAAAATGTAACGGTCAAAATGTTAGTGGAAAAACGAAAAAAAAAAAAAAGTTAATAACCAAAAGAAAAGAATAAATAAAAAAGAAAAAGATAAGATAATGAAAAATATTAAAAAGTTTTTGACAAAAATAACGAAGAAAGGAATTATTTTAATTAAAAGAAAGTAAAAAAAATAAAGTATTTCAAAGAATGAAATTGTAAAAAAAAAAAAAAAAAAAGAACTATCAAAAAAATATTAAGAGAAAAAGTAAAACAGATAAAAGAAAATAATAGAAAAAAAAATATAAAAGAGATAAAAGGAATAGAGGAAAAGTTTAAAAAGAGATGGCAAAAAAAAAGAGGAAGAGGCCACTGAGGCCCCATTAGGAGCCAAGTCGACTAGGCTACTTTTATGTATTGAGAATTGTGTCTTAAAAATATAAAATGTAATATGATATTTATTATTTATTTAATAAAATAGTTTATTTATTATTTTATGTGCATATATTATTAAATATTTTATGAATGTCATTGAAAACTTTATGATTATTTATGTGACTTTAAATATTGTATATAAGTATCATATACAAGATGATAATATTTAAGGATAATAATTAAAATGATGTTCGTAATTAATTTAATTAAAGTTTGAAATCTTTAATTGAAACATTACTAATACATGTCATTCTCATTCAGAATGGAATGGTGTTATCCGCACTGTTAATATGGAAAGATATTGAATGAGTGTATTACGCATAATGAGATTATGTAGAACAAGGACATAGACACAATATGAATTTCTGATAATTTTCGTTAAGTGTGCCTAATTAAATAGGATTAATTAAGGTAATTGAGATTTATTAGTGTGCCTAATCTGGTTTATTTAACTAATTATTAGATATTAAATGTTTCTGACGTGTAAATTTAAATAATTCTAAGGTATATAAATATTCTCAGTAATTAAATTTTTACCCAGAAGTTTGTGTGGGCACATTTTCTGGACTATCTTTTAAATATTTTGTCACACCTGTCATTTTTCTTTTCCTTTTTCTTTTCTTTTTCTTTTTTCTTTTCTTTTTCCTTTTTCTTTCCTTTTCCTTTTCCTTCCTTTCTTTTCTTTTCCCGTGCATACTCTCTCTCTCTTTGTTTTCTCTCACTCTCACTCTCGTTCCATCACTCTTTCTCTCTCCTTTCTTTTCTACACGCGCAATTGTTATTGTTTATTTTATTTATTATAAAAGTGTTTTAGAAAAATAAAATAAAAATAAGAACCATCTTATTTGAAAATCGATTTAATATGATTAAATTGATTTAAGTTTGCAAAATTGATTTGCAAAAAATGTTACATGTGAAATTGAATTTAAAAGTTAAATTTTTTGAATTTCACATATCCGAAAAAAATAAATTGTTTATTTTTGATTTGAAAATCATGAGATGTTTTTTCAAACAAAATACATGTTTGCAAAATAAAATGAGTGGGAGAGGGTTGTATGACAATACGACCCACTAGTCTCATTGTTAGCACAACACCGTGAGATCCGGAAAGAGGCTTTGTGGCGACATTGAATCGCCCTCCTAAAAGGAGAGTGTTCTTGCCGGATCAATAACAAGGTTGGCTTCCTAGAGATAGGATTTCGGGATGTATTTTTGAATTGACTACCCAAAGGTAGCAATCCGGAGTTAAGTCTATGGGATGCGAAACGGTGGTTTACACTCATAAAGATATAATCAAAGTTTGTTGGTTATATTTTGACTAAAATAACGTGTAGTTAATAAATATGAAAATATGAGATATTTTGACTATATTTATTAACCGAGAGGGGTCTCGGTTCAATTTGCAAATAATTTGACTACCCAAAGGTACACTTTATTTGTGGTAAATTGGATTATCGTTGGCACCTAAAATTAAAACATGATTTATGTATTTTTCATGTGCATCATGCATCATATTTAATTGTGCCTAAATTCACATGTTTTGATATTCATACACATAAATTGATTAGATGAATATTCTACTTATTTCAAAGCAATATGTCAAATCCTATAATCTCACTATACAAAACCGAAACAACGACTAGAGATAAACTATGCGAGTGGTAAAAGTATCGTAAACAACTTACATTCATGTGATGAATATAAGTTTGTCTCAAATGGAGGATTGTCCTCCTGTCTTAACGAAAAACATGTAGCTAACTGTTAGCTAAGATTGTGCGTGGTAATTCACAAGAAGTATGAAGGCATGGAGACAAATTTTATGAGATAATGCGGTCATCGATACCGTGATATCGAAAATCCATAAAACAAAAGGGTTGGCTAAATAATGTAAGGGCCTAAGTAAAAGACAAAAGGAAAGTCGTTTCCAATAAAATAAAGGAAAAGGAATCAAGCAAATACGATTTGCTAGTTCTAGAAACATGTTTAGTAAAAAGGGTAATTCCTTATTCTTGGATAGTAGATTCGGGAGTTGCTACACATGTTTGTTTTCTTTATTAAGTCTTAGTTCTTACAAGGAAAGTCGTTTCCACCGAAATAAAGAAAGGAACTCAAGCAAATATGATTTGCTAGTTCTTAAAACATGTTTAGTAAAAAGGATGATTCCTTATCCTGAATAGTTGATTCAGGAATAACTAATCATGTTTGTTTTCTTTATTAAGTTTTAGTGCTTAAATGGAAATTGTTTCCACCTAAACAAAGAAAATGAATCAAAGTAAATAAGATTTACTAATTCTAAAAACATCTTTAGTGGAGGTTGATTCCTCGTCCTGGATAGTTGATTCGGGAGCAACTAATCATGTTTTGGTTTTCTTTGCAAAATATTAGTTCTTACGAAGAACTTACCATCAGGGACTACACGATGAAAGAGGGAATACCACGAGGATATTGGCAAAAGGCAGTGGGAGAAGTTAGACTTCAATTTTGGAAATACCTTGTTGTGAACAATGTTTATTTCCCACCAAGCATAAACAGAAATTTGATTTCTAATTCCAAATTATTTGAACAATTGCTTTTAAATAAAAATCTAGTCCACATCTTTCGGAATGGTTCCGATATATGTTCTAGATATTTGGCAAATGGTTTATACCGTTTAAACTGATGCCTAGCTCACTGCAAAATATTGAAAAGTTCAAAAGTTGCCAAAACTTAAGAATAAGGAGCAAAGGATCTCTCACGATAAATAACACATATATGTGGCATCTTAGACTTGGTCATATTAGCCTAAACACGATTTAAAGATTGGTAAAGGATGGTCCTTTACGCGAACTAAAAGTTAGTGAGCGTCCAACTTATGAATCTTGTCTGGGAGGCAAAATGACCACGGGCCTTCCATGACGAAAGGAGAAAGAGCCACATAACCTCTTCAGCTAATACATTCGGATGTATGTGGACCGTTAAATGTCCAAGACAAAGGAGGTTACGAATATTTCATCATTTTCATTGATGATTATTCAAGATATGGTTATGTTTACCTAATGCAACGGAAATCTGAAACTTTTAGAAAGTTTAGAGAATTCCGAGCAAAAGTTGAAAAACAGTTAGGTAAAACAATCAAGACACTTCAATTAGATTGAGGGGATGAATACCTGGACTAAGAGTTTCAGGATTTCTTGTTTGAAGAAGGTGTGGTATCCCAATTGACTACACCCGGTACACCACAGCAGAATGGTGTAGCCGAAATGAGAAATCAGACTTTGCTCGACATGATAAGATCAATGTTGAGTTATTCTTCACTTTCTACTTCATTCCGGGATTTTTCCCTACGAACCACCATGTATATTTTGAATCTAGTACCATCTAAGTCTATACCAAAGACACCCCTAGAGTTGTGGAATGGTCGAAAGTCAGTTTTGAAGCGTATTCACATATGGGGGTGTCCGGCTCATGTGATGAAACAATAGACTGGGAAGTTGGAACCAAGATCGTAAATATGCATGTTTGTGGGATATGCAATGGGGACAAAAGAATGATTATTTTATATAGTCATAAGAATCAAAGGTAATTGTATGACAAATGCCACATTTCTAGAGCATGACTATATGATAGTTTTCAAGCCTAGAAGCTAAAAGGTTCGGAAAAGTTACTTTCAATAAGATTGGACCACAACCGACAAGAGTTGTTGGAACGCTAAGAATGATCACGATTCCTAATCAAACTCTAGTGGCACCTCGTTGTAGTGGGAGGGTAAGCAAGTTACCTAATCGGTATCCGAGGAAACACATAAATCCTTTGTTGATGATGGTAAGGAGGATCCGTTGACCTTTAAGGCTATGATGGATAATTTGATAAGGAAAAGTGGCAAGCATCTATGAAACTCGAGCTAGAGTCCATGTACTCTAACTCGATCCGGCAACTTGTAGATCTACCCGAAAGGGTAAAACGATTGGATGCAAGTGGATCTTCAAGAGAATAAGATAAGCGGATGGAAAAGTAGAGACTTATAAAGCAAGGCTAGTGGTTAAGGGTTACACCCATAAAGAGGGAGTTGACTATGAGGAAACTCTCTCACCGGAGGCCATGCTTAAGTCCATCCGAATACTCTTAGCCATAACAACATATTTTGAATATGAGATATGGCAGATGGATGTCAAGACAGCTTTTCTGAATGGCTATCCTGAGAGAACCATCTATATCGATCAGCCAGAGGGTTACATAGAGAAAGGCCTAGAGCAGAAAGTCTGCAAACTGTAGAGATCCATTTATGGATTGAAGCCAACTTCTAGATCATGAAATATCAGGTTTGATGAGGCTATTAAAGTCTTATGGATTTGATCAAAACCAAGATGTTTCAAATGAAAGAAAAGAAGATGTTCTTATTCTTCACAAGCCCGAATATATGATATTCAGTGGGAGTAGTTAGTCGTTGTCAGTTGAACTCAAGATTTGATCATTGAGTAGTCATGTAGTGTATCCTTAAGTATATAAGGAAAATAAAGAAACTATAAGATAGTTTAGTCAGTGAAAGAGTTGTCTCTCACTGGATACATAGACTTTGACTATGAGTCATACGTGGATTTTGAGAGTCAACATCCGAGTCTGTGTTCACACTAGGTGAAGGAGTCATCACAAGAAAGGTTGTTGGCAAAGTGTGATTGCTAATTTTATCATTAAGAGTTAATGTGTAACACTTTGTGAGCTGACAAAAGAAAGCAACCTAACTCTAGAAAATTCTTAACCGATCCGGAAATTGTTCCGAGCATAGATTAGTCATAGACACCTAGAAAGTTTAGGGATCCGAGACATATCCTACCCGCTTTAGGACAAGTGGGAGATTGTTGGGAATGGTGTCCTAGAAGCATGAGATGTAATAGGACATTTATTATTTATTTAATAAAAGAGTTTATTCATTTTTTTTTGTGTGCATATATTTATGAATATTTTATGAATATCAATGAAAATTCCATGATTATTTATGTAACCTTAAACATTGTATATAAGTGTTATATACGAGAGGATAATGTTTAAGGATAATAATCAAAAAGCAATGTTCATAATGAATTTAATTAAAGTTTGGAATCTTTAATTAAAACATTATTAATACATGTCATTTCCATTTAGAATGGAACAGTGTTATCCGCATTGTTAATATGGTGAGATATTGAATGAGTGTATTTCGCATAATGAGATTATGTGGAACAAGGACACAAACACAATATGAATTTCTAATAATTTCCGTTAAGTATAGAAATTCTAATTGAGTCTACCGATGGTCATATATAGAATGATCTTAATCCTGAGTTCTTAACAAACTTCTATTTATGGATTTGTGTCTTTTGATTTACTCGGTACGGATTCCGAGACCCTGAATCTTATTCCTTGTATTTTGGAGACATGATGAAGTAGGTAGCTGGGAATGTTATTATACGAGATGGAATCCATTCCTTCTTGAGAAAGAAGTTGATAAATAATTCTCTTGATGGTTGATTCGGTACTTGGACCAGTAGGAGCTCCGATTCATGAATGTGTTTTATGAATCACTGTCCATTAGAGAATCAATAGTACTCAAGGATAAAGATATAATTAGAGAGGTTAACGGATTCTACCTGGCTCTAATTATGAATTATTTATGGAGGATTGATCTATATGCAATGACTATATCAAATGGACACTTCACAGTTTAGAAGTAATTTATATCTATAATTTCGAGAGTGCAATTCTAAGTTTATAATGGAGTAACTATTGGAATTAATAGAATTAATTAATTAATTAAAGTGTTTAATTGATTATTAATTCTATTGGAGCTTGGGATTATAGGTCCATTAGTCCCCGCGTCGTCCTAGTAATTCTACCAGACACAGAGGACAAAATGGAAATTTTAGAATTACGGAATTCTAAAATTAAACACTCGGAAATAATTAATTGAGAATTAATTATTATTTAAATAATGTGATTATTTAAATTTGAATTTGAACACATCTAGATTTATCCATTTAAACTTATTTGATAAGTTGTTCAATTTAGAATTCAAATAAATTTAAGTTTGACTTAAATTCAAATTTGAATCAAAATTAAAATTGGATTACTGGATAAATGATGAAATATCTTCCTTCCTTATCTATAATAGGTGCCACACATAGGGATAAACCCTACTAGTGTGGCCGGCCACCTTAAGGATAAGGGGAAGGGATTTTTTGTTCCAAATTCAAATAGGAGATAATTAACAAGCTTTATCTGAGAGATAGAGATTTGATTCCTTTTAGAAGTTTGACTTCTACTCTCTAAATACTATTTTTTGAGACAATTTTCGGAATGGTTTTTTGCCCTAATTTTAGAGGTGGCCGAAATTTCTCTAGAGTAATTTTTGAAGCAATTTTTCAGCCCTAATGGGATTAGTGGCCGAAATTCTCAAGTAGAGAGGAAGGAAAAATGTTTTTCTCCAAAAATTCCACATCGTGCATGCGTTGGTGTTTGTGAAAATTCGAGTGTTTATTGTAACCCGTTTTGTCTCATGTGTACCCACACACACGTTTTCGTGGATTCTAGGAATTGACGTGGAAGACATTGGTTTTCTAAACACAAAGCTTTGGAGCAAGGATTGTTCAAGGTCAAAGAACTCAAGTTATAAACCTAGTCGGCCTCCAGGTATTTTTCCGAATTGAGTTCTTAATAAATGAATTAATGAGATTAATTTATTCGTGCATAAATTAATATAATCTATAGAGCATCTCAAAGGTTTTATGAAAATTTTTGTTATACACGATCCGCCTTTCCGCTACGCTTCCGCATCCGAATTCGATTCGGGAACCAACAGGACGCATACACAATATGAATTTCTAATAATTTCCGTTAAGCATAGAAATTCTAATTGAGTCTACCGATGGTCATATATAGGATGATCTTAATCCTGACTTCTTAACAAAATCCTCTTTATGGATTTATGTCTTTTGATTTATTCGGTACAGATTCTGAGACCCTGAATCTTATTGCTTATATTTTGGAGACATAATGAAATAGGTAGCTGGGAATGTTATTATACGAGATGGAATCCATTCCTTCTTGAGAAAAAAGTAGAGAAATAATTCTCTTGAGTGTTGATTCGGTACTTGGATTAGTAAGAGTGCTCTGGTTCATGAATGTGTTTTATGAATCACTATCCATTAGAGAATCAATGGTACTCAAGGATAAATATGTAATTAGAGAGGTTAACGGATTCTACCTGACTCTAATGATGAATTATTTATGGAGGATTGATCTACATGTAATGACTATATCAAATGGACACTTTGCAGTTTAGAAGTAATTAATATCTATAATTTTGAGAGTTCAATTCCAAGTTTATAGTGGAGTAACTATTGGAATTAATAGAATTAATTAATTAATTAAAGTGTTTAATTAGTTATTAATTTTATTGGAGCTCAGAATTATAGGTCTATTAGTCCTCGCATCTTCCTTGTAATTCTACCAGACACAAAGGGCAAAATGGGAATTTTAGAATTACAGAATTCTAAAATTAAATACTCAAAAAATAATTAATTGAGAATTAATTATTATGTAAATAATGTGATTATTTAAATTTCAATTTGAACACATCTAGATTTATCCATTTAAACTTATTTGATAAGTTGTTCAATTTAGAATTCAAATTAATTTAAGTTTGACTTAAATTCGAATTTGAATTTGAATTAAAATTGGACTATTGGATAAAGGATAAAATCTATTCCTTCCCTATCTGATATAGGCGCCACACACACAGGGATAAACCTTAATGGTGGCCGACCACTTAAAGGATAAGGGGAAGGGATTTTTTGTTCTAAATTCAAAATTGGAGATAATGATTTGATTCTGTTTTAAAGTTTGACTTCTACTCTTTAAATATGAGAAAGATAGAAAATTGTAAACACAATTTTTAAACATATTTCATGCCCTAAGTTTAGTGTGGCCGAAATTCTCATTGGAAAAAAGAGAGCAAAATATTTTTTCTCTAAAAATTCCACATCGTGCATGCGTTGGTGTTTGTGAAAATTCGAGTGTTTAAGAAACCTGTTTTTGTCTCACATGTGCCCACACACATGTCTACGTGGAATCAAGGAATCGACGTGGAAGACTTTGATATTCTAAACACAAAGTTTGGAGCAAGGACTGTTCGTGGTCAAAGAAATTCAAGTTATCATCCAAGTCGGCTTCCAGGTATTTTTTCGATTGATTCTTGAATTATATAAATTAATGCGATTAATTTATTCGTGCATAAATTAATATAATCTATAGAGTATCTCAAAAGTTTTATGAAAATTTTTGTTATACACGATCCGCTACCTACCACGCTTCCACCGCCGAATTCGATTCGGCAACCAACAATGTATATATTCATGTATGTACAATACTGAGATCCTATGAGTAGATCCTGTGGGTGTAACCTTGAACGACATAAAGGCTTGAGTTTTAGCCTCTTGTGATTTAAAAAGTGGGGAAGACCCCTAACTTTCTTGTAATTTAATTTCATCTAAATGTGGGGCTCGTTTGCAGATTTCTTTAATATTCCACTGTTGGTTTTAATTAGTAAATGTTTAACTCCTAATCGAGCCTCCACGTCACCGATCTCGGTCTAGGGACGTGACAATCGATAGTCATATATAGAATGATCTTACTCCTGAGCTATTAGCAGACTCCTATTGGTGAATTTTGTCTTTTGATTTACTCAGTACGAATTCTGAGATCTTGAATCGTATTCTTTGTATTTTAGAGACATGATGAAGTGAGTAGCCGGAAATGTTATTATATGAGATGGAATTCATTCCTTCTTGAGAAAGAAGTAGATAAATAATTCTCTTGAGGGTTGATTCAGTACTTGGACCAATAAGAGCTCTGATTCATGAATTTATTTTATGAATCATTGTCCATTAGAGAATCAATGGTACTCAAGGATAAAGATGTAAGTAGAGAGGTTAATGGTTTTCACCTAGCTCCAATGTGAATCATTTATGGAGGATTGATCTATATGTAATGACTATATCAAATGGACACTTCACAGTATAGAAGTAATTTATGTCTATAATTACGAGAGTATAATTCCAAGTTTATAGTGGAGTAACTTTTAGAATTTATAGAATTAATTAATTAAAGAGTTTAATTAACTATTAATTTTATTAGAGCTCAAAATTATAGGTCCATGGGTCGCTGCGTCGTCCTTGCAATCCTACAAAACACTAAGGGTAAAACAGGAATTTTAGAATTATAGAATTCTAAAATAAAACTCACAAGAAAACTTAATTAAGAATAAATTATAAATTAAATAATGTGATAATTTAAATTTGAATTTGAATTTTAAACGTGCATGTGAAAGGTGTTGTGAACGCCCATCATAGTGTGAATCCCTCTAGGATTCAGTTGCTTGCTCTCCAAGTTATCTAATTGACTTATTTGATAAGTTGTCTAATTTGAAATTCAAATTGATTTAAGTTTGACTTAAATAGGAATTTGAATTTGTGTCGAAATTGGCCTACATGATAAGATGCAGAAATTTGCGTTGCCCTACTCATACTGTATGCGCCTACCACAAGGAAGAGTTCCCCTATGGTGGTCGGCCAACATGTGGATAAAGGAGAGAGATTTTGTTTACAAATCAAATTAGAAGTGTGAGATAATTATCAAGCTTTATCTTAGAGATAAAGATTAGACTCCTTCTGTGAGTCTGACTACTACTCTATACATAGGAGATTGCAGAAAATTAAAGAACACATTTTTTGCTCTCTTATAGCAATAGTGGCCGGTTTTCTATAGAGTGTGGGAACGAAAATTTTTTCTAAAATTCTATGTCATGTATGTGTTGGTATTTGTAAAAACCTTGAGTGTTTATTTGCTAATCTCATTTTATTTCAGGTGTGCCCACATACACGTATTTGTAGATTCTAGAAATTGACGATGAAGATTTGGATGTTCTAAATTAGCTTAGAGCAAGGAACGCTCGAGGTAAAAAAAAAAAAAACAAGTTATAAACCTAATCATTCGCTAGGTAAATAAATTAATTGGGTAATTTGACAAATTGGGTAAAAATATATCTTTCTCCCTCTTCGTGGATTTGTGATTTGCAGAGGCGGCCCCTTCCCTCAATCAGGTTTTCATGGCCAAGCACTTGCTCGAAGCTTTTCTCATGGGTAAACATATTCTCTGTGCTTATCTTTGTATACAGTTGCTGAAGTGAAATATGACCTTAATATATGTATATCTTCTTTTTGAAGTGACTGAAAATTTAGGCATGTGCCAAAATGGGGAATTGCAATTTAATTGCTCGTTGTTGCAGAGACCAGGCTCTTAACATGTAAAAAGCTCGTTGCAATTTTTCTTTTATTCTCTGTTGTTGAAACTCTTGTTGATGATTCTGAGGACTACCAAGATTGAGAAGTCCACTAATTCAAGTTTAGAATTTGAGTTTTGCTACAGTAAAAAGCTCTCAGAAACAGTCACATCTAACTCTTTTGCTATAGTAAAAAATTCTCACATAAAGTAACGTCTCAACTCAAATTAAAAACTCAAATCAACGAACTAAACGGGCCCTTAGTTTCCCAGGAAAAATGCAAGATTAATCATCCATTATTGGTGAGAATCATGGGCTGCATTTGCTCAAAAAGAGCATTAGGAAAAAAATATCCTATTACATCTCATGCTTCTAGGATACCATTCCCAACACCCTTGTGGACCCTTCGGGTTTTAGAAACCCTAGATTTATGTGTCGATGTAGCCAGAAGAGTTCCGGACCCCGTAGAAGATGAAATTTGACCCGAAGATGAAGAATGAAGCCAATGAACGAAGAATTCAAAAATTGAAGACCCGTTGATGTAACGGAAAAAATAATTATTGTAATTATTTATTTATTCAATTTGGTTGTATTAATTATTCATTCACGATGGTTGTAATTTATATTTTTCATGGGACCCGGTCAAATTTGTCTCAATAGCCGATTGCATATTTTATACTTATATTTATTGGATGATTATATATTATATGTCAATGCATATAACATGTCATATAGGTATAATGCGCCTACTCATATGTTTTATAACATGCCAGTACGCGCGCATTATTTTATTTATTTTATTTTTTTAAATGAGTTTTGAAAAATAAAATAAAATAAGAACCATAGCTAAAATTGATTTAATATGATTAAATTGATTTAAGTTGCAAAATTATGTTACGTGTGAAATTGAATTTAAGAGTTAAATTTTAGAATTTCAAATATCCTATAAATTAATTGTTATTTATAGAGATTTGAAAACTATGAGATGATTTTTAAATAAAATACATATTTGTAAAATATTGAATGAGAGAAAGTTGTATGACAATATGACTCGTATATGGATAGTCGTTAAAAGAGAAAAACATACGTCAAAAAAATAAATTATACAAGAACATTAAAAGAACAAAACATCTAAAAAATAAAAATGATAAAAGCAAAGCAAACCATATAACAGTGAGCAAAGTGCTATGTAAGAGCACTGTAAAAAAAATGTGTAAAGATAATTTTTGATATAACATAAAATATACATAAAATAATTAAGATACATTTAAAGAAAATTATTTTAAATATTGACAAAAAAATTAAATAAAAACACATGGAAAGAAATTACTTTTATAAGAATAAAGTGAGCAAAAACTATTTTAAAAAGTTAAATTGTTAAAAAATTCACAAAATGAAAAAATAAAAAGCAAAACATTTAAAATATAAAAAGAATAAAGATAAACAACGAAAACACTAAAAAAAAATGAAAAAAAAAAAAAGAAGAAAAAAAAATGAGGAAGAGATGTCGTTGCGTGGTAGTCCAAGGGAAGAGCTCTAGTACAAGAGCCATCGGCTCTATAATATATTGTTAGATTCATGAAAAATTGGAGGAAAAGGCAAGTTTTAAAAAATATATTTAGGAGATTTTAACGACAGATATTAAAAAAATAAATGATCGGTGGTTTTTATTTTTAACTGTTAGATCTTAATTAAAAAATATTTATTTTATATATTTTTTTATTTTAATATAATTTTAATTAGATTAAACAGTAAAAAACAAGCACTATTTAGTAAGAAGCGTATCATAGAAGGATTCTGTCAGTTATTATAAGTCACTTTTTTTAAAATATTGTTAAACATGTCTATGTTACGTATGTTAATGGAAATACAATTGTAGCAATCCGATGTTAAGGGCTATTGGGGATGCCGATTTTACCTATGAATACAAGTACATGTCGGTACCCGCCCTCAATCGGACAAGTGTGGGGAATATTATATGAGAGTTGAGAAGCGTACATGGGCAAGAGTTAGCCCTTGATTTGAAGGTGGGGCGTATATGTTAGAGTCTGAATTTAATTTTAGACTTTGGTTTGTTATTGTTTCAGATTTCATTTGGCATTAAGATTTCAATTTATTTTTATGACATATTTATAGTTATGTCGTTTAATTTTTTTAATTAATTTAATGGAATTTTTTCCTAGGCTTGATAACGTTGCAAGCATTTTTTACTCTTAATGAGTAAATAGGTAGGGTATGAGGATAGCTTCCTCAGCAAGGATCTCTGACCCCGATCCCTCCTTAAATTAAACAGATATGCAGGCGGGTATAGACAAATGAGAGTAGAGTATGGGGTTGGGGAAGCTGTAACACCTTGAAGAATTAATTGAGATTAATTAAGGTAATTGAGATTATTAGTGTGCCTAATCTGATTTAATTAATTGAGTTTTAATTAATAAATATTTCAGAAATGAGAGTTTAAATAATTCTAAGGTATTTAAATTATTCACAGTAATTTATTTTAACCCCAGAAGTGTGTATGGACGCATTTCTAAACTGTTATATTATACATATGTCATTTTCTTTTATTTTTCTTTTTCTTTTCTTTTTCTCTTTCCCTTCTTTTCTTTCCCCCGAGCCTTCTCTCTCCCTCTCTCCTTCACTCTCGCTCCCGCTCACTCACTCTCTCTCTCTGGTTTTTGTGTCCCAAATCAAACAGATTTTGAGCCAAGGACGAGTTTCAAAGTGTTTTCAACGTCAAGAGAAGGATTCGAGGTAAGATTACTGAAAGAACCTCTCTTGAATCTCAACTTTTTGAATTTCAAAACTTATTTTTGGTTCAAACTGGATTTTGATGATTTTTGAGTAAAACTAGAGTAGAAATTGGAGATCTTGGGTTCTTTGGACTTGTTTTAGGACCTAGAACCCGGATCTAGTGGTTTTCCTTTGAAATATTTGGATTTGGGACTGGATTTGCAGGTTTTTGGACTGATTTCTGCAAACTTCTCTCGCGCAGTCGATTCCACCGGATTGTAGGCTAACCGGTCGACCGGTGTGCACACTACCGGTCGACCGGTAGTGTTGCACTGCTCTGTCACCGGTTGATCGGTGCACACGGGTTTGGCCCTGTTTGTCCTAAAAAGTGTTGTTTTGACCCCTGTTTTCGGGGAGAACCCAAATTAGCTTCATTTGGAGACTTGGGATGAAAGGATTAGCATCTTTAATCCCTGATTTAATATTTAAAAACCCTTGGAATGAAATTTGAAACATGAAAATGGATTAGGGCACACTAATTGAAAATCTTGGTACATAAGTGAGATTGGATTGCTTTAGGAATGAGAATTGATCCTAAAGTGTTATCTTGTATCAGTGATCGCTGAGGATTCAGACTGAAGGGGCATGAGGAAGCGGAAGTCGGAAAAGGCAACGCTACTCCCAAGTTTGATTGTGCAAGGTAGGATTTCTATCCCTTTGTGAGCCTGTTTTCAAAAAGGATTTTGGCCTTGAAAATGTTTTAAAGAAAGGGATTGGTTTGCGAAAGAAAAATGTTTTAAAAACCATGGCTTGTTAGTTTATGGAAATCCCTGGCTTGTCTTGTCCTTGGAATCCATAGCTTGTCTAATCATGGAACCTCATGGCTTGCCCAGTCATGGGGCTCGCAGCTTGAGTAGTTCGTGGGGTCATATAAACGATTTCATAATGTTAAATGAATGATTTCTTAAGATAAGAGATCTTGTGAACTAGTAATAGAGTCTATTGCTGTAAGCCTAGATAGGATGCAGAGAGTGTATCATCGGGGGCAGAACCCGAAACTCGGTCCGGGTAGGCGAGGCACTTGGTTAGGTGAGTAATTTGTACTAATTACTTGCTGAAGCCTGTAATATGATTATTTTCAATTATATTTCCTTTGAGAAAAAGGATGTGAGGTTCCGGCTGTTCTGTCGGGACTGAATATCTTGTTTATTTACTTATTCATTTGTTTATTCGCTTATTTTAATCATTTCAAATTATATCCTACTAGGCCTTTCACTCACGTTTTATGTTTTAAATGTAAACCCCTCCCAGGAGACTCGAGGAGCGGTGCATCGTAGCTGAGTCATGCTACGGATCGATCAATTGAGGATTGTGTTCGTCCTCTGATATAAAGTGTAAGGAATTGAGAAATTCTGTAAACTCATTTAATATTTGGATTTACTAGACTATGGTTGATGTCTGTTGTAATGATTATTTACACGAGCATGTATGTACGATACTGTATGTCCTGTGGGGTGGAGCCCTTTGTGTCAGAGGCTCCTGGATTATGCAATTTATCTATATTTTAATGCAGTCAAGTGTGGGGCCCAGTTGGGAATCTACTTTATTAATCCCTAATCGAGCTCCACGTCACCCAACCCGTTTGGGGGGGGTGTGACAGAAGCATACCTGCTCACACCCCGCCCCATTTTCATATAAGTTCTTGATTTCAATTGTGATGCAGCGATGAAGACCCTGTAGCTGCACGTTCCAGGCGACAAGGGGCGCTCAAAGAAGCAGAGGCCCCGTGAGAGGTCGAGCGAGGCTGCAACGGCTGGTGTCCTGTCGAGGCCTGATTAAGTCCAAACGTGTAAAAAAACAAGTGGTCAATTGTAGTACAATTTGAACGGTCGATCCCACGAGGAGGTGTTAAATTGAACAAGAAATGACTAACAAATAAAAAGCGTTAGGAAAGAAAACAATCAAACAAAGAAAAGAAATGAGTGTTTTTGATGATTTTTTTGAACAATTTAAAATGGAGAACATTCAATAATAAAAAGTTGTAAGGCATTGAGAATCCTCCATATGCTTTGTTCACCTATTTGGATTTTGCTTCATAAATTGACTCAGGTGAAAGTTTCACATCCCAAACAATCAATCGGAAAATAAATATTTGAAGAACATATGAATTAAAAATATATTCGAGTAAATAAAATTCTAACGTTTAGAACTAGGAAAAATCATCTTATGAGAAATCTAAAAGCGACAATATACCGTTGACAATATTGTAGTAAAAGATTACTCATAAAACAATACCTACCACTATATAATATCATCCAATAATCACATAAAAAGAGCTTAACTAGATTTATATAAAAGTTGACAATAAAATATATTGATAAGAGGAAGAAATATGATAAAAGAAAATTATTTACTCAAATATATAAAACTTACAAACCATTGGAGAATCAAAATCCAAACAAACGGATACAAACTGATGAACAATCTCAAGTATTGTGCCTGAACAGCTAGAGCAGGTGAAGAAAACGCCATGTGGCACACTCTGATTCGTCTAGGACAAACGCTTGGAGTACGTGAAATAAAAACTGCTTCAGACGTGACACGTGGCGCGCACTGATTCGCAGAGAGGAAGTAGTGGCCGACAGCTAGGTTTAATTATGACACGTGGCGGACGCTGATTGGGAAGCTGCTGTAACTCAGGACCCACGTGGAGAAGAAAAGAGAACCGGGTGATGCGCGTGTGGAGGAGACTCACACAGGGAGAAGGGCAGTGTGCGCCAAGCGCGCGTGCGCAGGGGCACAGCTGGGTCCCACGTGTTTGTGGCGCAACAGAAAATGACACATGGCAGCGTTTTGAGGCGCGCGCGGCTCGGCTGGTGGATGGCTACTGATAGGCTTCGTTTCTTTTTCTTTTGTTTTTGGCCCAAATGTCTTATTTTCCTACAAAACAAATTAAATTAAATTAAATTAAAATACTTTCACAAAATATTAATTCCACAAAAATATTTAATTAAAACTCAATTTATTTAGCAATTATGAACAATTTAAGTGCATTTTCATGCACATATCACAACCCCCAACCAACTTATTGCTAGTCTCTAGCAATTCAAGTGAAAGAAAAATTATGCCAAGCCGAAAATTCAAATCAAAACCTAGCAAAATCACCTAAGCAATCAAACAAAACATCAGTAAGTAATCAGAAAATGCTATCAAAACTACTTCAGTCATAAGTCTAGAGTTGTGTGTGTGTGCACCAAACCGTATCCCTCTTATCACAATCCACAACACAAATAGCATCGAAAAATTCACCAAGAAAAAGTCTCAACTCCATTTACCACGGGTGTCAGAAATATTTTAATGCAAAGGGTTTTCACTCATGGAGTTGGAAGTCAATCAGTCAATGCTCAAGTGAGAGAAGACAATTTACGGACAAGCTAATAAACAAACATTGATCAAATGATAGGCAAATCACATGTTTGGAATAATTCATTGCTCAAACCATAAACAAACTTTTGGGATTTCATTCTGATCAAAAGGAAGATCTCATAAACAAATAAAGAGCCACAAAATACAAACAAATATACACAAACTTTTTTTGTTGTTTTTTTTTTTTTTTTTTTTTTTTTTTTTTTTTTAAGGCAAGAGACAACATACATTTGATGAAGCTGATGTAGTAAGGCATTCTTTTGACTGGTTGCTATGCAGCCTAAGATGTGATTACAACCAAACTACGTAAACATTGATGATAAAATAATGTTCTTGCTCCTTTTTTTTTTTTTTTTTTCCTTTTTTTTTGAGAAAGAAATACAAAAGAAAAATGATAAATATTTTCAACACATGGCTCAATTCTAAAAATTATTCCTAACCAGAAATCATCCTTCAAGCAAATGTCACAAGTCAAGTGATGGTGCTCCAATAATGATTCAACCAACTCAAAAGATCAATGAAAGTTCAAAAAGTTATTTTCTCAACTCTCACAACTCACCAAAAATGAAAACTTAATCTCGGAAGTTTTTCTCAACTAAATGTGTTAACAACCATCTTACCACAAAGGTCTGGCATGTGCTCAAAAAGAACTCTGAAAATCATTTCTTGGTAATTAAGATAGAAAAAACTGACTCAAACCGAACATTTTGAAATCATACCTAGATAATCTCGCAAAAATTTTGACCCAAAATAATAATAAGACAAAAATTGATCTCACGCATGAATATGCTCACCACCCCTAACCCAAAATCAAACAATGTCCTCAATATCTAAAAATATATGCAATATGAAGAAGAAAGGGAAAGAGAACACCTGGATGATGAACATTGAAACACAGCTGAGCCTCCTAAACTGAATCGCCAAAACACACAAACAAATATAAAAGCACACAAAAACAAACTAAAAATAAAAGCACACAAAGCATACCAAACAAAACAAAGAAACAAAAATATGATACAAAAGTGTTGGAAGAAAACTTCTCAAGTTTGGTAAATCAGAGCCTCGAGAATTATCTCTTCAGCCTGGCTCAAACACTCAATATAGTGCTTCAGTCTTTGGCAATTGACTCTGAATATTCTCCCATCACCCGGATCCTCGACGTCAACAGCACCGTTGGGATAGCCTTATTTCACCACAAATGGACCAGTCCACTGCGACCTCAACTTACCTGGGTGGAAATGTAGGCGGGAGTCATAGAGATGCACCTTCTAATTCGGTTCAAAGTTCTTTCTCAGGATCTGTTTGTCATGTGCCGCTTTCATCTTTGCCTTGTAGATCTTGGAATTGTCATAAGCATCATTTCTTAGCTCCTTAATTTCTGATAGCTGGAGCTTGCAATTTATACCTGCAGAACTAAGATCGAAGTTAAGGGCTTTGATAGCCCAATAAGCCTTATGTTCGAGCTCTATAGGTAAATGACAGGCTTTTCCAAAGACAAACCTATAGGGAGACATCCCAAGAGGGTTCTTGTAAGCAGTACGGTATGCCCAAAGAGCATCAAGAAGATGTGAAGACCAATCCTTATGGTCAGGATTTACCGTCTTTTCCAGAATCTGTTTAATCTCCATATTCGATAAGTCAGCTTGACCATTAGTCTGTGGATGATAGGCAGTTGCAACCTTATGAATGACACCATATTTTAGCATGAGAGCTTCAAAAGATCGGTTGCAGAAATGAGTGCCTTGATCACTAATGATAGCACGCAAAGTACCAAACCTAGATAACACATTCTCTTTCAAGAACTTCACAACAATTGCATTATCATTGGTTCGACACAGCACGGCTTCAACCTATTTAGAAACATAATTCACAGCAAGAAGAATGTAGAGGTAACCAGAAGAAGGTGGAAAAGGTCCCATAAAATCTATCCCCTAATAATCTAATATCTCTATCACAAGAATTGGGTTCAAAGGCATCATATGGCGACGGGACAAGACACCTAACTTTTGGCACCTCACACAAGAATGACAAAACTCATTAGTGTCCTTGAACAAAGTGGGCCAATAAAGACCACACTGAGATTTTCATGACAGTCTTCTTTATAGACAAGTGACCACCACAGGCATCGTTATGACAAAAGTTCAAAATACTAAGAATCTTGTCATAAAAAATGCAACGCTTCATGATTTGGTCGGGGCAATACTTGAACAGGTACGGATCATCCCAAAAGAAATTACGCACCTCAAACAGAAACTTGCGCTTATCTTGGGCATTCCAATCAGAAGGAAGTTCACCGGTCACCAAGTAATTGACGATGTGAGCATACCAAGGCAGCTTAGTGACCGCGAAGAGATGTTCATTGGGGAAGTCATCTCAGATGGCAAGGGCATCAGTAGAATCTTTAAAGTCCAAGCGAGAAAAGTGATCTACCACGACATTTTCAACGTCTTTCTTGTCCTTAATGGTCAAGTCAAATTCCTGCAACAGAAGGATACACCGAATTAATCGCGCCTTAGCATCCTTTTTGGAAAGGAGATACTTAAAGGTAGAATGATATGTGAAGATGGTAATGGGTGAACCAATCAAGTACGCACGAAACTTGTCAAGTGCGAACACTACAGCAAGTAACTCTTTCTCAGTGGTTGAATAATTCATTTGAGCGTTGTTAAGAGTTCGGCTAGTGTAGTACACAACAAAAGGCTTCCCATCCCTCCTTTGACCTAGGACAGCCCCAACAGCATGGTTGCTTACATCACACATGATCTCAAATGGTAAGCTCCAATTTGGTGACTGAATGATAGAGGCGGAAGTTAATTTTGCCGCAAGTGTTTGGAAGGCATCCTCACACTTATGCGTCCACTCAAAAGCGGCATCTTTGGCCAGGACATTACATAATGGACGAGAAATTGTTGAAAAATTATGTATGAACCTCCTATAAAAACTAGCATGCCCTAGAAATGACCAAACTTCTTTAACAGTCTTTGGGGTGGGCAAATTGGAGATAAGTTCAATCTTAGACTGATCAACCTCAATCCCTTTCTCAAAAAAAAACATGCCCTAAGACTATGCCTGATGGTACCATGAAGTGGCACTTCTCCTAGTTAAGCACAAGGCCTTCCATTTCACATCTCGTCAGAACAGCTTCTAAATTGAAAAGGCACGAGTCGAAGGAGTCGCCGAAGATGGTTAAGTCATCCATGAACATTTCCATGCACTTCTCAACCATGTCACTAAAAATGCTCATCATGCACCTCTAGAATGTGGCTGGTGCATTACACACTCCAAATGGTATATGCCGAAAAGCATAAGTTCCAAAAGGACAGGTAAAAGTAGTCTTATCTTGATCCTCTAATGCGATCTCGATCTGATAGTAACCTGAGTTGCCATCAAGAAAGCAATAGTAAGGATGACCAGCCACACGTTCTAGGATTTGGTCAATGAATGGAAGCGGGAAGTGATCCTTGCGGGTGGCGGCGTTTAGCTTTCAGGAGTCAATGCACATGCACCAACCTGTCACAGTCCTTGTGGGAACAAGAGCCCCTTTCTCATTCTCCACCACTATCACCCCTGATTTCTTGGGCACTACCTGAGTTGGACTGACCCACTTGCTATCGGCAACTGGATAGATGATTCCTACATCCAGAAGCTTCAAGACTTCATTCTTCGCGACTTCTTTTATTGTCAGGTTCAGTCTCCTTTGGGGATCCCTTCATGGGTTAACCCCATCTTCCAAGTTAATGTGATGGGAGCAAATTAAGGGGCTAATACCTTTAATGTCAGCAATCGTCCAACCTAATACTGATTTGTGTTCACGCAGCATGTCAACTAACTGCTGCTCTTGGAATGCATCAAGTTTAGATGAAATGATTGCAGGAAAGGTATCACCAGCTCCCGGGAAGACATGTTTCAGATCCTTAAGCAATTGAACCAACTCGAGGGTTGAGGTCTTTTCGGTGGATGGTTTTGGCTTGTCTTTCTCTCAAGGTAGCTCTTCAAAGCATGGTTGCCAAAACTTGGTTCTTCTGCCTTATGAGTCTTTGAAAATGGCAACATTGTTGGCCAACTCATTAGGATCAGAACTCTCAGATTCAGAAATGGGGAGGAAATCGTCAAGATCATCAAAATTCCTATACAATTGAACCTCCTCCAAGACGAGTGTGTCAATTAGAAACGTTTGGTGGCACTCGTCATCATCATGCGGTTGCCTTGCAATGTGAAACACGTTCACCTCCAAAGTCATGTTCCCAAAAGATATCTTCATCAGACCATTCCTACAGTTGATGAGAGCATTGGTTGTAGCGAGGAAAGGTCTTACGAGGATAATGGGAATCTACTCACCACGGATTGAGTATCGAAGACTAGAAATTCAATATGGTAATATAACTTATCAACTTGAACCAAAACATCCTCAACTATCCCCTGGGACTTCTTGATTGATCTATCAGCTAGCTGCAGAACCACAAATGTGGGCTTAATTTCTCCAAGACCAAGTTGTGAGTAGACAGAATATGGAATGAGGTTAACACTCGCTCCTAGATTAAGCAAAGCTTGGCTGAACTCATGTGTCCCAATCTGACAGGAAATTGTGGGACAACCAGGATCTTTGTATTTGGGCGGTATTTTCTGCTCGATCACCGCGCTTACCTGTTCTGTCAAGAATATTGTCTTCTTGACATGATGCTTCCTTTTAACAGTGCACAGATCCTTGATAACCTTAGCCTAAGCAGGCACTTGCTTGATTGCATGAAGCAAAGGAAGATTAATCTTCACTTGAGTCAAGTGCTCTAGGATCTCACTTTAGTGTTCCAGCACTTTCCCAGTTTGACGCAGAGCTTGGGGAGAATGCACCTTTATCGAAACATTTGTTGGCTCATTTGTTTCGGGGACAACTTCCTTACTACTCGAAGTGGTGGCACTTGTTGACGGTTTACCACTATGAGTAATGATGGCATTCACCTCATTTATACTTTGATTATCAGAATAAGAGGTTTCTGCCATATGTTGGCCCTTTGGGTTTGACTGAGCTTGTGAAGGGAACTTGCCACGTTCTTAAATGGCCAAAGCTCCAGTTAGCTTCATGGTTTGACTCTTCATCTCTTTACTTTCCTCCACCATTTGCGCGAATAGTGCCTCAAACTTTTGATTCGTCTTACTCTGCGCCTCCATGAAAGATTGCAAGGTGTTCTCAAGAGAACTCCTTAGCTGTTGCGAATTGTATTGATGTGCAGAATACGTCTTTGGTGGTTGCGGCTGTTGCTCAATTCTCCATTGTCCTCCTGATGGTTGCGCTTGGTTGGAGTCTCGCCAACTGAAGTTTGGATGGTTTCTCTAGCCATGATTGTATGTGTTAGAGAAAGGTTTGTTGTATATCCCTAAGGCATTGCATTGCTCCTCGTAAACCCTTCCCATTTCATTGTAAGCAGGGTAATCCTTAGCTAGATGTTCCACCCCTCCACAAACGAAGCAGGGCTCTTGTATCTCTGCCCTAGCAACCATGTGAATTCCTCTACCTTCTTTGGGTTTGAGGGTCTCAATTTGTCGTGTCAAAGACTCAATTTAGGCTTTGAGATTGTCCTCTTCCCTTAGTTGATAGATTCCAGCTGGTCGAGATTGATTGGTGCTGTCAGTAACACTTGGACCAGTCCATGTATGAGCTTTTTCGGCTAACTCATGAAGATATTCAAAAGTCTCTTCGGGGTCTTTTTGGAGAAACTCACCATTGCACACCATCTCCATAAACTGGTGCTCTCGGATCGTGTGTCCTTCATAGAAGTAACTGACGAGGCGCCAACTTTTGTAACCATGGTGAGGACACTAATTTAACAGATTCTTGAACCGTTTCCAAACTTGATATAGAGTTTCATTGTCATTTTGGGTAAAGGTTGAGATATGTCGCTTCAGACCATTGGTCTTATGGCGAGGGAAATATGTGTTGAAAAATCATGTCGTCATTTCTTCCCAAGTTCTAATAGACCTAGGTCGCAGAGAATGCAACCAGCTTTTAGCCTTGTCCTTCAAAGAGAAAGGAAAAAATTTCAATCGCACAAAATCCACGGCTTCAGCTCCGTTGTGAAAAGTGGCCACCACTTCTTCAAACTCCCTAATATGTATGTATGGATTCTCACTTTCTAACCCATGAAAGGTCGGCAAAAGTTGGATCATGCCCGGCTTGAAATCCAAATTCGACATATTAAGGGGAAACATTATACATGACAGTGTGGCCGTACGCGTAGGGTGAAGATAATCGTTCAACGTCTTCTGCTGGCCCTCCTCGTTTTGAGCCATCGCGAACGAATTTTCAACTGCTAATAAGGTTGGGGTCGAGGGAGGACCAGATGTATGGGAAGAAACTTCACTAGGGTTTTCTAGTCTTCTTGCAAATCTCCCTAATTCGTCTCTATAACGATTCATTCATTCTATAAAGTTTCACTTTTTTTTAATTTTTTTAATTTTTAATTTTTTTAATTTTAAAAAAAAAATTTGAAACAAAGAAAACAATAATGTAGAACCGCGAATCGCAACCCCCAAGAGTGCTCCCAGGAAAGACTGGTGGCGTAGAACGCTAATAGGAACCAGCCTTGATAAGTGCACAAATTTGCACTTTTAATGTTCATAATTGTCAAATTATTTTATCAAATTTGTGATTTTAATTTTAAATATTCCTAAATTTAGAGGATTTAATTTTAATCAGATTTATTTTATTTTTCAGATTTTTGAAGAAAACAATTAGATTTCGGCTAGTTTACCAAGCATAACCCAAAAGTTGAGCCTAATTCAGCTCACTAAGAAGCCCATCAGAAGACCAGTCCGCCAGCCGAGCGTCCGAGCCGCGCCGAGCCTCTAAGTCGCGTCAGTCCATCCGCCACGTGTCGCGGACTGCATGAACCAGACGAATGGGCCCAGCTGCACCTGCTTCCACGCACGCTTGGCGCGCACCGCCGGTCTCCGTGCGCGAGTCTTCTCCACGCGCGCGTCTGGCGATTTTCCTTCTTCTCCGCGTGGGTCCCGCATTGCAGGTACTTCCCAATCAACGCTCGCCACGTGTCCGCCCGTTCAGCAGCTCTCCAACCAAGCTCCGCCAGGTGTCGCGTGGGTCTCGCATGCAGCATTTTCCTCCCACACTCGCCATGTGTCCTAAGCTGTGCAGACCCTTTCCTTTCCACAAATCAGCGCGCGCCATGTGTCCACAGCGAGCAACGTTTCTTTCTTCTCCGAACGCCACGTGTCCCGCCCGTTGAGTCTCTTCAGCCAGATGCGTTTGTGTCCGTTCTGATGGCATTTCTCCGCAATTATCAGCCTTTACCACCAAATTGAAGTCTTGTAAATCCAATTTATTTGGATAAACCGTTCCTTCTCTTTCTTCTTATTTCTGTTTGCAACCCTTAACATGGCCAAGAAACTCTATAAATAGGGCCATGTCAAGGTGTTTAAGGGGTTGATGTTTTTGAGCTTAAGTTTAGACATTTTCTCTAATTGGTGAGGTTAGAGAGGAACCTATATGTGAAGTGATCTTGAGTGGATTTTGATTCTCCATTTGTTCTCCAAAGTTTATATATTTGAGTGATTAATTTTCTTCTATCTTCTTCTAATTTCTCATATCAACATATTTTATTGTCAACTTTTATATAAATCTAGTCACGCTCTTTTTATGTGATTGTTGCATGATATTATATATTGGTATGTATTGTTTTATGAGTAGTCTTTTACTGCATTATTGCCAATGGTATATTGTCGCTCTTAGATTTCTCTTAAGAGGATTTTTCCTAATACTAAACGTAAGAATTTTATTCACTCGAATACATTTTAATTCACATGTTCTTCAAATATATATTTTCCGATTGTTAGTTTGGGATATGAAACTTTCAATTGAGTAATCTTGAAGATCAAAATCCATTCGGGTGAACAAAGCATATAGGGGAATCTCGACGCCTTACTGGTTTTAAATATAATTTTCTCCTATATTTTTCTTAAACTTTAACTTCTCAACAAAAATTTCATTCTCTTTTATTTTTACTTTATTATTTATCTCCTAAAGCTTTTTATTTGCTAATCATTTCTTGTTTAATTTGTCACCTCCTTGTGGATACGACCGCCCTAACTGTGCTACCGCGACCGCTTTATTTTCAACACGTTTGGGCGTAATCAAGCCTCCTAGACAGAATTCCTTTAGTTTGTACTTTTCAACGTTTCCACAAAATTGCTTGAAAAATTTATTAAGTTTTATGACGTATTTTATGAAATGCTAAATGTTAGGTGTTAGTAGTTAATACTATTCTAAAACCTAAGGTTACACAAATTATGACAAATTAAGATTCCTAATTTAATGTCTAAATTAGTCACTTAAAAGTCACAATTTAAAAATTAATACAAATTATGGATGAAAAATTAAATAGCAATTCTAGCAATTAAGAAATAAATTAAAACTATGAACAAAGAAACGGAAAAAAAAAAAAAAAAAAAAAATTAATGTGCAAATTAACAAGAACAAAAACAGCAAGTAAAAAGAACAAACGGTATTTATTTAAAGAAAACAAAAACTGATAAAATCATTGAACTAAAACAAATTTAATAAAGATTATAAAACAAAAACAATGTAACGAAACAAAGAAGAAGCAAACTGACAATTACATAACAACTAGAGAGAAAACTAACGACTATCCTAAATCAATTAACACTACTGCAATACTAAGAAAGTAAAAAAATAAAATAAAATGAAAACTAACAAATGGACAAAATTGGAGTAACAAAAACGAAAACTAATAATAATTGTAAATGAAAAGTCAAACTAACAGAAACTTTTTTTTTTTTTTTGAAAACAAAATAAAATGAAAAAGAACCTAACAAATTAATGAAGAAAAACTAAGCTAACTACCGAGAGAAGAAAAACCAACAACTTGAACAAGAAACACAAATAAGCAAACATGCTAAACAAAAAGATTAAAATAAATAAAGACTGAGAACTTACTTCTTTGGCTAATTATCTACTGAACAATCTTGTTGACGCACCTCCCTGGCAACGGTGACAAAATTTAATTACGCCCAAACGTGTACAAAAACAAGCGGTCAATTGTAGTACAATTTGAATGGTCGATCCCACGAGAAGGTGTTAAATTGAACAAAAAATGACTAGCACATAAAAAGCGTTAGGAAAGTAAGCAATCAAACAAAGAAAAGAAATGATTGTTTTTGATGATTTTTTTGAACAATTTAAAATGGAGAAAATTCAATAATAAAAAGTAGTAAGGCATTGAGAATCCTCCATATGCTTTGTTCACCTATTTGGATTTTGATTCATAAATTGACTCAATTGAAAGTTTCACATCCCAAACAATCAATCAGAAAATAAATATTTAAAGAACATATGAATTAAAAATGTATTCGAGTAAATAAAATTCTAATGTTTAGAACTAAGAAAAATTATCTTATGAGAAATCTAAAAGCAACAATATACTGTTGGCAATATTGTAGTAAAAGACTACTCATAAAACAATACCTACCAATATATAATATCGTGCAACATCACATAAAAAGAGCTTGACTAGATTTATATAAAAGTGGACAATAAAATATATTGATAAGAGGAAGAAATATGATAAAAGAAAATTATTTACTCAAATGTATAAAACTTACAAACCATTGGAGAATCAAAATCCAAACAAGCTTACTACACATATAGGATCATCTCTAGCCTCACCCAAGTACTCTAGCCTAGCTTGCACATAATTCTCCCAAAATTCTAAAGAGAAAATATGAGAATAAGAGCAAGAAAATAAGAGAAAAAGTGTAAGAATTTAAGCTCAAAATCAACAACCTAATACACTTAACAAAAGCCCTATTTATAGAGTTTTGGGAATGCTAAAAAAAAACTATCAGCAGAAAATAAAAATGTACAAACAGATCCCAATAAATTAGAATTTACAAGGCTTAATTTTGAGAGTAAAAGTTGATTATGATGGGAAGAAAAACCATCACAACGGATACAAACTGATGAACAATCTCAAGTATTGTGCCTGAATGGCTAGAGCAGGTGAAGAAAATGCTACATGGCACACTCTGATTCGTCCAGGACTGACGCTTGGAGTACGCAAAATAAAAAATGCTTCAGACGTGACATGCGACGCGCATTGATTCATGGAGAAGAAGAAGTGGCCGACAGATGGGTTTAATTATGACATGTGGTGGATGCTGATTAGGAAGCTGCTACAATGCGGGACCCACGCAGAGAAGAAAAGAGAACCGGGTTACATTCGCATGGAGGAGACTCGCAAAGGAGGAAGGGCAGTGTGCGCCAAGCGCGCATGCGCAGGGGGATAGCTGGGTCCCACGCATCTGCGGCGCAATAGAAAATGACACGTGGCAGGGCTGTAAGGCTCGCGCGGCTCGGCTTGGCATGGCTCAGCTCGGCTGGTGGATGGCTGCTGATGGGCTTCATTTTCTTTTTCTTTTGTTTTTGGTCCAAATGTCTTATTTCCCTGCGAAACAAAATAAATTAAATTAAAATAAAATACTTTCACAAAATATTAATTCCACGAAAATATTTAATTAAAACTCAATTTATTTAGCAATTATGAACAATTTAAGTGCATTTTCGTGCACATATCAAGGCCTTAGACTATGGTAGAGCCTTCAGTTACCCGGGAGACACCGAGGCCAAAGAGGCCTTGACCGGCGGAAACACCAGCAGTGGAGACTGAGCCATCCCCGATGATCGATATTACTAATGCTCCTAAGGCCCCTCCGCCCAAAGAACGTCTATTGCTTCTCGGGGCAAGGGTCCTAGATCCACAGTTCATTGTTGTTGACGTCCTTCCAGCCCAGATCGAGGTGGACCTAAGTCTGCCCCCGCACTTCTCCGTCGTCTTCCAGGTTTTATATGAGTCCTTTTTTGAGCAGGACTGGGAGAACACTACTCGGGCTTCTCTAATCGGCCGCACGCATCAGCAGATCTCTCTTTACATCCATGTGTGCTTCGTCGTCTATATGCTATATGCATTTTTGTTTCTTTCTCTTTTTTTTTAACAGATTTCTTCTAATTTGGCAGTCCTTTGTCCTCTATCTCCTTAACTTTATCAATATGGTTAAGGTGGAAGAGAGAAGTAAGGGAATGGACCATATCAAGGGGCACTTGAAGGCTCTCCTCAAAAAAGAGAGAGGCAATAAGGAGGAGACCTCAAATAAGCTTACCCTCGTTGTCAAGGAGCTAGAGGCAGCGAAAGTTGATCTAGAGAATGCCTTGAAGGAAGTCGACGTAGTTCGTAAACAAGCTGATAATTCTAAGGATGTCTTCTGAAAGGAAGGATACAACCTAGGCAAGCTGGATGGCTATAACCTTGGCAAGGAGGAGGGGGTCAAGGAGTTTGTAACCTCTGTTAAATTTGCTCAAAAATAACGCAGATGTTGCTGCTAAAGCCGTCGAGGATTTCAAATCCTCTGAAGAGTTACATGATATGCTTGCTAGTCACATGCTGTCTATTAGCAAGCAAATTATGGCTAAAATTAACAAGCACCTCACTGGCCTCAACTTGGACTTCCTCTACGAGCCCCCTTCTGACGACGAAGGTTCTCCTGCCGAAGGTGGGGGCGACGAGGGCAGCAGTGGAGCTGGAGAAGCTGTAGCTGATGGTGGTGAAGGCCGTGAAGGTGGTAGAGGTGACGAAGCCTAGGATGCTGGGTGTTCATACATAATTTCTATTTTTGTAATATTGTTTTTTACTATCTAGACAATGGATTTTTATCCTATATGTACGTTATTATTTTTACTATGACTTAATTTTTCTTTATTGATCTACTTTATAATAATTATACACCAAGGGTCTTCGGTTAACTCCTCAAAAGAGGGTAACCTTTAATCTACCGAGTGCCCTTTAGGGCCCTTAGTGAATTTATGAATCTGCTAAATATTAAAGCCTCTCTTCCTTGGAGGAGTCGGCTTTCTGAATGCCCCTTGGGGCTTTTGGCACAAATCTGAGAATTGTGATAAGTATTAAAGCCTCTCCTCCTTGGAGAAGTCAGCTTTCTGAACACCTCTTGGGGCTTTTGGCAAAATTCTAAGAATTATGCTATGTATTAAAGCCTCTCCTCCTTGGAGGAATCAACTTTCTGAATGCCCCTTAGGACTTTTGGTAAAATTCTAAGAATTGTGCTAAGTATTAAAGCATCTCCTTCTTGGAGGAGTCAGCTTTCTAAACGCCCCTTGGGGCTTTTGGCAAAATTCTAAGAATTGTGCTCAATATTAAAGCATCTCCTCCTTAGAAGAGTTAACTTTCTGAACGCCCCTTGGGGCTTTTGGTAAAATTCTAAGAATTTTTCATATTTTTATATATTTTTTCATAGTTTGTAAACCCAAGCTGCCCCCCATGTCCGTATGAAAATCATGATTTTTAGGCGGGCATGTTATTAAAGGATTGATTTCTTCGCACTCTTTTTGGACACTTGCTATGAATAAGCTTCGTTTATATTAATGAAATGCCAAGCACAATTAAAGCGTGTAAGAATTCATACACTATTGGTAGTACAGTTTTAGCTGCTCTGCATGCCATGGGTTTTGAATCCGTTTGCCGATGAGGCTTTCTAGAACGTAGGTCCTAGGGCGTAGCACCTCCCTTACGCAGTAGGGTCCTTCCCAAATCTGGCTCAGGGGACCAGTATTTTTTGGTTTAGTGTTCTGCATCACCCTTTTTAATACCAGATTTCTTGGGATGAACCTTCTTTGTTTAACCTTCTTGTCTTAGTATCGTGTTGTCCTCTGTTGGTAAGCGGCGAGTCGTAATTGAGAGTCGAGTCTTTTTTCTTCCAACAGGTCAAGTTCTTCATTCATGGCTTCCATGTTTGTGTCGTCATCGTCCACAACCATTCTCAAAGTCGGTGTCTCAATCTCCACAGGGTGTATAGTATCAATTTCGTACACCTTAGAGAATGATTTTTCACCCGTGGTAGTTCGACTCGTCATTCTGTATGCCCACAAGACTTTTGGAAGTTCTTCAACCCATTTTCCCTTTAAGTCATTGAGCTTCTTCTTCAGGGTATACATTAGGATTTTGTTGATGGCCTTCACTTGGCCATTGGGCTGCGGATGTATTGGGGCTGAAAAGTTCTTTTGTATGCCTAAGTCATCACAGAATTTGCACGTCGAGTCATTTTCAAACTGTTTCCCGCTGTCAGAAATAATCGAGTGTGGAACGTCGAACCTGTATACAATGTTGTTCCATATGAAGCTAGTCCAGGCTACCTTGGTAGTCGAAGTAACAGCTTTCGCCTCGACCACTTAGTGTAGTAGTCTACAGCGACGATGGCAAACTTAAGGCCTCCGGGTGCGAGAGGTAAAGGTCCGATCAGGTCGATCCCCCATTTGGCAAAAAGCCATGGGTAAGAATGGAAGTTAGGTTCTCCAGGGGCGCTCTAGGAATCGTGGCATATCGTTGGCACTTATCGCAACATCGAGCGTATTGAAACATGTCTTTTTTAAGTGTAGGCTAATAGTACCCCTGCCTCAAAACCTTCAGAGCTAACGATTACCCCCAGTATGATTACCACACTCTCCTTCATGGATCTCCTAGAGAACTTCTTGCGCCTCATGATCATCTAAGCACCGCTGCAAGGGTGTTGAGAAGCCTTGTCTGTATAGCAAACCATCATATAGTAGGTACCTGGCGGCTCTATAACTGATCCTTCTGGCCTCACCTCTGTCATTGGCCAGCTCTGCGTCCATCAAGTACCGGATGAGTGGTGTCATCCAGTTTCCAGCTGCCTAAATTGCCAGGACTTCCACTGCCTCATCAATAGTCGGTCGTTCCAGTTCTTTGATAGGGACGACCCCTATTAGGTCCAAATCCTTTAAGGATGACAGTTTAGCCAAGGCATCGGCATTTGTATTCTCGGCTCTTGGCACCTGCTGTATCTCATAGATTTTGAATTTTGCAAGCTCTTCCTTTACATTCCTTATATAGGCCCCCATCCTTTTCTCTACGTGCATGATACTCCTCCTTTACCTGCCCCACCACTTATTTAGAGTCACTAAAAATTTCAAGTCTCTCAATCTTAAAATGACTTGCTAACCACAACCCTGCAATCAGCGCCTCATATTTCGCTTCATTATTTGACGCCTTAAATTTGAATCGTACCGTCTAGGTGATTTTGTGATCTTCTAGGCTTATTAGCATAACACCAGCTCTTGACCCAGTTTCATTCCACACTCTATCCATATAAAGCTTCCATCATATTTCCTTAATTTCTTCATCGGTGGCTAACGTCGGTCTATGGGAGAACTCTGCCAGGAAGTCTGCCAATGCTTGTCCCTTGATCGCCACCCTTGGTATGTATTCGATATCGAATTGACTCAGCTCCACCGACCATTTCAAGAGTCGACCTGAGGTTTCAGGTTTTTGTAACACTTGCCTTAGCAGGTGGTTTGTTAGGATCCGTATAGTGTGGGCTTGAAAATAGTGTCGAAACTTCCTCGAGGCCACCATCAAGGCAAGAGCTAACTGTTCCATCTTGGTATATCTTGACTCGGCATCTAAGAGCTTCTTGCTTACATAGTAGATCGGTAACTGGATCCCTTCTTCTCTTATCAGTACTGAGCTTACGGCATGCTTTGATAAGGAAAGGTATAAGCTTAACTTCTCGCTGGATATAGGTTTTGATAGGATTGGAGGCCTGCCAAGGTGCTCCTTCAGCTTTTGAAAGGCCTCTTCACATTACGGTGTCCACTCAAAATACTTGCCTCCCTTCAAGGCATCAAAGAAGGGAACGCATTTATCTGTCACCTTAGATATGAATATATTAAGGGCGGGGACGCATCCTGTCAACCTTTGGACCTCTTTCGGTTTCATGGGCGACCACATATCGTGCAAAGCTTTTATCTTCTCTGGGTTAGCCTCTATTCCCCAGTTACTGACCATGAAGTCAAGAAACTTTCCTAACCCGACCCCAAAAGTGCATTTTAAAGGGTTTAGCTTCATGCGATACTTCCTTAACACAGCAAACATTTTCCCCAAATGGTCGACGTGTTGTTTTGCCTTGACGCTTTTTACCAACATATCATCGACATACACCTCCATTGTTTTTCCAATTTGTTTAGCAAACATCTTATTCACTAGCCTCTGGTATGTTGCCCCTGCATTCTTTAAGCCAAAGGGCATTACCTTATAGAAATAGAGGCCTCTGTCTGTTATGAACATCATATGCTCTTCATCAAATGGATGCATTGGAATTTGATTATAGCGAGAGTAGGCGTCCATAAAACTTAACAGCTCGTGCCCAGCAGTGGTGTCGACCATCTGATCTATTTGGGAGAGTGGGAAACCGTCTTTTGGATAGGCTTTGTTGAGGTCACTGAAATCAACATATGGTCTCCACGTCCCATTACGTTTGATTACCAGGATAGAGTTTGAAACCCATCTAGGATAGTGAGCCTCCCTGATGAAGCCATTATTGATGAGTTTATCGACCTCTTCCTTTAACGCCTCACACCTTTCTGGGTTCATTGGTCAGCGTTTCTGACGTTTTGGGGGATACATGGGGTCAACGTTTAGAGTGCGACACATGACTTGAGAGTCGGTGCCTTCCATGTCTACGTGTGTCCAGGCAAACACATCTAGGTTTCTTTTCAGGAAATCCTCGACCTCAATTCTGAGCACCGGAGGTAGATTCGATCCTATCTTTAGTACCTTCGCCAGTTCCCCCTGATCCACCTGGACTTCCACCAACTGTTCGATTGGTTGGGACCATGTTTCTTCCGTGACTCTAGGATCTATGTCCTCAACTAGTCCTTATTGTACCATTCTCACCTTTGTTTCCCTGGTTGATCATACCCGCGTATGGCGTCTGAGTATGCCACTCTGGACTCATATTGGTTGCTCTTCATTTCTCCTACACCATTGGGGGTTGGGAACTTGACCTTTTGGTGATAAATGGAGGTTATCGCCCTTAGTGCCTGAAGAGTCGGCCTTCCGATTACGATGTTATACTGTGAGCCTCTTTTTATCACCACAAAATTCACCATTGGGGTTGCTTGCTTAGGTTTCTCTCCCGTGGTTACGGGCAGCCAGATCATCCCTTAGGGGATAACTGAGTCCCCTGTAAACCTGAATAATGGCCGGGATAGTTTCTCCAATTGCTCCTTTGGGATCCCTATTTTTTTAGGCAATCAAAGTATAAGATGTCCATCGAGCTTTCATTATCTATCAGGATTCTACATATGGTGTGGTTTCTAATCACTACCTCCACTACCAAGGCATCATTATGTGGGAAATGTACACCATTTGCATCATCCTCGATGAAAGCTACTTCAACACTGCCAAATTTTGTCGTCTTGGCTGATTTGGTGGTCGAGAGGTACCTCTCCTGGTACACCTGTCTTGCCTCATGGGCATAACTTTTCTGAGATCTCCTCGAATCCCCCCTGAGGTACGGTCCTCCATGTATGGTTCTTATGATGTTGATTGGTTTGCGGTCTTCTCCCTGCCGATTATTCTCCTAGCATCAACTGTCATTTCCAGGGCCATGGCCTCACCTTTCAACCTTGAATTCTTGCAGCCTTCCTTCACAGATTAACTTTTCGATTTCGTCCTTAAGGTCGGCGTAGTCGTTGGTGTTGTGGCCGACGTCACCGTGGAACCCACAATACTTGCTTTGATTCATTCGATTTGGATCTGACTTCATTGGTTTAGGTCGACATAGTAAGTTTCCTCGTCTGACCTGATTGAATACCTCCTCGACGTCTATGGTAAGCTCGTGATAGGAGTGATACCATTGGAATGGCCGAGGCGTTCGATTTTACTCTTGCCTCGGCTTCTTTGTTTCCGGAGGGTTTGGCACCAACGCGGTCTGCTTGTCTCCATTTTCCCCGCCTCGTCGTTTCTGACTATCTTGCTTTCCTGAGGTCGATCCTTGTTCTGTTCCTTTGTTTTTTATTGGACCTATGCTCGAGATCGTTCTCGTTGGCTTCATCAGTGTTGATATACCCCTGTGCCCGTGCCAGAAATTCTTTGTAGGTGGCTGGTGGCTTTCGGTTTAGGTCACGCTTAAACGGCGTGGTCTTTTTCATACTAGACAGAGCCCCCATCAGAGCCTCTCGGTCGGTCATATCCGTTGTAGCAGCTACAGCTTCCCGATACCTTGCAAGTCATTCTTTTAATGACTCGTTTTGTTTTTAGTATACCATCTTCAGGTTTTGCTTCGATGGGATATACTTCTTTACCCCAATGAACTAAAAGGAAAAGGTTTCTTTCAGCTTCTCTCAGTTGAAGATAGACTCTGATTTGAGTGTCCGGAACTATCTTAGTACAAAGTCCGTCAATAATTAATAATAAAAGTTTGTTTATTTATTTTTTATTTTTTCGCTCTGCTAAGCCTGCTATTTTATACCCTGAATGTAATTGTATTCTTATTTAATAATTGAAATATATTTAAAAAATTATGCTCCGCCATTAATTAGTCACAATATTAGATCGCATGATACTATGGCCATTGCCTTTATTTCGAGCTGCAACTATGGATCCATTCTCTCTCTATCTCTCTCTCTCTCTTCCAGCGGGAGTGAGGAGTGAGGAGTGTGAGTGTGAAGTAGGTGAAACTCTAACTCCATTGACATTAACTCCCAAGGTGTCAGCATGGCGTTGGATTGATGATATCAAAACAACAGCATGCACGGAGCAATTATACATTAAGCTTTAGAACCCCCCTGCGAGGGAAAATTGCACGGATCCCTAGGAAATGCAGTTGGGTGGTTTAAACCAAGGAAAGCCTCTCTCTTCTCTCTCTCTCTCTCTCTCTTTCTTGCATTTGTTGCCTGACACTTGTGGTTATTCACCGCTTCTTCTTCATCAGTGAGATTATTACTACGCCATGCAAATATCCCAATAACACCTCAAACATTTTGCTTTGGAAACTGTACTAACTCTCCAATTCACTCACCACTGTCACTTCTCTCTCTCTCTCTCTCTCTCTCTCTCTCTCTCTCTCTCTCTCCTTCCCAGCTCCTTTATGATCTCTGTCTCGAAAAACCCACCAGAAAGATCCATATTAACCCTATATATCTCTGTATCCAGATTTAATCCGAGTAATCCCATCATTTTAACTTCCGTACCAGCTAAGTACTTCAGACTTTCAGAGTTCAGATATATATATACATGGCTCTAAATGAATGAGTCTTCGATTTGGCAAATGGCAGTTGTCTTAACCAAAAATGAGGTGCAAGAAGACAAAGGAAGAGCTTCGTTTTGACACGAGCGCTAATGTTTTCCTTGCAGTAAAAATTCCTTGTATACACATATAAGAATAATACTAGGGACACATACTTTAATTTCAATTTTTATACTAATTGATATGATTGTTATCATTTTATATCAGTAGATATTTAAAATATTATCACATTTATTGATTAGAAATTGTATTTATTAATAAAATAATAATAACTCACATGTCACATTAATTAGTACATAAAAATTAATATTTGAGTTAAGTGTTTCTAATATTATTCATACATATTGAGAAATATATATGCCTTAATGAGTCATACATATAATTTAGATTGTGGACCCCCTTTCTTTAAAATGGGGTGAATCTTTCTTGCATCTAACATATTACAATAATAACTTGATATTAATTAGTACGAAAATTTGGTGTTCCTAATACCACCACATGTGGTCAACCTTATTGATATACTTTTCAAAATATTGTAGATAATAAATTAGAAATAATTACATGACTCTTAAAACTTCTTGTTTAAGATATTTCTCCAAGTTAAAAATTTTGTCCTGATCTGTCCATTTTATGATTTTGAGATCATATCATTCTAGATATCTCATTTTCAATATGAGTGGTTATAAATTTGTTTCTAACTGAGGGTGGTTAACAAAAAATAAGGATTCCATTACAGGTTAATTTTATGGACTTATGTCTAAACATCACAACTAGTGGATATATATATATATATATATATATATATATATATATATATATCCCTCCTCGCCAATACAACATTTGTGGTTTGTAAAATCTCCCTCCCCAAAAAACCCCTACTCCAGCCCAAATCTTAGGCAACATCCGTCCTTAATATGCTCACCTTATTATAATAAATTCTTATATAAACTATCCCTCCATTGATATGAAAGTCAAAAACAAATATTTCGTTGATAGACTAATCAATAGCTAGATCACTACTTAAAGAGTTTTTTTACCCGCCTGTTGCTTCATCTAATTATCGAATGTAATAATCTGGTTTTCAAAAAGATATATATAATGATAATAACAAACTAGCATTTATCTACAAACAAACATTTTTCAAGTTTAATTAACGATTGATATCATTAATCCATAATAGCCTAACTTGCCGACCAACAAAGAGCGTCGCTTCTCCTCTCTAGTAGTGTTATAGGTCTCTTAATCTCGATCGATCAGAACTCTTCGTCAATTATAGAGGTGTTAGTGAAAGAGCTCTTTATATGCTCGAAATTAGGTGTGCCCTTTCAGTTTCCGATTGTCAGAATTTAGTGCACATACCTTGAGCATTTAATTTGAAAGTATACTGGTGAATATGATCTTTTGTTAGGATCGAGTCTCCTTCTATTTCAGGGAGATTCATGTCAACATTAGTGTAAAGAATTTATGTTTTGAGTTGAAATGAAATTTGCCTTTCAAAAAGAAAAAATAATCCATAATATTTAATTAAAATACTTGAAGGGCTTTGCATAGATATTCATATATTTACTCTGTTTAATACACCAAAACACCATCAGAAACCAAACGTACATATATGTGGTCACACTTATAGTAAAAAAACAACCCCAGAAGTTGATTTCTGATTCATTTTTAGTCCTCTGCCATTTCATGATTTTTCCTATTTTACACATATGACAAAACACTAATCCTAAATTCCTAATTCAGAAGGCTTAGAGTGCTCATGGACTTGACGGCGGCAACTTTCGGGGCCGGAATTGAACTGCTTTGGCGGGAGGGAAGTGAGTGGACGTACTTGCAGTTTGGGCAAGAAGGAGAGGATTTGGAGAGTATGACAAGAAGATGGCAATTCAGACAAGCCAAGGCGACCATGTTACTGTTACTATTCCCTGCCGCAGAGGAGCTTTGCTTCTTCACCTGATCGGAGCCTCGGTGATTGTCGGAGAAAGTCGAGATGTTGAGCTCTAGGTCTAATGCCGTCGTCTGCTCCATCGGAAGTGGCCAGTTCCAGCTCTTCCTCAGTGTTTTTCTGTTCAAGTAGTACATTTTTCCTGACTGCAAAAATAATACCAAATTCCCAATTAAAAAATGTACACATCAGTCTGAGTTGAGCGAGTCTGAGCTGAACGAGGGACGGTCTGCTCTGATATCATGTTAAATGAATAAAAAAAAAAAAAAAAAAATGATCTTATCTTAAAATGGTCTAATTAGCTTTTTGTATCAGATAACACTATTAAAAAGATAAATTAAAGAATGTAAACCTAGCTATTTAGTAATATTTGTATATATAAAAATTAAATCACACCAAATAGAACGAGGGAAGATATACATATATATATATGGAGTGAGAGAGAGAGATAGAGAGATTTACTTCAAGATCAAGGCATTGCTCCCAATCCAACGGCAGAGGATCTTTGAGCTGAAGATCAACGCTTGCTTGAAGTGCCGGTTCATGAGTCTTCATAAGGAGGTGATCCTGAAAGAGCTTCCTCTTCCTAGAAGCGTTGGTGTCTGAATATTCAAATGGAAACCCATTTCTGCTCTTGTTCACATTAACAGCATGAGTAGGAGCCAAAGACAACTCTGGAAATTCCATTTATATATAGAAATATATTTGTGTTTGTGTGTGTATATATATATAACTATAGTAGCAGGACCCTATTGCAATTCCAAAGTCAAGACTAGCTCTACTCTTGCAATATTACTATCACATAGACTACTTTTCTAAGGGAAGAAAACCAAAGCAAAAAGAGAGTAAAAATTGTTTGAGAAGGAAGGGATTTGAAAATTATTTTGGTGTGGCGCAAATTAACAAAGTCATGCAGAGGGGCTGGCCAAGTCTACTTTAAGAGCGTTCTTAAAAATTTGGGTTCATCAAACCGAATTTAAAGGAGCGCCTTTGGCAGGCCGAGGCGCATTTAAGGTGGCAAGTAGATATAACTCTAATGCCTCCCAAATCCTACTCTCCTTTCTCAAACGCATTAAAGGCCAATCTACACATGACCAACCTCAATATATCCAACCCCAATGTTATTATTATTAATGTTGTTGTTATTGTTGTTGCTGCCCCTACTTAATTAAATTCTCCTAAATTCTTTACTGTTTAATTTGTTTATTTAATTTTATTGTTTGGATCAATTGGATTTGGGCATAATTTAAGGCGTCTCTTAATCGAACCTATCAATCAATACTGTAAAAAAAAGAAAATTTAATGTAAATTTTACGGCTTACTAAGAATATTCATTATTACTTACTCAAAGAGTAATTTTTCTTTTTACCCCAAATTTCCAAATGCAGTAATTATTGTCTGTTTATAATGTAAATGTACAATACATTATTGCCTATGATAAAAAAAAAAAAAAAAAAAATACATTATTGCCAAGGTTCATATATAATTCATTACAATGTGAAAATTTTGTTTGTTTTTCCCCCTAATTAAAGAATTACCATGTAAATGGTACATAAGCAGGTCCTAGGCTAGCACAATTTTATGATGCATGGGAGATTGGCTTAAAACTTGGAAAGAGCTATAGTTAATAGTTTTATAGCTAATTAATTAAGAAATTATCTTGCGAAAACTATTATAATGACCAGTTCATTACACTACTATAATACTTTAATTTATCAGCATGCATGCATTTTTTTTTTTTTTTTTTTGATAATTGCATGCATGTTATCAAACAGTATATATATATATATGTACTTCTTTTTACTATTAATGTCCATTTTTGGCCTAATGACACACATATTTGCACAAGATATATATATATATATATATTATGTCAGAGTTTGAGAGAAGAGGAATTATAATCTCTCTTCAATTTCCATGAGACGATCGATATATATTTGGTTCGCGTTATGGGCCAACAGAGGTTTAGTTTAGGGAGAAAGAGAAAAATAGCTAAAATTTGAGATGAATTAAAATTTCAGGCCAATTTCCATGAGTTAATAAATAGGCTAAATTATTATTTTATAACTTTTCTCGGTTATGAATTATAACTTGACAAGTTATTATTCATAATTGTCCATAACGGTTAGTTTGACAAGTTTTATCCATAACTTATCTGGTTGACAAGGTGGCCTATTAATTTCTATTTTGGCCCAGTATTGAGCTTTAGTTTATGGTTGCGAGGTCAGTTTTCCAGTAGCTGCTCAATTGACTACAATTGATATATAAGTTTAATCGTGTACGGAATTAGGTGATCGGAAAGGGGAACTTTGTACAAATTTGGTAATTGCTTTTAACTAGGTAGTATTTAAAACACATCATATTTAGAAAGTGCTAGCCTAACAACCAAATTGAATAGTATTGTTGTTGAATGCAGTACTTCTATATGCACATTCTTTTTTCATTTTTTTAGGGTTTATATTCATATTCATTTTCTTTAAATGAATCTCTTTTCCATCAAAAAAAAAAAAAAAAAATCAAGCTCTCAATACTTAGAAAAAAGAAATCCTCTTAAAAATGAACTAAGTAGCTAATAATGGTAGTGTAATGCATATTCAGTTTCTTGAAATGAAGCTCTTTTCCATCAAAACAAAACAAAAAAACCAAGCTCTCAATACTTTAGAAAAAAGAAATCCTCTTAATTATGAACTAATTAAGTAGCTAATAATGGTAGTGTAATTTATGTACGGTTGATGAAATGAGGAAGAAAAAAGAGGACGGAGTGTGTGTGTGTGTGTGTGTGTGTGTGTGTGTGTGTGTATATATATATATATATATATATATATATATATATATGGTATACATAGATAGAGAGAGAACGGAGAATGAGGTTAAATGAGTACTTCAACTTTTAATCCAATGGTTCACATAAATCAATTCTTTTTTTTAACTTTAAATTCAACGGTAAAAACTTCTCCACGTGGCTTGTGTATTTCTTTCACACCTCACACTTCAATATACACAATAAAAATGAGAATGGATAGGAATGACATTGTTACTTCAACCTCTTTTCCTTACCATTACTGCACATTTATTTTATTTGTTTCATGTCATTTTCTCTTTTTAATCTTTTTTTTAGCGTTTTGAATTTTATTACTATTATTTGACTATTATTTAACTTATTATACTAATATGATTAATATGCTTTTAATATAACATGCAAATATATTTTATCTTTTATACTAATATTACTTTCTATATTATAAGTATTTGTTACAATATATATAAAATTGTGCATGTTAATATATTAAAAGTACATTTTTTAATTATTTTTTTTGGTTGCTAATTGCTATCACATTAATTAGACTTAAAGATTCATTATTAAACCTAAGGGCTAAGGCCATGATTCGGTTTGACTAATAATATTATGTTGATATTAATAGTAAGATTAATATCAATTAGAGACAACATTACTTTACTCTAATTTTATTTTAACATTTTTTCTTCTATGCCGTTTTTCCTTTCATTTTTATTTTCAAATATTTTTTATCCGGATATTTAAAAGATTATGCCAATTACTATTGAATATAAATTATTCTCTCATTAAAATGTTAATATTTTAAGCCTTTTTTATGACAATTGATATGAAAAAAAAAAAAAAAACCCAATTTTTTATTTCTAAGAAAAAAGGCACGTCCCTCATGCTAGTTAATATTAATGAGCCTTTGTGCGCAGCTCTCAGTTTGTCATTTTTTCATAGGAGTTGCTCTTTTGATCTGTTTGTTGAATTCTTTGCCTTTGTGGGCTGATAATATTTTCTTGTATTTTTTTTTTTAATAATATTGGATTTGATAGAGGATGAATATGCTAAAGGGTGTCAATCTAATTGGAATCTTAATCTAACTTAATCGGATACGATTTATCTCTTCTGTTATTTTAAAAAAAAAAAAAAAAAAAAAAAAAGTTGAGTGATTTTACCGTCATGTAGCTAGCATGTGTTACAAATTGATATTGCTTAGTGCATGCAATATTATTAGTTATCTAAAATTGTAAATAACAAATTATATATGCTTTAGTATATTCAATATAATTATAATTATTAAAAGCTAATTGATAGTGAAACACAATACATGTAATACAATACATGTATATACCTAAATCTATTGTTGCTGGCAACGATCTAAAATGGAGACAGTCAATCAATATATGATAGTGAAACACGATATATATAATAAGTCATACTATGATGTATCAAAACAAAATATAATACAAACTATTGCCTTGAAGAAATCATCAAGGTTAAGAGTACCAACGTATACCATAGAGAGAAAGTCGGAGATACTAAGAGGACGTTTGATTCATGAATTCAGAACTATTTTCGATTTATATGTGTTTTTTATAAAAGAAAACACTGTAGTAAACCATGGCACGGATCCTTGCTCCAAATTTCTTTCCACTGACAATAATCTCCAATTAATCTCCCAAATGAATGATACTAATCCCTTCTCAATCGACATATATTAAAAGAAAAAAGCGCGATACATACAATCTCCTAACTGAAGAACAATATTATATCTTTGTACCTTTTATTAACATGGGTACATGCATAAATATGATCCATGATCATAAATATATTATCTCAAAATGTTCAAATTTGAAAACAGAAGTTATAACATCCTGCTCTCTCTGTTTTTCTTTTTTTTATTTTTTTTATTTTTTAATTACCTAAAGAAAAGCAAAAACATAAATACCAAACGGCCATAGTTGCCCCTAATATTTCTTGAAAAATTTTCATGTGTTGTAACACCATGTGCATATTGCTTATTATTAGTATATACATACCTCGTCTATTTATCATTCAATAGGCCTGACGCACCATTCAAGTTATAAAACCAATTAATAAGCGTTTAATTTCTACACACATTTTATATTTAATTGTAAAACCAACAATGACTTTGAAAACGGCTAATTAATTGACGGTGGTACGTGTTATAAACATTTGGATTGTACTACTGCTTCAAGATCTACTTGCCACATAAGTGAACAACATTTATGATCAGTTTACATTAATTATGATATTGGAAAGATCTTAAAAAAAAAAAAAAAAAAAAAAAAAAAAAAAAACCTCTTATATGTATAATTAAATGCCATAAGACTAACAATTAAGTCACACAAACTACCGTGAAAATCGATCGTTTTCGGCTAACCTAAAATACATTGAGAATTCATATCCAACGCATCTGTGAACGTAATAAATGGCAATTGTAGTCTTGGCCATTACAGCTTAGGGGTTGGGAGTTAGGTGGAGAATGCAATATGTATTTTTAAGAGATTTATATAAATTTTTTGTTTGTTAGAATATGGGGGAAAAAATATAAAAGCCCTTTCCGCATGTTTCTAATTTAGGAGATTAGATTTTTATTAATGTAATAATTTATATTTTCGTACATTTCTACTATAATTATATTTATATTTTATTTTATTAATTACTTTTTACAATAATCATTTTTATTTATATTTTTTATTATTTATTTCCTTTTATTTAATTATTTATTATTATTATAATATCATAAATTATATTTAATATTGATTTTAAATATATAGGAATATACAACATTATTTAGTAAAATAATAAAAAAATTAAAATTTTATTTGCGACGACAATGTGGTCGCAAAAAATATAAGCCACATCAGCTAAATCTGCATATTTTGCGACGACTTAATTCAAAAAATGCCGTTGCAAAAACTCAATGTCGTGTCATCTTAACGATATAACAGACGAAATAATTATAGCAACTCATTTGCGATGATTGTCGTGGCAAAATTATTTTTGTGATGAATTAATTGCAGCGACAGATTTGCGACGACAAGTGATCGCTAAAAATTCATTTGCGATGACTTTCTATTTTTGGCAACGACTTTTTGTTGTCGCTAATAACTCTTTTTCTTGTAGCCTCCAAAGACGAGGCCATTGAGCTTTTTTTTTTTTCTGCTATATTTTTTTAATACGTTGAAGATAGGGAAGAGGAATTAAGAAGGGAGTGGTATAGAGCAGTAAAGAAACATTTAAAATTTCATTAAATGGAGTACATGCCACAACACCAACCCAAGTTATATAGAGTGAGGAGATTCCAATTTATTATTGTTTGTTGGCACCGGTAATGACCTTAATTAAAAATGCCCACATTTATTCTCTCTACCACATTCAAAATATATATATATATATATATATATATATATTATAAGTGCATTTGGCAATGTGGGTGTTTATTGATGAAGAGTAGGATGATATAGTACTTTCTGGCGTTTCTTGAACAAACGTCTGCATGCCCTACTAATTGCGAGACGAGTGAATTGCCTGTTCGAATTTACTAGTGATCTCTTTTGCTATCTCATCTCTCTCTCTCTCTCTCTCTCTCTCTCTCTCTCTCTCCAATACGTGTGTTAATGCAGTATTGAGTCTTAAAGGGCTTTAGAGTATGGTATATACTTAAAAAAAATAAAATAAAATAAAATAAAAAATAGTAAGCTTCCTTGAGAAATTTAAACAAAGACTAGTTAAATTAAGCACGTGTGAGTTTTTTTGTGGAGGTTAGAGAATATTTAATTATTTTTAAGATATTATAATGTTAGTAAATATTTCGAAAACCATAATGAAAACAAAAAATTGTGAAAATAATTTTTGTTAATAAAATAGAAAATGATTGAAAGTTTTCTTTTCTTCATTTCTATTTTTATTTTCTGAGGAAAATATACAAGTTTTTAGAAACATATATACCTAAACAAAGTTTAGCTTTTTCTAATACCAGAATACAATAAAAAAAAAAAAAAAAAAAAAAAAACAAATGCAATTTCGAAAACAGTTAAAACAACATTCCAAAAAAAATCTCCTTTTCATATTCCTACTCAAAACAAAATCATTTAAAAATACTTCTAAATTGGACCCTGTAAGTGTTTATTTAAGATTTAATTTTGATCGTTCTCATGTTTATTTTGAAAATAAATTTTAATATTTTATCATACTAGTAATTAATAAATAATGATTATTATAAGGAGAGAAAATTAGAGAATTAACTTTTAAACTGTAATTTATTCTATTCTAGCAAGTGATAAATTTATGCATGAAAAGATTTATAATATATGCATATATTAGTCAAATTGATATTGTAGGATCTTATTGTGATTTATATATGAAAAATCATTTGAACAACAACAATATTGTAGGCGGAATTTCAAAAATTTTATCATATCCATTTAATTCAAAATTAAACGTAAATCACAATGAGAGATGCATGCATGATATATGTTTATAGACAAAGGATTAGAATATCTCACATACCTTTGTGACGATTGAATTAATTGACCGCAAGGATCTTGTCTCACTATCTCACGTTCCAAGATGGAGAATTGCCGTGAAACAAGATCGTTGTTTATTGCCACGATCACACCAAAAACCACTTGTTGATTCAAGGCTAAACGATAAAGGATGAGAGAGTGGGCTCTTTTTCAAAAAACCTAAGGAAACTAATTTTGTCTCTACAAAATCCGCCACCTAAGGAAAAGTGTGATCTCTTTTTCTTTTCTCAAAAAAACTCTCTTCTAGGGTTTTCAATAATATCCTTATATAGGAGGAAATTCAAAAACTCAAAAGATGGGATTTAAAATTTCTCCTTAACCCTTGATTGAAATCCAAAAATCCCTACATGGATTTTTTTAATTTCCTTCCCTTTTTGGAGCAAAATTCGAAATCCCCTTATTTTTAATTTTCCCAAAATAATATATCACTTTTCTCTTTCCTTTAGTTGCCAAAAAATCATGTTTAAATTTTATTTTGAATTTAAATTAATCTCTATTAATTTCCGAAATTCAAAACTCATTCTTTTATTTTTCAATTATCAAATAAATGAAAATAAACAAAGAATTTAAACATAATTTATCGGTTTTCTGTCTTTCCCATTTATTAGAGCTAGCCTTGAGACCGAATGGATGGACATGAACAAAGCTATGGAATTAAAATAACTCATCTCTATAAGTTATCGACATATTTAATTCCGACATCGCATAAAACTAAAAAAAAAAATCTCTCGATTCATGTGCGCTAATTTTTCTTTTGGTGTTGATACAATTTATCACATAGTGTAAATGCATTATTAAGTAAATATCGGTGATCGAATGATATATAATATTACCGTTTTACCATTCTAACCATTATTTCCTCAACTCCTTTATATATGTGAATAAGAAAGACAAACGTTCGTAAGACAACATGTTACGATGTCTTAATCAATGAATATCATCATTGAATACCCTGCCCTGGTTTATTTATTCACACACCCGTCAATAAAGCATGAGGTGATATTAAAATTCCATAAATTGTGAATCACATAACTCCAACTTAATATTGTCATGATCCCAATGACCGAGATGTCGTTCAATAATCGTGAACTAATCTCATTGGCGAATCAAAGATCATGAGATACTAAGTTGAGCTATGCATTCACTTCAGGATTAAGATAATTTACAAATATACTTAAGTTGTGAAGATTAGGTTTAGAGTTGTGTAAACGGTTTTTATTTTAACCTAATCGGTCACATGGTCTATTCAACATGTTGCGAGCATGTCTAGATCAACCACGAGTCCAACTCCCATGCCCCGAGACCAGCATCACATGGTTCGATCTAAACAATCATAATCGGATTCGATTGCCCAATCAATCATAAGAATGCGAATATCTATTTAAACTGAAAAGTTTTTTACGACTCTTCTTTCGCAAGTAATAGTTTATGGACTAAGCAATATTACTAAACTCTTGAGTATGTGTCAAAACATAACTTTATCTTATTTTATAAAATCAGCAAAATAATAATGTCTTACATTTGTCATTTCATAAATAACAAATTACATCCCACTTTATGGACACATTTCCAACAGATATATGAGAAAAGAAATAGAGGATGTTTTTAGAGAAACCAAACTTAATAAAAAAAGAAAATAAAAAAAGAAAAATTCATGAGAGAAAATGTCACGCCCCCCAACCGGGGTGGGTGACATGGAACTCGATTTGGGATTAATAAAGCAGATTCCCAACCGGGTCTCACACTTAGCTGCATTAAAATATAAATAAACAACATAATCCAGGAGCCTCTAACACACAGGGCTCCATCCCACAGGACATACAGTATCGTACATACATGCACATGTAAATAATTTATTACAACAGACATCATCCACAGTCTAGTAAATCCATATGTCAATAATTACAATTTCTTACAAATCCTTACACTTTATATCAGAGGATGAACATAATCTTCACTTGGTCGTTCCGTAGCACCACTCAGCTACTTCCGCTACTGTGCCCCGCTCCTAGAGTCTCCTGGGAGGGATTTTAAACATTTAAAACATGAGCGAAATGCCCAGTAGGATATAATTTAAAATACTTAAAATAATTGAGTGCGTAAATGAATAAATGAATAAAATAAGACATTCAGTCCCGACAGAACAGCCGGAACCTCACATCCTTTTTCTCAAAGAAAATATAACAGAAAATAACCATATTACAGGCTTCAGCAAGTAATTAGTACAAATTACTCACCTCACCAAGTGCCTCGCCTACCCGGATCGGTTTCGGGTTCTGCCCCCGAGGATACACTCTCCGCATCCTATCTAGGCTTACAGCAATAGACTCTATTACCAGTTCGCAAGATCTCTTATCTTAAGAAATCATTCATTTAACATTATGAAATTGTTCATATGACCCCACAAACTACTCAAGCCGCGGGCCCCATGACTGGGCAAGCCATGAGGTTCCATGACTAGACAAGCTATGGATTCCATGGACAGGACAAGCCAAGGATTTTCATAAACTAACAAGCCATGGTTTTTAAAACATTTTTCTTTCGCAAACCAATCCCTTTCTTTAAAACATTTTCAAGGCCAAAATCCTTTTGAAAACAGGCTCACAAGGAAAAGGGATAGAAATCCTACCTCGCACAATCAAACCTGGGACTAGCGTTGCCCTTTTCCGGCTTCCGCTTCCTCAAGCCCCTTCAATCTGAATCCACAGCGAGCACTGATACAAGATAACACTTTAGGATAAATTCTCATTCCTAAAGCAATCCAATCTCACTTATGTACCAAGATTTTCAATTAGTGTGCCCTAATCCATTTTCATGTTTCAAATTCCATTCCAAGGGTTTTAATATCAAATCAGGGATTAAAGATACTAATCCTTTCATCCCAAGTCCCCAAATGAAGCTAATTTGGGTTCTCCCCGAAAACAGGGGTCAAAACAACAGTTTTCAGGCCAAACAGGGTCAAACCCGTGTGCACCGGTCGACCGGTGACAGAGCAGTGCAACACTATCGGTCGACCGGTAGTGTGCACACCGGTCGACCGGTTAGCCTGCAATCCGGTCGACCGCACCGGTCGACCGGTGGAATCGACTGCAAGAGAGAAGCTCATGGAAATTAGTCCAAAAACCTGCAAATCCAGTCCCAATTCACAAAATCTCAAGGGACAACCACTAGATCCGAGTTCTAGGTACTAAAACAAGTCCAAAGAACCCAAGATCTCCAATTTCTACCCTAGTTTACTCAAAATCCATCAAAATCCGTTTTGAACCAAAAATAAGTTTTGAAATCCGAAAAACATAGATTCAAGAGAGGTTCTTTCAGTAATCTTACCTCGAATCCTTCTCTTGACGTTGAAAACTCTTTGAAACTTTTCTTTGGCTCAAAACCCGTTCGATTTGGGATAGAAATGGGAGAGGGAGAGAGAGAGAGAGAGAGTGAGCGGGAGTGAGAGTGAAGGAGAGAGAGAAGGCACGGGAAAAAGGAAAAAGAAGGAAAGAAAAGAAAGGAAAAAGAAAAAGAAAAGGAAAAGAAAAATAAAAGAAAATGACATGTGTAAAATATAACAGTCCAGAAATGCGCCCATACACACTTCTGGATTAAAATAAATTACTGTAAATAATTTAAATACCTTGGAATTATTTAAACTCAATTAATTAAATCAGATTAGGCACACTAATAATCTCAATTACTTTAATTAATTCTCAATTAATTCTTCAGGGTGTTACAGAAAAAAACACGAAAGAAATAATTCTGTTGATGAATGAAGTTATGAGGAACGCGTTAACTCTTGTTATAAAAAAAATAAAAATAAAAATAAAAATAAAAAAAGGAAAAAAATATTTTTTTTGGAATATTTTTAAATTAACTTAATTATTTTAATAATAAAACTCTTCCTTTTTTTGTAAAAAAGAAACGAAAAGAATAATTTTACTTGCACCAAAAGGACACAAAATGAATGAAACCATAAGTACATTGTGTTAGAATTGATGTCTTATCTTGAAAGCATTAGATGTAATAAGGATTTTATTATTTATTCAATAAAAGAGAAATTTTATTATATTGTGTATGTATTATAGAATAATTTATAAATATTATTGAACATTTCACGATTTTTATGTGACTTTAAGTATTATTTATAAATGTTATAATTAGAGGATAATATTTAAAGATAATATATAATCAAAACAAGTCTGTAATGAATTTGATTGAAGTTAATCAAGAACATTATTATTATATGTCACTCCCATTAAGAATGACACGAGTTTATCCACATCGTTAATATGGAGAGACATTGAATGAGTGTATTTTACACAATGAGATTACGTAAAATTGAGACAAGACACAATATGGAGAGATTAGGTGCAATATGTGCCTACCTCAGGGGAGGAATCTCCCTATGGTGGCCGGCCAACATATGGATTAAGAAGAGTGGATTTTGTTTCAAAATGAAATTAGAAGTGGGAGATAATTATCAAGCTTTATCTTAGAGATAAAGATTAGACTTCTTCCGGGAGTCTGACTACTACTCTATAAATAGGAGATTGCAGAAAATTAGAGCACACAAGTTTTGCTCTCCTAAGCATATAGTGGCCGAATTATAAAGTGTGTGAAAGGAAAATTTTTCTCCTAAATTTCACATCGTGCATGTGTTGGTGTTCGTAGAAACCTTGAGTGTTTATTTGCTAGTCATGTTTTGTTTCAGGTGTGCCCACACATATGTCTTCGTAGATTCTAAGAATTGACGATTAGGTGTTCTAAACTAGCTTAGAGCAAGGAACGTTCGTGGTCAAGGAACTCAAGTTATCGACCTAATCGATCGCTAGGTAAATAAATTAATTTGATTAATTTATTCGTGCATAAATTAATGTAATCTATAGAGTATTTCAAAGTTTTATGAAAATTTTTGTTATACACGATCCGTTAAATACACACTTCTACTTCTAAAATCATTTTAGAAACCAACAAGAGTCAACTCCTTATGAAGTCTCTGCTATTCGAGTATTCAGTTGATTCCTCAAATCTCTACCGCGTTGCACTGACTCGAGTCTGCTTGGGCGTCATTGCCCTGATTACCTCGGTATGGTGCCTTAGAGGCAACCCTTGCCCTTGATTGGGTGCTTGTCCTCTCTCAATAGCTTCCCTCTACTGGGCTCGTCTCTTAGCAGCCTGCTACCTTCTTCCCAACGACTTTGACAGTCGAGGGCACAAATTGTTCGTATTTTATATCTTCCTAATCCTTTCCCTTCCACCACATTGGTCACCATTATTTTGGTTCCCGACAGTGGTGGCATTTGGTGGTCTTGGGGATGCATCCTCAAATTGAGGTATAAAATTACGCCCATCGAGCCTGTCAATAGCGGCCACCAATTGTGTAACCAACTAAGTCAAAGAGTCCAACTACCTTTCCATATTGGTCGAATCTGGTTGGGGTGCTTCCAATGCCGGAACTCCTTGATTCCTTGTTGTAGGCTGATTTTCTTGGTTAGGTTGATTTTCAACATGTTCTCCTCTAACTTGTTGGCCTTAATTCTCAGTATTTTCGACCACTTGAGTCTGGTGGTTTTGGTGGCTCTGGTTTGCAGCCGTATTCCTTGGTTTTCTTGGAGCCATGGCAAGATCCTGACTTTTTCAACATAATTCTTTAAATAAACCAGAGATTCTAGGTTCGGTTCCTAGTGGAGTTTCCAATTGTTGACGGTAAAAATTTGTCAATAGAGAATAACGATTTTCAAGTTGAATTAATGCAAATTGCAATGAAATAGGTGTGAATTAAAGCAAAGAAAAGCAAGAACACACGAGAATTATAGTAGATCGCCCTCAATTTAAGAACAATGTCCATTGTGGGGAGGAGGATAAAATTCACTAATTTGGAGGAAAATACATGGGAATGCTCTCAAAGAGACTTAAGGGATTTTTTTGACCTATTAGTCCCCTATTAATAATTCTCGTTACCGCCCCTTTATTTTCCTTATTTAAATTAGAGATGTTTTCTTATCTTTTAGGATAGTTTCCTACAAGATAGAGATCACACTTAATTAGGGCAGTTTTCTTATTTGAATTTCATATATTTAAATTGTAAATATCGATTTTTGGAGTAAATTCAATGAATTCCCTATCTTCTGGTAGCCTCAACGTCGCATGGGCACACCAAAGCTTCTCCACTCTAGATACATCCTGAAGCTTCATCCGTTTGGGTGTGTCTTGATTCCCTAAAGCCTCTCAAAGGCTCGACTACTTGCCGCTAATATTAATGACGTAACATTAAAGCTGAGTTGTCCTTGGGCTCTTAAGGGGTTGTTCTTTTGCATTTTTGAGTTTGGGTGATTTTAGTGATGATTTTAAGTTGAGTTTGAGTTATAACTTGAGTTGAAGTTGTAACTTGAGTTTGTGTTTGAATGTGCACATTTGAGTTATGATTTGAATTGAGAATATTTTTTATTTTGTGTTTGGCTGAGTCAAAACTTAAATTTGTATTTAGATAGTATTTTAATCAAAACTCAATGGTGATGAAAAATTTTAATAGAGTATATGGGTGAGGTTTTATTCATCTTTTAATTGTGAATGCATAAAAAAAATTATCTCAATCAGAATTAAAACGAAAAAGTTATGACATTTTTAATAATAGAAAAAAATACTGCTCATTAACTTGAGTTCGAGTTTATGAACTCGAGTTAAAGGAAAAACTTGAACTCGAGTTTAGTTTCAAACTCGGGTTCAAACTTGAGTTCAAACTCGAGTTCAAACTTGAGTTCAAACTCGAGTTCAAATTCAAATTTTACAAAAACATATGAATTTAAATAAAATTATAACTCGAGTTTAAATTTTTTCTGAGTTTCTTAAAAAAAAAAAAAAAAAAAAAAAAAAAAAAACCCAAACCCCCTTAATAAGCTTCTTTATAACATTCACACCTTTTTATTGGGTCTCCGTTTTTACCCTGCAACAAGTACTACTAGCTCTATCCTAATAACAATGAACGAATAGTACTAGAAGCTAATAAAGTTTAATTGGGGAAGGTAGAATTGCTTTCACTGCAAGGTATTGTCTACTACCAAGTTATTATATTCTCGTGGCATCACAGTTAATTTTATCATTAAACCTCATTATAGGATGTCAACTCAAAATTAAAGATCAAATAGAACATCCGTTTTTCCCCCACTCACATGGCTAGAGATAGTTAAAATTTTAATATATACCACTGCCACAGAATTCCCAATACACACGTTGGTGAAAGCACGTCTTTCACCGTGTTTGATCTATGACTGATAATTCGGATAGCGAAACAACAACACGATTCGAAACCAGCACGAAATTAGCGGGTTTAGGTTTATCATAAATAGATTCAGGTCAAAATCAGATCGAGCCTGTAAAACACGATTAAATAACGTGTCATTTTCAGGTTAACATGTCAATCCGCAATTGACCCGCCATCACTCATTCATTAAACGTGTCATATTTGGATAACACGAATACAAAACCCATTTATCACCCGTTTATTACCTATTTTATAAATATGTTCAAAAATGGGTTCAGAAATAGGTTAACACGACCCATTTATCACTCATTTTATAAACGGGTTGACAGGTAATTAACGGGTTGACACGACACGTTTATAACCTGTTTAATAAATGAGTTATTCGTGTCGTGTCGTATCAACCCACCAATATACAGGTCGTGTTCGGATTTTATATTTCGACACGATTAATAAACGGGTCGCGTTCGTATCAGGCCTATTCGTGTCAACTAAGGGTCTGTTTGGTTCAGAGATTCGAATCATGTGATTTGAACCATTTTCGATTTACGTGTATTTTTTTATGAGAGTGTCGAACCAAATTGGTCAACACAATCCCCCAACCAAACATCCCCTAAATTGGTCAACACAACATGAACATGACCTGCTAACCTAAATTGCCACCCCTAGACTTTGATCGACATAGTAAACGGCTTCCTGTTGGGTACCCAAAAAGTGGCAAAAAAAAAAAAAAAAAAAACCATGCCACTTTTCACGACGGTCAAGAGGCAACTAACATGAGTTGTGCTTAAGAGATGGTGCTTTCGATGTCAATCATAACTTGATCGATGATGAAAGGTTTCATTGTTGGTTTTAAATTGACGTTGAAACAAATGCCTTCGACTCGGATCGATGTTGAAACCAGGACTTACGGGACTTCGACGACGATTTGATGACTTATGTTGTAGACTTCCCACCATACTTTAAAAGCACGGTAGCAAGCAATCTGTGTTGTAATGTTCATTTATACAATATATAGAAATGTACATTTTTCTGCCGTCTCTCCCTTTATTTTTCATTTTAATTCTTTTTACCTTAAAACTTATTTATTTCTTCATTTCTCTTTCATTTCCACCAAAACAACAACGTTCCCCTTCTTTCTTTTTTTCATATTTTTACGTCAAAACTTGTTTATTTTTTCAATTAGTTCTTTCTTTTACTTTTGTCTTAAAATTTATTCATTTATTATATTTTAAATCCTTTTGTTCTAATACTTATTTATTTCTTCATTTTACTCCTTTTATACCCTTTTTATGTTTTTGTCCTAAAATTTCATTTCTTTAGTTCCTTTTACCCTAAATCTATTTATTTTTTCAGTTTGGTCCTTTCTTGACCTTTTTTTTATTCTCATCCTGAAATTTTATTTTTTTCGTTTGGCTTTCTCTTGTGTTAAAACTTTTTTATATCTTCATTTTGGTCAATTTTTTACTCCTTTTTTTATTTTTGCCCCCAACTTTATTTTTTTGTCCCCTTTGCCCTAAAATTTATTTAGTTTTTCATTTCAGTCCTTTTTGGCCCTTTTTTCCTGGAAGTTTATTTTTTTATTTTGGTTTATTTTGCCCTAAAACTTATTTTTCTTCATTTTGGTCTTTTTTACTCTTCTTTTTTTATTTTTCTCTAAAACTTTAGTTTTTCTGCTTGGTTCCTTTCACCCTACAATTTATTTATTTCTTTGTTTTAGTCCTTTTTTGACATTTTTTGGTTTCTTGCCTAAAATTTTATTTTTTTCACTTTTTTCTTTTTTGGGATTTTATATTCATAATTTATATGTTTTTAATAATAATACAGTAATTAAAACTTAACACGCGAATTACTTCTCACGTGCATCACACGTGGAGTTCAACTAGTATATGTATACATATCTATTGCTATTCTATAAGAGGGCTTGTGGTAGGGTTGTGTTAGCATTGCTTTATCATTTTCTTTACTTTTGTTTAAGTCATTTTTTGTTTCAGCACTATTTATCTTACATAAAATGCTAATTTAAAAGCTCTGTGTCTAAAACATACCCATTCATATAAAATATCAGAAAATTCGTACTTTTGAATAATAGGACACATTTAATACCAGATAATCCCTATTACAAAAATAGACATTTCTCTAAATAGGCATTCTACAAATGACCCAAAAAGTTATTGGTTGTCTCTCGGGCCAATCATGAGAATCATCTAGAAGATTAAGACCAGTAATCTACTAAATTAATTACGAAATCATTGGATTGTTAGAAGGAAAAGAAGACAAATAAGATTATTATCGCCGATATATAAAAGAAAAACATCCAAAAACATCCTGAACTGAAAGTCAAATATTTTTTACTACCCATATTATAATATCTTTTTCACTATTTTCATGTCAACGAAACAGCAAAATGAAGAACCAAATCTTATCTTTGACCTCACAACAACGAGACGATTTACAAGATGATGGACTCTGTGTAATCAAAGAAAATAGTATTTTATCATATCTGGCTCGTGAAGGTATGAGTTTCTTAGTGGTTTTACATAATCTTTGGAAGGTATTCGTCGGCCGTAAACTCTAGAAACTCATGGACAGAGTTGGAGGAGTTGTTTGTTCATGGTGTTCACGTCATCTCCAACCAAATCTCTCATGTTTAGGTTGTGGATTTGTGTATAATTTTCTGTATTTTATTCTTTATTTTGCTGTAATAATAGCGATGGCTTCTCCATCTCTCAGTGTGTTCCTCTAATTAGAGCATGGTTTCCCTACCTCTCTCAGTCTGGGTGTTTTCTCCCTCAGCCAATAATTGACTTCCCCACCACTACTAGTCTGAGAGAAATGGACGGAGGAGAGAGAGCGCAAAATGTTTAGCTAGAGTTCAAATTTGAGAGTGTGAAATATTTAGCTAGGGTAATTTAATCATTTAAACGGTGTTAATAATGAGAAAGAAAAGTTAAAACTGGCGAAGTTAGAAACACCTTTTTCCCAATAAACAAGTGTCTCAACAATTAACCATGTAAATACAACAATTAACAACTTTCCCCACCAAAAAAAAAAAAAAAAAAAAAAAAAAAAAAAAAACAATAACCAACACCAAACGCAAGTACAACACTACAACGTAAGCATAAGAAAATAGGAGGGCTAATTAATTTTTTGATTTTTTTGATTTTAAAAACATTTTTCGCATCTTTTAAGGCACAAAATAAAAATAGTTTACAAATTGTGCTTATTTAATAAATATTTTAAAAATAAAAATAAAAAATAATAAGAATAATTTTTGTGAAAAAACTAAAAAAATAATTAAAAGTTATTTTTTTTTTATTGTTTTTCATTTTTAGTATTTATCAATAATGTTATGTTATATTAATTAATAATTATAATTGAATATAATTTCACTTTTTTATTATACTCAAAACAATCTCTTAAAAAAAAATCAAACGTAATTTTAAAATCGGATTTTGATTCTCAAACAATCTTATTTTTACTTTTGCATTGAAAACAAAACATTTTGAAAATAATCTCAACTTATAGCAACTTAATTATCAAAATTCCATTCACATACCAAACTGGAAAATCGAGAAATGTCAAGAGGATTTGCTGCAGATTACTCGCAACAAAATAAGGAAATGATCATGGAAAAAGAAAAAAATTGTTGTAAATATATTTTTCATGATCTCATTAAACAAGACAAGGACCTACTTTCCAATGAGTTGCCTTTGTGCCACTCCGTCACAAGTAAAACGATTAGTCTTAAAGAACTGTATCACTAACAGGCAAAGATTTTGACACAGCCAACATCAACCTCAAGCTCAACTTATGCCCAATGAACCATACAAAATCAAACCAAACCTCAAGGCTAAAGTGTTGAAGAGTTTAATATCAGTAAACAAGGATACAAAATGGGTTTTATTTCTACAGATCGTCTGATAGAAACACGGGCAACCAATTTGCTTGTCTTGTCAGACTGCTAAAAAATACAACCATCTGCAGCTGAAAACATGTTAAACCTAACAAATTGTCTCGATATAAGAAACTGCTTAAAGGGTAAATGAGACTTTAAAGCCTCACCAGCAAGACTGACTGCAAGTTTCTATTTGGACTAAATTTAATATTCTTCTAGAATTTCACCATCTGCAGCATCCAAGCACGTCGAATGACAATCATGAATTGATTAAATAAGAGTAATTGCTTAACACTTTCATATAGGGAAACAAATGTGGCTGCTTAAAGGAAAATTAAGTTTTAAAAGACACACCAGCAAGTGTGGTAGCCAAGTTTGCTTGAGCATCTGCTTCCTTGTTTCGGTCCTACAGAAGGTACACAAAGCAAAATTTCAGAAAGAGAAGGTCAGTGCTCAGTAGCATCAGCTAAAGTAGTAAGCTGAGGTTTAAGAAGGTCCAGATTTCAAATCTAATCAATCTAGAGAAAATAAACATTAATGACCTTTCCTTTATGATTGAACAAATGTGAATAAGCTTAGACGTTTAGGAAATATGGAGTAAGATAAAAATGTTATGGTGATAAAATTTGTTGGGTTAATCTCATTTGTGGCCACTAAACTTTTGGGTTCATTCCTAATTTTACTCCCGAACTTTAAAAACTCTCATTTACCCATTGAAGTTTGAATTAATCTCACTTAACCCCTTTTGTAAGAATTTCTATTAATAGCATACAGAAAAAGAAGAGGTTAAGTGTAGTTTTGTGGTGTTTTGTCATTTTTAACAGATATTTTAACAAAAAGACCATGTGGCCGCACTACTCCATTTTTCCAGTCCATTTTAACAGAAATTTTAATGGAGGGTGCTAAATGAGACTCTTTTACAATTTAGGGGGAAAATAGAAATTTTTAAGTTCAGGTGGCAAAATGAGAATGGCACTAAAGTTCAAGTGATACTCATAAGAATAATCCAAATTTGATATACAAACCTATAAAAGAGTAGCATTGAGCATATAACATGTTAAGAATAAACTTTTACCCACCCGCAAAACGTGGTTGATCTGGAAAGAGAGAAAATTATTCTCGAGCGCCTTCACCTCTTTATACAACTTTGAAATTTTCTCATCTCTGACCCTCCATGAACCCTGAACCTGCTCCAGTCATATTTTTGTAGTCATATGATGCGATCAATAGGAAGAGAAACAGGAGAAAAAAAAAAAAAAAAACAAAGGTTAACGCAATTTGAAGACTAAGACACTATACTCAAGTTTGTTTTGAGCGAACAGCACAAACAAAACATTAAAACCAATATCCCTCTTGCAGACCAGAAAGAAAAGGCATTAAAATTCCAAACATTTAAAAAAGAAAAAAAATATATATATATAATTTACTCTTATCTGGTGAAAAAAAAAATAATGATTAGGTGTAAACTGTAAACTGAAATGGAGAAAAGGTAACAGGATTTAATAAAACCTACTTTACTGTACAAATCTATGGACAACCAGAAAAGTGGCATACAAATGAAAATCAGTTAGAAGAAAGGTGAAGAGAATGCAAGAAACAAACCCAGTGGAACTACAAGAGTAAGCAATTGATCTGATATAGCGTTGAATTCCCACATGGTATGCAAAAATTAATTAACAAAGGGAGAAAAAAGAGAAAAACAAAATAACAAACCTGCAAACAAACAAGTTTCGAGTCTCCTAGGACAGAGATCCTATTAAAGCCTTTTTTATGCGCATATCTCAACCCCAAAAGAAGGGCTCTATACTCTGCCACATTATTGGTAGTTTCACCTAAGCCTTCACACAATTTACAAATCTACAAAGAAAACAAAAGTTAGAGCCAAATAAAATAAACTAAATAAAAGATATAGAAAGCCCAAAGAGTAACGTTTACCACGCGTCCATCATCAGCTAGCAGCACAGCTCCAGCACCAGCTCTTCCAGGATTTCCTTTTGATGCCCCATCAAACATAAGAAAACAGGACTTCTACATGTAAAACATGAACACAGGGAAGGGATCGGCTATTATCAGTCTACAAGGCATTAAAAAACCGATGACAAAAGAGGATATATGTTGAGACCTTCAAACTACAATTACGGGGTCCCACATTATAATATGTGACCCAAAAAAATGAAAAGATACGAGGGAAAATAGCCCCCCAGTTAACAGGTCCACATAGTTCTCTTATTAGTTAACAAAAAACAAACCACCTAATAACATACATACGGTGTTAACCAAGTGGTCTTTAAATTGCGTTGTTCCACCCCAGTCGTTGGGTTGCATGACCATGCTCGTATAGCAATCAGGGTCCATCAAGTCCCTGAATTATGGCAGAACACTCCCATTTTCTACTTCTTTTTTTTTTTTTTTTTTTTTTTTTTTTTTTTGTCTCTAGAAAAAGTAAACAAGAACACTCCCATTTTCTACTTCTCTTTTTTTTTTTTTTTTTTTTTTTTTTTTTTTTTTGTCTCTAGAAAAAGTAAACAATAACCAAAAAAAAAAAAAGCGCAGGAGAGAGCAAGAAAACACAGACTCTTATTTCTTGCTAAACTAATTTGCATCCATCTGCTTTTTACTGTAATGTAATTAACCAAATAAAATCCAAAGGGCACCATGGATGCAGCTAAAACATGTAATATGGGTTCTTCATGTCAAAGATTTTGAAGTATAATCAAGTTTTGTCATCAATATTATCTTACACTGCTCAATGATGATGAGTCCCGCACATTAGGGTGATCGGAAGTTGACGCAGAAATATAACCAATTCCTTCCTGAAAGCCGTTATGCAAACATTAATCTAAAGCAGTCAAATTTAGAGTTTCAACTCATAAGCCCAAGCCCTATTGTATGCTTAAGAAATGTAGTAGAAAGCTCTAAATATGCCTAATATGATAACAAGAGGATGGGCGTACAAGATATAGAATATAAATACATGACAGAACAAATGCATAGATAACGATGTTGGATCCTGAAATATTGTAATGTTAATAAATTATAATTGCAAAATTATAAATGAATGTTCTAAGCACACGCGCGCGCGCGCGCACACACACACACACACACACAAAAACTTTTCAGAAATGCCATTATTCTTTAATTTCTCAAAGAAGTTCCATTGATTGCAGTGATTGATTGTCTCCTTACCGCAGTTTCTAATCCAGCCACCAGCTGTGATCTCTTTTTTGACGTATCTTTGGAAGGTGTTACACCTATTGAAGATGTTGGAACCTGTGAATATAGAAGTCATAATCATAATTCCACACCTCTAAAAGCCCAATCCTAAGAAAGTCCTGCTCGAAATCCATTTCAATTATCTATAGACTGCAAGAATCAGAAAGAAAATACTTTGATAGAAAAACAATGATAAAAAATAAAAATAAAAAACTTCAGTAATGTTTTTCGATTCATCTTTCGACATTCAGCAGCCAAACTAAAAATGTCCCCGCATGCAGGGCATTTCAATTATCTCTAACGCATCCGGCATTTGAAAGAAACTACAAAAGTGAAACTGAAAAACTCAGCATATCAAGGATTGAGAATTGGCTGGCTCACGATTACAATGGTCACAATGGTCTTTTCGTGCCTTAAGTTTAACCCACCTTTGTCAAAATAAACAATGAATAGATGTTCATCTTAACAAAAAAAAAAATGGAAACACACTTTTCAACCTATATACAATACAATTCAGTAAAGTCGGCTAAAACCTCGTTCAATTCGTTAATATGATTTTATGTGAGAGCTTTTTATTATAAAAAAAAAAAGTTTAACGTGACTTCTTGTGAGAACTTTTAACTTAACAAAGTTGAAATTGAAAACTCATAATCGGTGAAATGAATAAGGCTAAGTCATCTTACCTCTTTGACTGGCAAAGCGCATTGCACAATGGGGCCAAAAAGACCCTCTTTCATATCCTCAGCTCTAATGGTGTAAATTGCATCCTTAAGTCCACGAGAAGTAAGGTACTCTTGAGTCTCCTTCGGCAATCGATGCCCTTTAAACACGCTTACAGGAGGATCACATATCTAACCAAACAAACAAATCAAAACTCTTGACCAAAAAAAAAAAAAAAAAAAAAAATCATCACAAGATCCAGCATTCGGAATTAAATCAAACACCTTACCGAAGAACCAACTTGCGCTTGGCAATCATTCAGGCTTCTATAAACCCCGACGACGTCCCCTTTCCGCACAACATAGAATGCCTCCTTCTCTTTCTCCTTCTCCCTCTCCATTGCCGGTTCAGCCTTCGATTTCCGCCGCGACGGAGGCGCGCTCTCGCTGCTTTTTCCGGCTTTTCTCGAGTAAAGCCGAGAACCACCAAATCGCGTCAAAGCAGAGTTCTGCGTGAGGGCAGTAATGCGGGGTTTATAGCTGATTGTTCTGGTCCATGAATAAGAACAATAAGCTCCGTACAGACAAGTCCGAGCTCTGCAATGGCTGCTTCTAAGAATCGCTTCTATGTGAGACGAAATCTGTGACAAGCCATTCATCACACGCTTCGATTCTCCTCTAACAGCGATTCAGAGCTTTTCTTTTTCCGCTGCTAATTGTAACAAAAAATGAGAGAATCGATTTTCAAAGCTGTCAAATCTTCTGAAATCAAAGAGTTTATATGTTAAAAATAAATGCAATCAAATTAACGATGTACAAAAGTCAAACGTTCCTACTACAAAGTTGTAACTTTTTAGCGAAATTGTGCTAACCCCATTACCGAAGAAAGGCGAGGATGGGTAATATGCGGAGAGAAGGCGTGGTCTGGGTGGTGGCGGCGCGACGGCGGCACTTAAGCGGCGTTCCTGCCTGCGTTCACCGGAGGAGGACGGCGATGGGGCTGAGGGGCGGGAGAGAAAGTAAAAAGTAGTAGAAGGAGGGCAAAAAAACATGAAAATGAGTTTCCTAAAATTGCCTTGGAAGTCCTCAAGCTTTTAAGTATTTTTACAAGCAAAAAGCTCCTTGAATTATACTTTTTTTTTTCTTTTTTTATAGCAAATGAAGTCCAAACAGACAAGATCTCGTTGACCTATGGATAATGGACGGAATTATCATGTGCAACGCACTCTTTGTGGGTAAAATTGTAATTCTACTGATAAAATCAAAATGAGGATTTTTTTTTTTTTTTCTGTTATGAATTATATGCAAAGAAAATCCTAAAATAACTAAAGAAAGAATTCCATCGACGGTGGACCCAAGCTTTAGACAGAGCCAGAGGGGTGTTCGTGGGGTACGCGGAATTGACCGGCACGGGCATTGGCAGAGGTTGATCACATCGGTAATTAGGAGTGAACATCGGGTGAGTTGGGTGAGTTTGGTGGATTTTTGAGACTTTTACTTAAACCATACTTTTAACTTGTGTAAACCCTAAGTGGAATTTTAACTGCATGGTGGCATCCATTGTCTAATCTCTCTACTGTACACTTCGTTTGTTACAAATATATCAATGAGTTGTGGGCTTCATACCTACAACATGAATAAATTTAGTGAGCTAAAAAGCTTAATGAGTACAAATATTTCTCAAAAAATATTTCTTTCAAACATAACAACATAAGAATGAGTGCATGCCCATTTATGCTTCATTATGCAATATCCATTTATTATCATTAGGGTCATGTGCTCGTACAAAGTGCGCAAGACCAAAGGGAGTAAGGGAACGAGCAAGTTAAATATTTTAAAACAATTAATGTTGTCGGTAAGGTTTGTACTCACCTTGGACACTAGTACATGACGTTGCCTAGAGCAACCACTTTTGTAGTATTGTTCGTTTTATATTTGATAATACCAATAATCAGCTGTTAGTTCCTCATCAAGGTTTTATACTAAATCTTACATGAGTCTCAGAGATCTCGTCTTATGAACACTCGCTAGGATTAAATAATTCCTTTAATTATCTCTTCTTAACTTAGTTTACACCTCTGGATTAACTAATGAATTTTTTAACTAATTAGTTAGTCAACCCCTTTTTAGACTCTATTAATCGACTTAGGTTATTTATTTACTCATCTTTTATCTTGAATCAATTAGTTAATTAATTAATTAATTAATTATCTAATTAGATCTTATTAATTTAATTGATTAATTATCAATTAATTAATCTAATAATTGTCATTACTCTATACTAGAGCCTCCCAGATTAATTAAGCAGAAATAGTTGAAAATAGGCTAATATAGAAAGCTTCAGAAAGTATATAGGCCAATTTTTAGTTATATAAATTAATAGGTCATAACTTATCAAGTTATGGTTCATAACAAGATAAGTTATAAACAAACTTGTCAAGTTATGGTTCATAACCAGATAAGTTATGGATAAAAATTGTGAATTATGGATAATAACTTGTCAAGTTATGGTTTATAACTACATAAGTTATAGATAAAAACAGTAATTTGGCCTATTTATTAACTTATGTAAACTATTGGCCTATTAATTTTAATTCATCTCAAGTATTGGCTTATTTCTCTCTTTCTTCCTTAATTAAGTTACCTTCACATAGGTATACCTCTTGTTCACCTCTAGGTTATCTTTTTATCATCTACTTGGGCTCACTCTAACATTAAACATTTCTAAGGTGGATTTTGGGCCTATAGGCTTGGACTTAGACTACCTTCCTAGTAGGTTTCTCAAGGTCTACTTAAGGATTATCTCATTCTTCATTTGGGCCTTTAGGATTAAGTTTTATCTTAGTAATTTAGTTGCCTTCTTTTATGGTCAACTTATGGATTACTTTGTCCATTATTTGGCTCTTGGGTCCATTTGAGCCCTTTCACTTAATTAGGCCCATCAAGTGATGGTCTATGGTCTTCTAAATTGTAATGACCAAGAAAATTCTGATGTTAATTAGTATAATTTACGTAATTAAATTATGAATTTTTTGGATAATGATATGTTTTGTAATGAAGGATTTATGGAATTAATAATATTATTCTAAAATTTTATATGATTTTATGTCAAAAATTTTTATGTTATGACTCGGTTAATAATCCTCACGAGATAAATTGTCAATTCGACTATGACTAGTGATTCTTCTCATAAGAATTTATGAGTAATGTACATCGTTAGCAGTGCTTTGAGAAACACTCTAACATTAAAAGAAATCCTTAATTGCCAATTAGTAAAATCGGTGTTACGCGAGTCGCGTTTTCGGTAAATTTATTTTTGAGATATTTTATGATTTAAAGACTTGATAGAAGGCTAATGGTGAGGATTAGACTTTGAATAGAAGCTTATAATAGGAAAATGAGCTTCTTAATAATCTATTGTTAATTATTGTCGGAGTGACAATAATGAGGTTAAAAATGTCCAATATTACAGAGGTGTTGAGTATTGGATCCCTTATGAGGAAGTCTAAGAATCTTATACAATATACGATGGTACTAAGTAAGTAGAATTTTACCCGCATCACCATAATTACTGTATAAAGAAAATGTGAACTGATAAGTGAAAATTGTTTGCATTGCATTACATGTTGCACATCTTATGATTATGATCATTTGCAAGCATGTAAGAAAGATATGACAAGTATGAAATCTTATGGTTCGCTATAGTATTTTCTCTCACAAAAAATACACATAAATAAAAAATGATTCTAATCACATGATTATAATCTGTGAACCAAACGTCTCAAACTTAAAGATATGAAAAATATGTTAAATAAGTTCATGCATTCATATGCTATTCATGCTAGCAATATTCTATTTACTAGTCTTTAACTCACTCATTTTATGGTGATGTAGATAAGGGTACTTCCCAACACTAGTTGAGGATTAGATGGTTGGTTGGCGTATTCCTGATACTAGTGGACTTGTGTATATGGACTAGCTGACCTGTCATTTTGAGGCCCTAATATTTGTATAGTTTTGAGAGCTTGTGGTGGCTATGTTTAGTACATGGATGTGCCCATTTTGAGATATATATATATATATATATTATATTGTATATATTTAGCCAGCCATATGGGTTTTATGAGACATTAGCACTTTATCCTTGAGTTAGTCTTCAAAAGTTCGAATTTGCCCTCATTTTTATATTTAAGTTACATAACTAATGAAGAATGATATAACTTAAAAGTAAGTAAAAACACTACACTGCTTAGTATGACAAGATTAGTATTTTAGAGTCGTATCAGGTGGGTATTTCAATTAATTACAAATTTACTTCACTATAAATTTAGAATTTCACACAATATTACAGACATATATTTACATTTGTAAAACGTCTATTTGATATAGTCATTTCACATAGATCAATTCTCTATAAATAATTCATAATTAGAGTTATGTGAAATTTGTTAACCTCTCTAATTACATCATTCTCTGTCATTCTCATTGATTCTTTAATGAATTGTACATTCATGAAATAAATTCATGAATACGAGCTCGTTACATATTCAAGTACCAAATAAACCCTCAAGGAAATTATTTATCTGCTTATTTCTTAAGAAAGAATGGATTTCATCTCGTAATTTTAACATTCCCGGCTACTTACTTCATCATGTCACTAAGCTACAAGAAATATGATTTAGTAATATTGAAATCCATACCGAGTAAATCAAAAGACATGAATCTATAAATAGGAGTCTGTTAATAACTCGAGATTAAGATCATTCTATATATGACTATTGGTCGAGTCAATTAGAACTTATATACTTAACGAAAATTATCAGAAATTCATATTGTGTCTTATCTTAGTCCTACATAATCTCATCATGTAAATACATTCAATATCTTTCCATAGTAATGATGCTGATAAGATTGTTCTATTCTTAATGGGAATAACATGCATTAATAAAGTTTTAATTAAAGATTCTAAACTTTAATTAAATTTATTATAGACTTATTTCGATTGTTATCTTTAAATATTATCCTATTTAAGGTCACATAAATAATTACTGAATTTTCAATGATATTCATAAAGTATATAACAATACATGCACATAAATAATGAAAATTTTATATTATTAAATAAATAATAAAATCTAAAATTACATCTCATGCTTTAAGGTCACCATTCCTAACAACATTTGGAATTGGTTCTTAAAAATTTTTCTGAACGTCTTTTGAGACACAAAAATAAAAACGATCTGTAAATTGTATTTTTTTAGCAAATGTCTTAAAAACGAAAATAAAAACAGTGAGAATAGTTTTTGTGAAGTAATTCAAAATTAATTAAAAGTTATTTTCTCCTTTATGTTTTTATTTTCTAGTACTTACCAACAATGTATGATTAATTATTAATTATCAATTATATAATATATTAATTAATAATTAATAAATACATAATAATTACTAAATTATTACTTGAATATTAATTTCTTATTCTTAAACTTTTTATTTATTAAAAGCGATAAGTTATTAAATAAATAATATATCAATCATATAATATGTTAAGTATAATTTATTAATTAATAAATAATTGATAAATAATAAATAAATAGTAAATACTCAATTAATAATTAAATATTAAATTTATGTTAAAAATGAATGGGTAAAAATTATATAGCCATACTTAATTTTTTTTTTGTCTGACAAAACTCTTACAAAAACACTCAAATAAAATAAATTAAAAATTTAAAAAGTAAAGTAAAAATTTTCAAAAGTTTAATTAAGAAAGTAAAAATATACTGAAATTTAGGGTATGTTTGGTTGTGAGGAATGAAATGGAAAGGAAAGACCATTCCATCTAATTCTGTTGTTTGGTTTCAATTTTTCAGTTGGAATAGGCTTTCCAATGGAAAGCCCATTCACTCAATTTGAGTGAATGTGCATTCACTCGGGTGGGTGGTGGAATCACTTTTCCATTCAGCCCATTTTTTCATTTTCTCCATATTGTCCCTGAGGCTCCCGAGGCTCAAGCGAGAAGAGAGAAACCTAGGGCTCCGATCGCCGTCGCGCCCATCCAAGCTTTGATCGCTGTCGTGACCACCCAAGCTCCCATCGCTGTCGCAACCCGAGCTGTTCTTCCGTCGATCGAGTCTGCCAGAACCCTTCCTTTTCGGCCTTCCTCCACTCTATTTGGCTCGTTCAATCTCGTCCTCGTATATCGATTTCCTTAGATCCGGTTGTAGCTTCATCGGCACCTCTTTTGGCAATGATTTCCCTATCGTTCGGTCTCCTCCCCGAATCCTTGGACGTCTCCATTGTGTTTTTGAGGGGTCGACGAGATTGAGATTGAGATAGCGGATAAGAAAAAAAAAACAAGTGTCCGAAAAAAGTCCAACACTTACAATCTTTTTCGACAACAGCTGATAACTCATAGAAATAGAGTTATTTAGCATACTTTTAGGCTTAATATTTGTTCATATTCTCTGGGTAAAAGGCCTTTGTGTTAGTATTTGGAATACCATTTATTAATCTTTGTCCGTGTGGCAGAAAGTTGTTATTTATGAGAAATCTTGCTATATTTTGAAGTTATTCCTCAAATTAAATCATTGCGTTGACCCTGGGAACTTAGTGCAGGTTGTCCAAAGGAGGTGCTGACGTAAGCTTTCGGTGAGAAAAGTGCGGTGGAAAACACAAATGCTGAAATGACCCCAATGCCATAGCGCTGCTACAGCAAAGTCGCAGCAAAAGCAGGAGCAGCCAAAAATTAGCAAGCTGGCACAGTTTGTCTTTTAGCGCTGGTAGTGGTCCAAGCACTGATAGCTGTAAGAGTACCAGGGGGGACCATCAACCATGACTCTCATGCATACACTTGTCACTAGGGCACCTCAACTTGCCCTAGTATATAAAGGAAAGGAAGAGTATAGTACAGGCAGCCAGAAAAGAGGAGAGAAATCAATGGAGGCGTAGAGAATTCCTGTACGATTTGAAAACGGAGACAGAGGCGAGTACAAGGGATTTTTGGACGCTGGAGCTGGAAGAAAAGAGTACAGCACGGATACACAGTGGTTTTTGACCTCAGATTTTTAGCTTAGCTGTTTTCCCCTTCTCTCTGTATTTACTTTCCGAAACCTTATGGATCTGATTTTTGTTATTAATTCTGATTTTGTTGAACTAAACATGAGCTAAATTTCTTAGCTAGGATTATTGATGGAACCAAAGTTGCAATGAAGATCTATTTGCTATTTTGATTGATTATGTAATTTTCATCTGGGTTATCCAAGTGTATTTATTGTTTACTTTCTATTAAGTGACATGCCATCATTTAGTAAGAAAATACAAACTTAAGCTAATTCTGGAAAGGTTGGTTGAGTTAGATCTAGCTTGGATAATACAAGAGATAGTATAGGAATATACTATTATCTTGTACAACCCATTAAAATTGAAGTTAACGTCAGGTTTGTAAACTAAAACACATAGGAATATGTTGATTTGGTTTAAGGAACTACAAGCATAAATCTGTCAGAAGATGATTCTGTAGAATTTTAGGTTGACTAGATGAACCTTGCTACAGCAATCGTATAGCAAAACGTGGACAGAGTTGCAACCGAGGGGAAATCAGTAATCCTAGCCTTCATCCATCATTAAATTACAGCTCTAAGCTCAGATCTTGTTGTCTTTTACCTCTTATCTGCATTTAAATTACAGTCTTTGGTTTATACATTCTTTTCACTTAATTAATATCAATTTGGCATTCAAACTATTCTCAACTATATTGATAAAACTGGTTTTTGTAATAAAATTCCTCATTAACTCAATCCCTGTGGAGACGATACTTTACTCATTACTATATTACTTATTCGATTGCGTGCACTTATGTGAAGTCATTTTATGCACAGATTTTTGGCGAACAACAGCCATCCTCAAATCTTGTGAAAATCAAAATACCCCATTGTTAAATAAAGGTTCATTCTTTCAATTTGTTTATGGGGAATTCTATGTTGGATTATTTCTTCGATCAAAGATGACAAGTGTCTGATCTTTTTACTTCTTGAGTTTTCTACTTAATTTTTTTGACTAATTTCCCATTGGTCTGAGTTGTTTTTCCTCATTTTTTTTTTTTTTTTTTTTTTTTTCTAATTTCAATTCTCATTTTGATTGTCTTTGATCTTGTTTAATGGTCCGATGTTTATTGGGGATGATTCTCCGGTGGGGGAAGAGCTTTGGTCTGACGATGGAGAGGGGAAGAACATAAAGAAGAAACTCATATTTGTTTTTTAAAATTTTATTTTTTTTTTTAAATTTATGTTTTAATACTTATGTGTGGAAGGTTTTATTTTTATTTGGTAGTCCTTCATTGTTTTCTACCATTCATTCTTGATTTGTTGGTTGAGAGCACATTAACTATTAAGAAATTATAGTGTGATAATATTACATAAAAATTATATTGACATGGATTAAAATTATATTTTTTACAGAATATATAATGATAGATGTTAAAAATTATCATATTTAAATTTGTGATAATTTATTATTACATAAAAATATCAAATATTATTTTTTTATAATTAAAATATAGTTTTTAAATTACTATCTTTCAAATAAATTTTTTTTTTCAATAATTAAATTATGTTTTTACTATTTTAATTAATTAAAATATTAAATTATTCAGGATTATTAATCAATGGTATTTTTGTCAAAATATAATTTTTTTAATTTCATTCCGTTATCAACCAAACAGCATAATTCTCATTTAGGTGTTAATTTCGATCTCGTTCACTTCATCAATTTGAGTTTTCAATTTTAAGTTTTAACAGTAAAAAACTCTCAGAAATGTCACATCTAACTTTTTTTATTACAGTAAAAAACTCTCATAAAATATTATATTTCAGTTCAAATTGAAAACTCAAATCTGCAAAGTAAACGAGACCTTCATAACTCTAAGCAAATAATGAAATCAGTTTATGATTCCATCACATTCTAATTCTATTATATTATTATTCCCATTATCATTTCTATTACTATTCCGTCATTATAACTAAACACACTTTTAAAATTTAGACTAGAATTAGGATACATAATCCTAATCTTATGTTTGGTGCCAGTTTTGGACTTGAGAAAATATTCATAATTCGTTTAATATATAAATTAGAATTATAAAATTAAAATTATTTATGTATATTTTTTATAAAAAAAATATTATAATAAATTATAAACTATATGATTTAAATCATGAATCCTCTCAATTTCAAAATAGCCCAAACCAGGTTGGAGAAATAATCCCCTAAAAGCATGTGAGATTTATCAGTCGAAGCTTTGGACTAAAATCTGACCCCCAACCCCAAAACATCACCGCAGCAGCCCTACCTCCGGCCACCCCAGCCCCGGTGAGCCCCATACTCGCCAAGCCCAGATCAAACGAGCCTCATCCCTAGCGAGCCCATTCCCGGCGAGCACAGCCCCAGCTAAGCCCATCCCCGGAGACCCCAACCCCTGTAAAGCCCACACCCGAAGACCCAGATCTGCCAATACGACTAGTCCCTGTCACAGATTCGTCCCAGCGAAGCTAGCCCAACACCGGCCTTAACTCACCAGATCTTCGTGGCGAAGAAGATCTCCGACATTCGACCAGCCAAGCACTACCGTACTTAAGCCGGAAGCCCCTCGCATGAACAAGTCACCAACCAGATCCCTGGTCTCCACCTAACCCAGAGTCGTCGATCCTTGGCTGGTAGCCCCGCTTGAAATCCAAATCCAGCGAGCCCTCTGTCGTCGACATTCCTCCCCTCCTCTCACGCAATCTTCTATCGCCCCTCCTACCTCATCCCTATGCGTATGTGACCAGAAAAACAATTATATGAGTTTTGCTTTCTAATTTTTCCTCTCTGTTTTTTAGTCCAATCCCATAAGTACCAAACACAAGATAGTATTATACATATTCTTATCCAATCAATTTTAAAGTTAGCTCTATTCATTTCATTGATTCGAGTTTAGAATTTAAATTTTATTACAGTAAAAAACTCTCATAAATAATTACATTTAATTTTTTTATTACAGTAAAAAACTCTCATATAAAATTAAATTTTAATTCAAATTAAAAACTCGAATTAACAAACTAAATAAGTCCTTAACAGGACCTAAAAAGGAGCGAATGAGATTAATTTTTTTATTTAGTTTGATTTTTGACCTTTTCTTCCCACCCACCCCTAACACACAAAAAAAAAAAAAAAAAAAAGGGTGGGGAGAGATTGAGGTAAATAGATTAAAATTTAAGAGAAATTAAAATGATTGGGTTAATGTGTAAAAAAAGTTAATAAATAAGCTAATGTGATGTGAATTTAGATTTATAACCAGTTAAAATTTTATATTCAGAATTTATTATTAGATTTTTTTTATTAATATGAACTTGGTAAATTTTAGATTTATCATTAGAATTTGTAGTGTTTTTTTTCCTTAGTAATATTAACTTGGTAAATATGGGATTTATCAATAGATTTTTTTTTCTTTTTTTCTCATAATACGAATTTGGTAAATTTAAAATTTATTAAGTATATACAAGATTTACCAATTAATTCTTTCACTTTTTTCTTACTAATACAAACTATATATTTGGGACTTACCATTAAAATTTGTAGCGTTCTTTTCCACTACTAATACAAACATGTAAATTCGGGATTTACTTAGTCTCCAGAATTTATCATTAGATTTTTCATTTTTTCCTTAGTAATATGAATTTGGTATTTACTAGGTATATCCATAATTTACAATTAGATTTTTCTCTTTTTTCCTACTAATACATACTTGGTAAATATGAGATTTATCAAGTATATCTGTATTTACTATTAGATTTTTCACTTTTTTCTTACTAATACGAATTTGTTAAATCCCGTAAATATGAGATTTACTCCCTTACTAATATGAACTTGCTTAACCATGGATTCACTAGGTATATTATGGATTTACCATTAAATTTTTTATTTTCCGTACTAATATGAACTTGGTAAAATTAAGATTTACCAAGTAATTTACTACTAGAATTTGTACATTTTCCCTTAGTAATATTAACTTGATAAATCCTAAATTTACTGAGTATATTCAGAATTTACCATTAAAATTTGTACTATTATTTTTCAAGTAATTCTAACTTGATAAATCCGATATATCTAAATTTACCAAAGAAACGGGAAAAAAGAACGAGAAAATGGTAAAATTAGAAAATTAAAAATTAAAAATATGAAATGTTATATTAATTTCTATACATTGGTAAATTGACAATTTAAGGCTAGTTTGGTAGTGATTCTTGGAGCTCAAAATTAATTCTCTAGCCATCTACAACTTAAATTTATGTTTAGTAAAAATCATAAAAAATAATTTTTAAAAATTTTTTAAAGAATTTACAGTCAAAATTAAGGCCTCGTTTATTTCGCTTATTTGAGTTTAGAATTCGAGTTTTGCTACAGTAAAAAGCTCTCATAAACAATCACATCTAACTTTTTTGCTACAGTAAAAAGCTCTCACATAAAATCAAATCTCAACTCGAATTAAAAACTCGAATCAGCGAAGTGAACGGGCCCTAAAAACATATCAAAAACAACTTTAACTTTTAAATAATACAACAATCTCAATACAATTAATAATACTTTATATTACACTACTTTTAAAACTAATAATACTTATATAATTACAGTTACTAAATACTCAATTCATTTTTTTAGCACAACTAATATAAAATCTACATGTCCTTACTCAATTCATTAATTTCTATACTCAATTCAGCTTTTTACTGTAGTAAAAAAGTTAGATGTGATTGTTTGTGAGAGCTTTTTACTATAACAAAACTCGAATTAAAAACTCAAATCAGAGAAGTGAAACGGCCCATAATTTTTTTTTAAAATCTACATGTCCTTACTTCCATAAGTTTTGAATTAAAAAAAAAAAGGAAAAAGAAATTCAATTTAGGGTTATTTGGCTCATTTTCCCCGCCAGCTTTCTTCGTTTTCTCATTTCTTCCGAGAGTTCTCTTTCAGTTCTGCAAAAACCCCAGAGTAGGGTTTTACTCTTACTCTCCTTGCGATTCGATTGACTCACTTTGACCGAAGAAGAAGAAAATGGGAAGTAGATGCACTTTGGCCGGCGTGGAAGTCCCAATCGCCGGCAGCGACTCCGTCAAATGGATTGAACTTTCCCTTCCTCCTTCTTCTTCTCCATCTGCAGCCATCGCCATTGCCGATTCCGACGCTAATCTCAGCGTTCCTAGCATCTGTTCCCCTCTCGCGGACGACTTCGCCTCCTGCTCCGCCATTGACGATCCTCCGATTTACATTACATGGTTTCTCTCTCTCTCTCCCTCTCTCTCTCTCTCTCTGTTCCGTTATTTTTTTTATTTCTTTTTACAAAAATAATAATTATTTTTGTTATTGTTGGATGAACGAATTTTCATAATCATTGCTTGAAATTATGGCCGAATCAATCTCTGTGAATGTTACTACAGGAGAATTCACAAATCACTACCCAATGCTGTGGAGCTACTTGAGCTCTGTGCCGATAAAGAATTTCCCAGAATCGGTCTGCGAATCACTTTCCCTGATGCGCTCTCTGCTTTTGCTTTTGTCTGCAAAAATGAGGTGCTTCTAATATTTTCTTCTCTTTTTCTTGTTTTAAAAAATTGACACACAAGATATGAACAATTAGTTTCATTTAATTAGAAATGTCTAGACTGTAATGGTAATTATTTCTCCTTTTGTAAATGATAGTCTATTTAGTTTCCTTAATCTTTTTGAAGATATGGGTGGCCAAGTAGAATAAGCTTGTGGAAAATATGTGATACCCTCGAACAACCCAAGAGGCATGCCACTCCTGAATGTATTAGTCTTATTAGCTACTATTCTACTCCTATTTATAAAGGTGCCGTTTGGTTCACAGTTTGAACCACAATTCAAGCCTCTTTTTACTAACTTTTTCTTTCATATAAATTTGAATATTTGTTTAGAATCAAACGGGCTGAAAAATTATGGGGTGTTTTTGTTTTCCTTATTAGTTTAGCTTATTGTGTTACGTTTGAACACAGGTCGATGTCAATTCTGGAAATTACCCTTACCTGCTTCATGTGTTGAGTGTTTCTGGAATTGCTTACCTTTTGAGGATCAGACACACCTCGGCATACAAATCCTCCTCCGTTTTGCCGGCAGAGGAGGTGATCAGGACATTTGACATGCACAGTTATGGCCCTATAACAAGTGCATCAGCATTGCCTTCTGGATGTTTTGTAGTTGGAAGGAGTGACGGATCTGTTGGTTGTTTTCAACTCAGCATGCTCGACCTCGATGCTCCTGGTACTACATACACATGCTGCTTCATCTTTATTTATTTATATATTTATTTTTTATTTTTTTTTGTTTCCTGTAGTTGTAGATTTATGACTATGCCTGCTCAATGGTGGAAGGATTTTGGCTTGGACAGCATAATATTCTTTTCTAATGTTATGTTTAATTTTGTTCATTAGCTTCCGTGCATGAGCTTCGGGATGAGTCAGGAATCAGTCGTTTGTGGGGTCTCATGTCCAGGTAGGACAAAGTATTAGATTATCTGCCTGAATATTCAATAAGAATGATTAGTTAGAAAATCGTGTATGTAGTTTACGGCACTTTATACTCGTACACCAGTGGACACCAGACAGTGTAAAATTTTCATCTTTGGGGGCCTATAAGAGGTTCATTGGTACATTTGTGACTGAATATCTGGCTGTCTATTGTCTATTTGGCCTGTCCATATTAACTCTTCTTGAAAGCTATGGTTATGGTTGCTCAAAACTGATGACTATACAGTGCTTTTGACATTTAAAAGAGAATTATTAGGATAATATTGGGGAAAAAATGACTATTCTGATTTCAGCGTATCATCACTCCTACTTTGTTTTCCTAACAACCACCAAAATGTCGGGGAAAAAAAGTATCTTATTCATAGACTTTCAGTTGATGTTCTTGTTGATTAAGTATACTAAACATGTGATGCAGGGATAGGGTAGTAGAGGCTGTGCAAGATTTGGTGTTAGCAAAGGTTCATGGAAAAATGCTTCTATTTGTGCTTCATTCTGATGGGATTCTCCGAGTGTGGGATCTTTCATGCCGTATCAAGATCTTCAATTACAATATGAATGTTCCAAGTCTGGGAGGAAAGTTCTCTACTCTTTCCCAAATTATTCTTTATTTTTGCCGCTTATGCATGCTAGTTCTATCCTGTACAAAAAGGAGTTTTCATCTTCAAAGATTGCATTTTGTGTTTATCTTTAATTTGTTATTATTATTATTATTATTATTATTATTATTATTATTATTATTATTATTATTATTATTATTATTATTATTATTTTCTGGGGGGCAGGGTTTTAATTGATTTCTTATGCATGGATAACCTTGTCTAACTATCAAAATATCTTATTATGTTTCGTAATGAATCACCATGTGGATGTTTGTACTTCAGCAATATGAGTGGTCCTTACCTAATGCAGTAAAATACCAGTTTGAATTGGAAATTTGACTTGGAATTTGTGACTGATGCTTCCACAATGACACAAATACCAGAAATGCATAGGTTTTACCATATGTGACAAAGAAAAGAAAAAAGTGATGAAGACTTAAAATGAATAAGGTTTCAGCAATCTAGTTTCCTTTTTGTGTTGTGCGTCTCAATTGGAAATAAGGTGCTTTAATATTATTCTATCTTATATAAAAAATGTCATTATGTCTTGACCATATCATTGCAACTCGTCATTCCATTTTCAGTTGTTCCCTAGAAACCTTCAGCAGTTGAGGAATCATTAATTTGCTTGGGGAAGTCTGTTGCTTTTTGGTGACAGATAAGTTGGAACAAGTGTTGGGTAAAAAAAAAAAAAAAAAGGCTTCCAAATGTGCTGATATGGCGCTGTTATGGTGCTGCATATGCAAAGATTTCGGCTGAGTTTGAGTACCCTTTCTAATGTGCTGATATGTTTATCTCTCTAGTTTCAACAAGGAGGGTGGGAAGATTTTGAACACTGTTATACTGGGTTTGTGTTGGGCAATATGCTTAGATTTTAGAAAGGAATAAGAATTAGAAGGTTGTGTCAGTGAAGTTTGGGATAAAGTGAAATTCTGTACTGCACTTTGGTTGCGTGAAGATAATGATTTTAGCCATTTGCAATTTTCTGATCCGGTTAGGTATTGGCAATTTTTGTTGTAGTTCATTCATCTTTTATGATTGTTCTATCTACATTTTTTTTCCTTTTGTTTTTATTTCGGTGACATCCTGACCTCCTCGCTTTGTTCTTCATTACTATGTTTGTTTTAATGAAGTTCTGTTTCTTTCAAAAAAGAAAAAGGCTTCAAATTAAATGTATGTTGTATTGAAATTTATAGTTTAACCACCTCATCTTCCTCTCTCTCTCTCTCCCTTTTCCTCTTTCTACTCTGATTTGGTATCTTCTATATGCATCTAGCTCATGAGGCTCAAATATTTTTGAAAATTGAAGTCTGACCGCCTAATCTTCCTATTTGCACCTTAATTATGCATCTACATCGTAGGAATCAAGTCACTTATTACATGCTTGTTGTCAGAATGTGTTGAAATAGTATCATATTTCTATATTTGAAGCTAAAGAATGCACGTAAATGCTCACAAGTGTGTTCTATTTTATACATACAGGAGCTGCATTAGTAAGGATATGGGTTGGTGAAGCTGATAATGACTCAACTGCTTTGCCATTGGCAATCTTGTCTAGACATATCTCAGTATGGCTTCTTTGACAAATTTATCTTTCCTTTGTTTATTTTATTTGTAGATGCTGGGATTCTGTTAAGAGAGAGGAGATATTTATCATTCATATCTTTTACACCATGTTCAAGAATTCTGTTAATAGAGAGATGGGGGGTTTATTCGTATTTGCTAGAATCCTTTTGTGTGTGAAAGAGAGGGGAAGAATTACACAAGAAGCTAAATAATAATAATAATAATAATAATAATAATAAGTAAATAAATAAATAATAATAATAAAGTTTAGTCACTGGGTATAAACTATTGAGAAAAAGTCTTGGTCTTGTATATTGAAACAGAGTCAAAAGTTGTTCCAACTTTAAACATCCCATGATTTCCTCTTAGCTAAGCTTGAACATCTCTTTTATGCGTCCGAATGGTTTACACTTGTTGAACATTATGTCTTCATGAATTCATTCAATCTTACATCTAAAACATTAGACAAGGTTGTGAAATGATTTATTGTTAATCAAAGTAGAACTTCTGCCCAGTTTTTCCGTTTTGAAGGTGAGAGCTCTTCAGGAATATGTGAGTTATTGATCTTCTGTTCGTTTAGTGTATTTGGACCAATTCGTCCAGTCCGATTGAAGCCCACAACCCAAATTAGCATTTGATTAACAGGGGAAGGTTCATGTTTGCACAGTTACTGTTGCGAAAGATGCTGAGGGATAGGATCGTTTATTTTTTGTGTTGTAAGGCTGCTTTTAGACTAGGGAATAGTCTCCTTAAGAAGTTAAATCTAGTATGGTTGATCCAAGAAGTTTTTCTCAGCCTTTCTCTTTAAGGTTTTCATTGGTAGAAAATAAATAATACAAATTGGAACTCTAGCTGTTTTGGCTTGAACAACACCAGAGGTTATACATTAGCATGCCAAAGCATGGACTGTTGAGTTCTTTATTATATAATATGGCACCAAACTTAGATCATGCTTGCATTTTCTCATGTGATGTTTATTTCTTTTTGATGAATAAACGTTAATTCTTTTCCTGCCTACCTATGAAGGATCTTAGCTCGGAGCAAGTTAACTTGTACAGTCTACGCTGTAGTTTGGGGGATAGGATTGTTTTGTTGCTGGATCCATCTATGTCAACTATTCCTTTGTTAGATGTAAGTAATTTGGTTATCATCCACCCTCTGCTATTGATTTCGTTTGCTTGATGCTCTATGCGTTGCACTAAAGGGATGATTTTAACTTTGTTAAGGGAGGATGCATTGATGTCAAACTTTCTTCAGATAAGGTGTGGGTACTGAAAGAAAATGGGTTGGTTCTTCAAAGTTTGTTTCATACAGACAAAAATGTTAATGCGTAAGTTTATTCGTGCCTTGTAGTCTTCAATATACCCCATCTTTAATCGTTCATTTTCATTACATATGATGACTTAAGCTTATTTGTTCTCCTGCTTTCTAGGGATTCAACACGCTATTACACTTTGCAGGAAGAATTTGTTGCGGATCAACTATTTCAAAGTCCTGAATATTCGTCAGATGACCTTCTATTGATGAGTCATTCAATTTTTTCATCTTCAAAGGTGCCTTTTATTTTTATAGTCAAAGTTATTGTTGTTTTTTTTTTTTTTTTTGATAAGAAACAAGAATTCTATTGAAATTTTTTAAAAAAATGAGAAAAGTACAAAGTAGGGGACGAGACGTCCACCAACAAACAGATAAGAGAAAACCAGACAAAGGTGCTTTTTATTTTAACTTTTATTGCTGACGCCCCAGTTCCTAATAGTATTATTGTCTTTAGTGTCCTCTACTTTGCAGATTAAATATTCTTGGGTTATTTGTCAATATTGTGTCGATTTTTGAATGTTCGGGTTGTTTGGAGTATGGGATTTGAATTTTTAACGTGCTGGTTCATTTGGTTTTTAAGGAATAAAGGGATCGTTTGGTTCATGCGTTCAAACCAGTGATTCTTGATTTTGGCATTTAAAATTCAAATTTTTTGTAAGAGGAAAACACTGTAGCAGAATCAAAACTATGAGTTTAAATGCATGAAATAAACGGGCCCACAAGGATTCTTTAGAAAAAAAAAAAAAAGAAGGAATAAAAGGATTTTTGAGTTAGGGTAGGGGATGAAGAATTACTTTCGGTTAAGATTTTTGTTTGTAAGGGTTTCAAAGATATTCCTTTTTGTCTGATTTTGATGCGTTAGATAGATTGTATGTAGCTCTGTTTTGTTTCTGTTCGGCGAGGACTTCCATTCTACTATTTGTATTTATCTGTTTTTCTTAAGAGAAAAATCTTTTGTTTTTGACAGTTAGCTCCTTATGACACCTAATAAAGGTCAATGTAATATGTATCAAGCTTTCGTGTCATTCAACTTACTCTTTTGTAGTTACAACTAATTTGATCTCAGTAAACAGGAAATGAGTTAGTTTCAATTTTACATGTGTTTTCCTCTCTCAGTCTCGTGTGAACTTTTGTTTGATTTATGGGGAATATTGAGTAATGAGTAAAATCTTAGTTCCATACGTTTTCTGACGAACTAGTAGTTCTACAAGCCATATATATATATATATATATATATATATATATATATATACATATATATATTAGGTTATTGTGCATATTTATTTATTTATTTTTTCTGTTTTCGTCTTAAGATTCTTGCTAAGTTGCCATGTTGGGAGTTTTCATATGTTGAAGATATTGCTTACACATTTTGCATAATCTAAATTTTTGCAGGACCAAACTTTGTCGGCTGTATCCAACATTTTCTTACGCAAGCTGCTTCATCCTGGAGTGCATCATAATGTTGCCATGCGTGCAACTTTCCTGGACTATAACAGACACTGGACGGATTCAGAGTTCCAGTCATTAACTGCTGATGGATTGAAGAAGGAAATCCTTTCATTGATTGAACATGAGGTTTCTTTGTAGATTCTATTAGTTCTGACTCTATTATTGATTTTTCCCCGTTTGTACATTGTATTTGAATTTAGATTATTTAGATTTCAGTGAGCTGTTTTTCTTTTGGATGATAAGAAACTGAGATGATAATGATATTGATTTACTTTGTTTGGTGCTTGTATCCAAAAGTTTTAAAGCTCTGGATTTGTACGGTGCTGTTAGTTTACTTGATAATTTGATTTGAAAGAAAATAGCTTTTGTTGGTGTGTTTGAGGAGGAGGATTTCTTTGGTAAAGAGTGAAACCGAGTCTCTTTTTGGTGAATTTCAGGGATTGCTTTTCTGTTTGGTTTTTCCTTGCTAGATTTCAGTGAGCTGATAATGACGCATGTATTTTAATGACAGGGCATGTGTGATAATTTAATATCAATATATAGCTCCTGGAAAAATTTCTATGCGCACTACTTCCAAAACTGGTGCAAGAGCAATGCACCTTGTGGTTTACTTGTCGATTCAGCTACCGGCTCTGTTGGTTTGATCAGAAAGACTTCAGCATCTCTATTTCGTGGTCCAGAGGACATTGAACGGCTTCTTGATGGTATGCCAATGATCTTGCTTTTTATCTGAATTGTTTGTATACTTGTTTCTAGACAAGTTTAGTTTTCTTTTCTTTTCTTTTTGTCTTTTTTTTTTTTGGTTTTTTATTTTATTGTTTTCACAATTAATCTTTTGTATATTTTCGTGTTAGGTTCTTCCTCTGATGAACTTGGTGATCTTGTCAGTTCTGGGTTGGATTCGTTTAATGACAAGCATGAATATGGGATTCTTGTTGATATGCTCAGATGCGTCATTAGTATCAGTCAACAACTGGGAAAAGCTGCTCCCGATATATTTTATGAGTCCCTTGTTAGCAGACCAATTTTCCCATCTGATGATATTGTTCCTCACATATTAAAGGTTTTAGAAACTGGATATAGTTCAATGGTTGCTACACAGTGTGTATTGGAGCTTGGTACTGACGTTACTTGGGAGAAAAAACTAGTGGATCACAAAAACTTGAGGAAATTTTCAATTGACATGCTTCTATCTCTTCATGCATTGTGTGAAAAAGCTAGTACGTGGAGCAAAGTTTTGAATAGCATTGAGAATTATTTGAAGTTTCTTGTACCTCGGAAAATTACACAGAATCTGGACGCTGATACTTCATTGAGTATTAACGCTTCCGTAATGGTCCAGGCTACTTCTCAAATTGCAAAAGCAATGTTTGAATCTGCATTTGACATTCTTCTTTTCCTAAGCTATCTAGTAAACAACAGTGCGCAGGTTCGTTTTTATTTTCTTTTTTATTTGGGAGTTAAGAGTAAATGTCTTTTGGTACATGAACTAGACTTTAGGTGTTAGATCATCCAGATAGAGGGGTAGTATGATTCAAAGCCAATACCTTGTCATGGAGAATGGGCACCCTACCATATCCCCCTACCAAATCACTGATGGTGACTTTTAAATGTATGATCATGATGAAATAGCCAATTTTGAAATTGCAGATATAGATTTGAGGAGCTAGTCAAATCTTCTTTAACCTTGTTCCTCTTCAGTTGATTTGAAATCAAATCATCATCCAAATTACATGTAAGCTAAAATTTCTGTTGATTTCTCCACATTCTATGTACCAGACAAAACACCAATTAGGTTATGGGGTTTTATTTGTTCTAGCTTCAGGGTTTGATTGTTGCATAAGAGGATATAATGTTCATTTTGTTGTTGTTATTTGTGTTTCGGTAGTTCTCAGTCATGAAGACTATTTGTTCTCCTTTTTATTTTATTTATCTCAACTGTTCTATTAACTTCTGCTTTTTTCTTGTAAGACGAATGTTTTAGAACTTCATAGGACTTTTGCTTGCAGATTCATATGTTGCCTGATGATGTATCTAAAATACAACTGGAGTTGGTTCCAATAATTCAAGAAATCATTTCAGAGTGGCTTATAGTTCATTTTTTCACCACCACACCATCTGAATCAGCAGCCGTTGAAGATTTCAGTTCCCAACTTTCTTCGTTGCAAATAGGTATGTTGCCATTTCATACTGAACTACTAGCTAGTCATTTTTTTTTGTTTGTAGTTGCCACATCAAGTTAATTTTGAAGCGTGGTGGTTTTGTTTTTTTAATGCATATCTCCTGGAAGATGCATGTTGTTTGGAGTCGCAGACTTTGCACTTCGCAAGTCATGTTGCTGATATGCTATCAATTTCCATTGTGTAGATAGCAGCACAAGTAGAAGATCATGGAACGAAAAGCTTGGCAAATGTGATTTTCCTTTGGCTTTTGTATTCTTGTTAAATGATCGAAGTTTTCCCAGAGATCATCACCTTCATTCAAGATATCTTTCAAATGCGCACGACATTATTATTTCTGTGTGGAACTTTAGTTGCTGGATCATTTGGGGAAAGACTGGAGAGTCCTCTACTTTCTTAAGCCATTCAACTGAGCTTGCATTGATCCTGCTAAGGCATGGGCAGTACAACGCTGTTGAGGTTTTCCCTCCTTGATTGGAAGTTTCTCTCTTTTAAAATATTTGTTAAATTTTCCCTTTTCTTTTGTTCATTTTTTGTATGTAATTTCTGTGTAGCATCTACTCGGTGTGGTGGACACACATTCACAAAAAGAGAGAATCTTGGAAACTATTGAAGATACTAATGGTAGATGGTGCATCCTTCAACATCTTCTTGGATGTTGTCTTCTTGCTCAGGCACATCGTGGATTGAATGGGAAGCTTAAAGATAGGAAACTAAGCGAAGCTGTTCGATGTTTCTTCAGGTACTTCATATTTTTGTAAACTTTTTAGTTGGGTTTTCCAGTGTCATGCTCGGTCCTTGATAACCTCTCTTAGGACACTACTAGGTTACTGACAGGTGAAGTTACTTTTGTTTTGCTGTGATATCTAACTTCTTAAACTTCAACTCTACATATATGTTCTCTCTCACATACATCTAATTTGTAATTATTTTGAGAACATTCGGTAGCTGTAATGGCCTTTTTTGATCTTTTTCTCTTTTAGGGGGGTCAAATTTGTTCACAAAATAATGAAGAAGGTTTTTTTTTTTTTTTTTTTTTTTTTTTTTTTAAATAATAAACAAAAACCTTTATTGAATAAAAAAGATTCAAATAATGAAGAAGGTAACTCGTATCGTTCTTATTATTTGATTAGAAACATAGACTTGTATCATTTGAAAATTGAATAAAATGCAGAACTGAAAAGATGAGGTCCTTAGGATTTTTCTTTGGTTTTGCTGTTATTGAGTTTTGTAGTTTCTTTTTTCTCTTCTTGTCTTCTTCGATGGATTCCTCATCCATTTGAAAATTCTTTTGTAATCATTTTCTCTATCAATGAAGTTTCTTGTTTCTTATCAAAAAAAAAAAAAAAAAAAAAAAAAAAAAAAAAAGAGAAAAGGATGAGCACTCCTTCAAGAAGAACAACAGAATTGCTCCCATCATTTTTCGTTTTCATTGATTTTATGAAAACTGTATTTGTAACAATTGTCCTAAATCTTACAGTAAAAATGATTAGTACTTGGATTAAGTGTGCATTAGACTTTGTTATAACAAAGAGAACTATGTTATGTTAATATGCAATCCAATGAATTCAAATAATTGAGTTCTTTCAGTTAAGATATACGGTATATTCTGGTTTTACGAACGGCCTGAGAACCATTAGAGTTGTTAAACGTTGCTGGTTCTCGTGTAAGCAAATATTGCGTAGGTTTTGACTCAAAAAGATGGAAATCATGGAGTTTTCCTTAGCTACTTGCAGACGCTATCGTTTAAATCATTGACAATTTCCCTTTGACATGGTAGGCCTGAAAGAGATCATACTTATGATTATTGTGTTGGTAATGACTGAAATGTTCCTCTTCGTCTGCCTTCCATGGGTTTTTGAACTTTTGATTTCTTAATATATTCAGAGCTTCATCCGTAAAAGATGCTGTCCAGGCTTTGCAGAGTTTGCCTCCCGAAGCAGGCTTGTTACCTCTTGGTTTCAGTGAGTTGATTTAAAAACAATTCCAGTTTGATATGGAACAGACCTTTTCACCATCGTACTAAATCCTTTCCCTTCTCTCTCTCTCTGAGCTTTTTTTATTTATTTTTATTTTTTGCCATTACAGGAAGTACCATATCAGATGCTGCATGGAAGCTACATTATTATCAGTGGGCAATGCAAATGTTTGAACAACATAATATTAGTGAAGGTGCATGTCAATTCGCTCTTGCTGCACTCGAGCAAGTAGAGGAAGCTTTAGTTACAAAAAGTGAGCACTCTGGTCAAGATCCATTTGATGAATCAACCACCATCATCAAAGGACGGCTTTGGGCAAATGTCTTCAAATTTACACTAGATCTTAATCACTTTTACGAGGCATACTGTGCAATAATATCAAATCCAGATGAGGAGAGCAAATGCATCTGCTTGAGGCGTTTCATAATCGTCCTTTACGAGCACAGTGCCATTAAGGTTTCTATCCAACTGTTGCCACCCCCTTTCTTTGTTTTGTTGAATTCTAGTATGTCTTATACTTTCATATTTAGTCGAATTAACTTTTGTCATTTACTGGTACTCTACTGCTTAATCTTCAGTCTTCTGTAGGTTGCAGAAGATCTTTATATGATTTTTTTTAAATAACATTTAAGAAAAGTGAAATGAGTATTCTAACTCAACATGGTAGTTTCTACTTTGCTAGATGCTAACTTGCTAACGGATGGAATGTCTTGATGAATCATTGCTAGCACTGGCAGTGAACCTTTTTAAAAAAAAATAATAATAAGAAACTGAATATTTATTGATAATATTTATAAAGAAAAAACTGAAAACTGGGATCAGGGAGGAAGAGATATCCTCGACAAGGCCAGTTTCAGAAAACAACTGGAAATATAGGACTGAACTACAAAAAAGGAGCCCAACTCCTAACGATATCCGAGAACAATGGCCTCCCGAATTCTTTATCCTGGTATACCCACTACAAAACCCAATACTTTATTTTATCTCATAGAACGGACTCTTCTTCACCTCTGTCCTTGAAAATCCTATTATTCCTTTCCAACGAAATACCCCAAAAAATAGCTAGAATTGCAGCCCTCCATAATATCAAACCTCTTTGACTCAAGCTTGACGCAGGAGAAAACAAACAGATCACTACACAGCTTCAAGGCGTGACCCAGTAAAACCCAAACTCTCTCAACAAAGAAGCCCAAATTTTCCGAGAAAAATGGCAATGAAGGAAAATACGGTCTGGTGTCTCCCCATCTTCCCTGCACAAGTAACACCAGCCCGGGGATAATGAAATAAAAGGACTTTGTCACTGCAGCAGATAATGCGTGTTTAGTTTTTCAAGAGCAACAAGCCAGCAGAAAACTTGAACCTTCTTAGGGGCATGAGTCTTCTGAATATTATCATGAAAAATGAACCACGGAGATGAAGTCTCACCTGTCAACAAGGACAATAAAGATTTAGCTGGGAACAAATCATTGTGACCAGGCACCCAATCCCTTCTATCTTGAATTGAACCATGAAGCCTAACCCTCTCCACAATAGCATTTAAATCCGTAAACGGTAAACTCCCTCACTTCTCTATCGTTAGATTCCTTTAAAATCCATAATCCCACAGGTAATTTGTTTCTCTAATTTTAAGATGCAAAGTTTTCTTTGTTGAATGCATTTCTATATTCTACTAACATAGAGTCGTAGGCTTCTGTTATGCTGTAAAATATTTCTAGCTTATGGTGAGGATATGTAACTTTCTTCTAGGACTAATTCTTTATTCCACGTGTGTTGTTATTAGCCTTTTTTCAAGGCTAATGCTTTATTGAGCATTGCTTAAGCTTATTCATTTTCGTGATTTCAGATTCTCTGTGGTAATCAACTTCCTTTCATTGGTTTAATTGACAAGGTAGAGCAAGAGCTTGCCTGGAAGGTATATCTTATCAGAGTACTTTGGCTACCGTAGTTTAAAATGTAATTCATGCACCCTAATGGCCAGCTCATTTGTGTGTAGGCAGAACGTTCAGATATTTTAACGAAGCCAAACTTGTATAAGCTACTATATTCATTTGAAATGCATCGACACAACTGGCGGAAAGCGGCAAGTTACATATACCAGTATTCAACTCGTTTAAAAACTGAAGCAGCTCAGAGAGACATCCAGCATAGTTCATTGGAATTGCAAGAAAGATTAAATGGGCTCTCTGCTGCTATTAACGCACTTCATCTTGTTCATCCCGCTTTTGCTTGGATTGATCCTCTATTTGAGAGACCTGGCCATGAAGAGCATTATCCAAGTAAAAAGGCTAGAAGAACAGTGGAAGAAGAGCGTAAATACTGCAGCACTCTCTATTTTGTTTGTTTTTTCTTTTTATGTATTCAAGGAATTTGAAATATATATATATATATATATATATATATATATTATTTTTCTTTGACTAAGTAATATTTTTAAATTTTCAGCAGCTGAAGTTAATGGCTTTCAGCCTCAGAAGCAGCAATGTATTGATATTGAGACGATTGAAAATGAGTTTGTGTTAACTTCAGCGGAATGTTTGCTTTCATTGGCACAAGTAAAATGGAGATTCACCGGTAAAAAACTGTTACTTTGACTTTCTGTTTTTCAGGCTTTGAAAAAATTAAAATCCTGTTTGTACCATCACTTGATATGTATCTTTGTTATTGACTTGTTCCAAGTTGTCTTTCAGAAAATCGGGAGGACTTGCCAAATTTGGTTGATCTCCTAGTCGAGGCAAATCTGTATGATATGGCATTCACAGTTCTTCTAAGATTCTTCAAGGGTTCAGACTTGAAGAGGTGTAATTCTATTTTACTGTGAATTTCCATTACAGTAATCGTGTTCGTGTTCACATACCTGAAATGTAACATTGGGTCTTTTCCACTCAGGGAACTGGAAAGAGTTTTTTGCGCCATGTCATTGAAATGTTGTCCAGATAAAATTGATCCATGGACAGGGGCAGGGTAAAATGAGTTTCATCCTTGTCATAGAATTGGCTTTACATGCTTTTGAATTTCATGCCATACGTATCTGGCTCCATTTCATTTTCCTCATTGAGGTCATAGGGTCACAAATGCTATATAACTTGTATTGTATCAGGGATGATCGGCAAAAGCATGTTCTTCTGTTGACTTCATCAAAGAATGAAATAGTTGTACGCGGTTCACCTGATATGAGTTCGACTACTCAACAATTCAAGGGGAATAGTCAATGGGTTACGCTTGAGTTGTATCTTGTTCGTATCTCCACCTGCTCTACAATAGTTTTTCCCGAATTTTCTAAATCAAGGAAAAGCTTCCTTCTAGTTTGTTCTATGTCATAACGTTAAGAATTCGAACCAAGAAGATAAAAATTTTGTCCAACCACTCCCCTACCCCCTTCCTAAAATAAATAAATAGTCAATTTTTTTCTCTCTTAACTTCTGTAAGCTATCTTCTTAATTGCAATTTTCCTTTTGATGTTCTCCCAATTTTCAGGAAAAATACAAGGGTTTGCATGGAAGATTACCACTAATTGTTGCTGAAACTCTTCTTCGTACAGATCCTCAAATTGATTTGCCTCTTTGGCTAGTTAATATGTTCAAGGTAATGCTCTGGTCAAAAGGTTGTTTATGGATTGGTTTCTCAAACTACTGTAGTTTGAGCTTCACATTTGCAAACTGACAATTTTGTTGTTGAAATTTTGAGAACTACATTCATCTTGTGTGCATCGCTTTTAGTTGGTATACCTCGTTCTGGAAATATGCTTGTTGTTGTTGTTATAAGAAGCAGAATATAGTTGGCATGCCTCGTTCTGGAAATATGCTAGAGCTCTGTAATTCTTTTTAACTATTTTTGTTAACCAATTCTCCCAAAAGTTTAAGCTATCTTGTGGTAGGCCAAACTAGGTTTTGTACTTTAACAACCAAGACTTTTCTATGCCCTTTGGTCTTTCCTGAGTATGGTTGATGACTTATATCTTAAAAGTCTTTTTGAATTTTGATTATTGTTTAGTGGGTTGATTTCCCTTGCAAAACTTGTAATTCTACAATTAGGCCTGAAATTAGATCTAGATTAACACTAACATCTCAAGCGACCAAGGCAGTTATCCTAGTCCTCACCATCCGACTTTCTGCCTTAATTTATTATTGTGATTCTTCCCCGTGTGCTCTCGGAAGAGGCATGACAAATTTTTGGTGGAGATACACTTTCATTGTGAACTAACTCAAGTCTTTCCTATCTTTTCCTTTTTTGTTTTATTTTTATTTTTATTTTATTTTTTGTTTTTTTGTTTTGTTTTGTTTTGTTTTTTTGTTTTTTCTTTTTTCCTTCTTCAAATTTAGTCCATCCTTTCTCATTGCTGCTGTCTTCTGTAATTAAAAATGAGAATTACGGCTTCTTACTTTTCAATTGCTTGAGTTATGGCAGGATGGTCGAAGTGAGACGACTTGGAGGATGACCGGGCAAGAGTCAAATCCCGCATTATTGTTTCGGTTATATGTTGATTCTGGTCGTTATACTGAAGCTACAAATCTTTTGCTTGAGTATTTGGAATCATATGCATCAATGGTAATTTCTTTTCCTTACAAAGTATCTTATTAAGATAACGCCAGGAATCAATGGTAAATGCTGTGATTGATTGCAGCTTATTCTTGCAATTAACTTTGTTTCAGTAATATTATTTGTTCATGCTGTTGGGTCTGTTTGTTTTTCCTAGGATAACTATGTTGAGTCTGTTTTTCCTCAGATAACTCTGTAGCTCTCCCTCTCTTGAGCATGTGCATATCAGGGAATTAATCTATGTATTTTGTGTGTCTCCAATATTGCAAAGTTACGTGTTATAAGAGGAAAATAATTGCAAACTTGTTTATATTTGCTCTTTTTATGCATTATGTATGATGCATGATTGTGAATGGACTCCATTTCGGTAGGGACCACGATTTCCTGATTCTATGCTGTTTCATATTGGTCGATCTTATTAAATGCAGCCCTGTTTTCGTTTAAGTGTGAACTCCATAAATACAATGCGACATGAAGCACAAGTTCCTGCTATTATTTTCATGTTCATTATCTTATGATATGGTTCTTACTAATCTGTCGAGTTTTTCACGGTTCCGGTGGTTGTTTTAAGACATGCTGTACATTTTACAGAGACCAGCAGACGTAATCAACCGGAAAAGGCCATTTGCAGTTTGGTTTCCGTACACGGCAATCCAGCGGCTATGGTGCCAACTTGAGGAACTCATCAAAATGGGTCACATGGTAGATCAATGCGATAAACTTAGAAGACTATTACATGGAGCCTTGCTGAGACATCTTACGCTGGTAAGCTTTTTTATCCTTCCGCAGCTCTTTATGGAATGACTTTTGACTCTAATGCTTTATATGAAAGTGCATATGAGAATTTTATCTATTACTTTCAGTCAAAGGTGGACTCCGATGATGCATCTGCTGCTGTTTAAAGATAAAAGAAAAATTTTTATCAGCCAAGAAACTCTAATTATCTCTTAAGCATTCGAATATGCCTCAATCCCCATGTTGATTTTTGCGGCATTGTATGTATCGAGCCTCGTTACAAATGTAATATTAAGCTTCGTATATTTGCATTCCAATACAATTTAATTGCAGTTACCTTTTGTAGTTTAGAAAGCTCAAGAATTCTACTTGTGAATAATCAAAATATTGGAGACTGGTGGATTCAAGTACTAAAATGACTTTCCCTTTTTTTTTTTTTTTTTTTTTTTTAATCAAAAGGTAGTGCAACTGTAGGCCAACTGGAAAGTAGTCCTTTAGTTTTTTTGAGCAAGAAGAGCACTAGGATTAGTCGCAACTGATGCAAGAACAACTTAGCCATTGGATCACATAGTATCGATTCGATATATATTTTTTTTTTTTTTTTTTTTGCTTGCTTGAATTCGATATAGACTGAGTTAGCTACATATAACAGTTATTTTGGCACATATGTTATTACTAATATACATGTCTTGTGTCTTTTAAATGTGCAAGGCCGTCTCTAATGTAAATATTAATGCTTTACATTGTTTAGTTTTTTCCCCCTCTTGGGAACTTTGGTTGCATGTTTTTTGGGACGTTTTCTCGAATATGGAGCAACTGCTATAAAGATCACAGGCTAATTCTTTACTTTGCAATATTTCTTTTCAAAATGTTTCGTTTTTATTCGTTTCACTAGAAGAATAATAATGATGATAATTACGGTCTCATTCAGTTCGTGTATTTGAATTTTTAATTCGAATTGAGGTGTGATTTTATGTAAGAATTTTTTACTGTAATAAAAAAGTTAATGTAATTTTATGAGAGCTTTTAATTATAGTAAAGTTAGAGTTGAAAATTTAAATTGGTAAAATGAACGAGGTTTACAGTTTTTAACTTTTTTATTATTTCCATTTTAGTGTTAATTTCTTACCTAAGACAAGTAGTGGTTGGGCAAAAAAGAAGCCAGGTCCAAGCTCTCCTCAAACAGAGATTTCGATGTAATAAAGGTTTTGACGTTGTAAATTTTTCTAGTAAATTGACCATTTACATGATAAATTTATTATTTACGACAATATAGAAATTGAATTTCTTTAGTAAATGAAGCATTTATAGGGTAAACACAACATTTATCACATAAAAAATAAGAGTAAAATTGAAATACCACATATTGAAATTTTAAAATATGTTATTTATTTTTACTGTTGCTGAATATACTTTTTTTTATAAAAAAAATAAAATAGTTTAATAAAATGACATGTATGTTACAATTTTCCTCTTTTTTAGAAAAATACACTCGAATTGTTTTGCTATAACGTTTTTTCTCACGAAAAGATTTGAACATATATATTCAAATGAGCATTCAATTTTCTTGAAATAAAAATCAATTTAAAATCCCACCGTTTGACTTAATCAGCAAGGCCAATAGTGTGCATATATCTTTTAAATATTTCTAATGTAATGTTATAATTGATGTGTTAATTATAAATTTAATATTTAAGTGTAAAAATTATTTTTAATATATTGTTATTTATTATGTTAAATTTTTTTTATATATTAAAGATGGTCTAAAAGAAAAAGAAAAAAAATTAGAGAAATATCTGAAAAAATGAAATGTTTGTTAATATTTTGAGTAGTTTTTCTGATATGCCTTGATATATCAGTAAAATAAATTTTTAAACCGTTAAATTTAAATATTTTTTAACTTTTATATAATTTTATATAAATTTAATAAATAAAAACTAAATCTACTGATATATTATTGTATCAAAAAAATTGTTAGATAGACATTTTTTTTTTTTTTTTTTTGTGTAATAATCCTTTGTTCTGAATTCTTTTTTTTTCAATTGATTTGGGAAAGGAAAAACACTCGAGCCCATTTTCTCAACTGAGGGAAAATAATCTTAATAAATACTTTTTAAGAATATATGAATTAAAATTTTTATATTTTTAATTAAATAATTAGATTAATAGAAGGATAATAATAAATAGTATAAGTCTAGAATCAGAACAAATTTCTCGTTTTGAGAAAAAAACCCTAGAGCTCTGCTCTGGCCCCATCCCCCTCGCCAGCCGCAGTGTGCGAGCGCCGTCGCATCAGCCATTCTTCCGGATCCTTCGAGCATTTTTGCGAGCGGATTTTAAGACAAGCCCCTCCGAGGTTGATTTTCTGTTTGTAACTTTTTGTAATTTTTGCTTTAACTTGGTTTTTTTTTTTTTTTTTTTTTTTTTTTTTTTTTTTTTGGGTGATGGAAAACCAAGTCTTTGAGGAGATCATGTGAAGGTTTCGTCTGGTTTCGTGGTTGGGATTTCAATTTCAAGTCTAATTTACGAAATACAAATTATTTTGTGGAATTTGTTTTATTGGGGAATTTTTTGATGATTGCTTGGTTTTTTCGGAATTAGTTTGATTGTTGAAAAATTGCTGTTGTGATTTTTGGTTGCTATTGGTGAAAATTCCTATTTTTATTAATTTTTGTGTTGAGTTGTTTGTGATTTTTTTGTTTTTTTGTTTTGCTCATTATTATAGTATTTTTGGAAGATTGATATTAACTTGATTAGTTTTTAGATTTGTTGGATTTGTGAGATTGCTTTGAGATTTTTACGAGTTTTTTTATATCAGAATTGCAAGCAATTTCGCCACAAGATTCGACTATGTAATTTTTGGACTGTAATTCTTATATTTATATTATGACTTATTTTGTTTTATGTAATTTTTGTTTTCATATCATGACTTGTTTGACTACATAACTGTTATATTCATGCTGTGACTTTAGTTTGCAATATATAATGCTTATTGATAGACTTTGGGTTAGATATGTTTCTATGTAGCATTCTACTTCAATGGATGGAGAACATCTCTATTGTTTTCAAATATTACAAGTGTAAATTATCCAATAATATTACTTTTGATAAGGGAAATTTAAAGGGAAGAACATTTTTCTTTCCACTAGAGTGAAAGTTATGGTTGCGAGTGTGCAATAATCAAGTAGTCTAAATTTTTTGTGCTATAAAAATGTCATTGTTCAGTACTATATATAGCTGGAAAGGTTTTCTGATTCAGGGAGGGGCATTTTAAAAACATTCAACGGTCAAATCAGGGTTTTCTGTTACAGTCCCTTTTTTTTTTTTTTTTTTTTTTGAAATGTGGTGCTGACGCAATTTATTTTGGTTAAGGGAGTCTCTTATTTTGGCAAAAATGGGGGTGTATAAATGTAGAAAGCCCCTCATTCGGGGCTCATGGCGTTCCTTGATTAGACAAAACGTCTCGGTACCCGGTTTTGCCTTTTAAAACTATGATCATGGCCCTTTCCTTGTTTCTTTTGTTTGGGTCCAGTCCATTGTGTGGGTGGGTGGGTGTGTGTGTGTGTGTGTGTGTGTGTTTTTTTTTTTTTTTTTTTTTTTTTTTTTTTTTTAAGGCTATTGGGGCCTGCTGCTCTGAACCATCCAATTCATCTTCTTTCTTTTGCTGTGGGTCTCACATCAAGAGCAGTGCCTTTTGGATCATCAGATGAGAGATCTTCTTCTAAGTCCTATTTGTTTATATCTTTCTAATGTATTGGTGCATTTAGCTAGATGCTAGACATCTCTTGTCAAGCTTCCTTTTTGGCCTTTTGGTCCTTTTGGTTTTATATTTGTTTGTTTTAACTGAAAGTAACCAGCAGTGTAGTACTCAGTTTTTTGAAAGAAGACTTTGGTTGAAATTTAGATATTGGTATGTCAAATTTTGGGTGTTGCATATCACGGAGATAGGATATATGGATCAATCGAGATGGATGGATCCTTGTTAATCATAGGATTTAGGCATGTCCATTGTTCTCCCTTTATCATTTTGATTTTAATTTTGTTGTTGAGTTTATTAGAAACCTTTTTCTTTTTTTGGTTTTATGAATCAGAATTAGCCTTCAATGATACTGTTCTTCCTCTTTTCTTTTTTCACTTAATTGGCAAAAGTGATCAACCTGATGTTGTACGAGATTGTAGTTTTGCAATCTTAGTGTATTCTTACAAGTCCTCTATCCGATGCAGTCTTTGAAAATGTTTATATTCATATCTGGTTGTTATTATAATTCTTTCAGAGAGATTGAGTTTAACAGCGCCTTGTTTGGAGAAGTGCAGTTCAGAATTATATAATGGGTCGGAAAGTTGGTCAACTTCGGATTAATCCCAAGAAATTTGGCTCTTTGAATAAACCATGCATTAAGGAAATGACATCATTTCTCAACTGCCTGTCTCTTAACAATAACAACGACGATAAGTGTGCCCGATTTAAGGAACAACTGGATGCTTGCATGGCTTCCCAGGTAGGCTCTTATTTTTGAATTCTTTTACGTGTTCGCGGTCACTAAATTTCCTTCTAGGCCCGTTCCTAAATCTAGTAATTGCTTTCATTGCAGACAAATGCTAGGAAGAAACTGGGAAACATTAATTACCATCTTGCCAGGCTTAGTAGGGGTCGCAAGTAAACGAGAAAAGCTTTAAATCGCGTAACTCTTACCGGTCAGCATTTGCAGAGGTTTAGAAGGAAAGATCATATTATTGTTACATACTGGAGATTTTGTGTAGTTTTGCATTTTGAAGATGTGAAATGCTCTGGGGATTTTTTTTTTTTTTTTAAAGAATAATAAAAAATCATTGCAGTTCTGGTTAATCTATGATAAAGAAATTGATGAATTGGATACTTCATTTTGATTTTATTCTCCAAGGCTCTTCTTTCAGCATAAAGTTATCATCTACCAATGAAATAATGGCAACTCATTTCATGCTATGGATAGTATTAAAATAATAATGATAATAATAAGTGTAGTATTAAAATAATAATAATGATAATAATAATAATAATAATAAGTATAATAATTTGAGCAAAAAAATAAAAAATAAAAAAGGGGGTCAGCACTTCATTCTAACCACTTTTTCTTTCCTAAACTATTTCGATCTTATTCCTTTACATGTTAGCATATGCGTACACGAAGCATTTATAAAGAAGTGATTCAATGTGAAATTTTAGCATTTGATTAGGAAAATTACTCTAATACTTGGTGTTTAGTACTAAATTTGATAATTTGCTAACTGAGTCAAATTTGGTATCAAATATTAGCATATGTCAATTTCCGGATTAATTTCTATTGATGGATGTATTGACCTGTTTCGTTTGATTATTACCATATTACCATTTTCAGATTATTTTAAAATAAAAAGTTTATTTCTACTACTTTTGAAGTTTAATAATTATGGAAAGAGCGAATATAGCATTTGAAACAGCACAACAATATTTTAGCTTTCGCATTTGATAGTTCTGGAATATGAGAACGTTGCTTTACATGTCTTTATTTGCAAAAGGTGTAAGCTGTCCGAAACAAGATCAAGGTGTTGTTTGGTGTAATGTAATGATTCTGAACCTGAAATTATGATTTTAGTTTAGAATCAATATTTGTTTATAAAAAGTAAAAAATAGTTTTAATTTGATTCACCTAGAATTAGTGTTTAGTTAGGATGATTCTGATTCAAAGTTTGAATCTTAATGTGATGTTTTAAATCATGAATCACTCTTGATTTTAAAATTATCTCTTTGGTTGAGTGGTTCAAACTCCTGATTTTAGTTCTAGTTTCAGAATTATAATTTGAATTTTAAATTATAAATTATAGTTCTGGTTTCAAAATTAAAATTAAAATCATTTAAGTTTAAATCATCGTACTAAACGAACCTCAAATGTTTATTCGTAGAAGATAAGAAGGGGAAAAGGATAGAAACGACAGGGTGTTTGTAGTTGAGGAGGCAAAGCTTTGTTAAAGTAGTTGGAGGATTAGACATTGGAGGGGTAAGGGGGTTGCAGATATTTCATTGTCGTTTATTAGTCGCTTTCATCTTTTTGCTTCTTTGCCCTCAAAACTTCTCTTCATTTTCATAACGCTAGGGTGCCGCATGCAAGAAACTAGACACGCAAATACTGGATAATGTTGAGGGGTAAGGGGTCAAAGTATGAAAGTGTCTTTGCCCTCCCAAGACCCAAATATAAATCTTACAAATTGATGTTGAAATGTAACTAAAAATTTAAAAATAAAAAAATAAAATCATTATAATATTTACTATATGATTATGTAGCATTAAACATAAACAATGTTATAACTATCATTAGTAATTGTGCTAGTCTTAAATTTTTTTTTTTTTTTTAAAAATACATTTTTTTTCAAAAAGATAATTAGAAATGTGCCACCAAAATTCACTTTTTTCTTAGTTTCTGCTCCTTTCTTAAAATTTTGCCCCTCTAATTTTTATTATTTGAAGGGAGAAAGTGAGAGCATTAGTGTGTATTTGGTTGGTAGATTCGTGTCATAGTTTAGATTATGGTTCGTGGCTCGCTATTGTGTTTTTTTTCACAAAAAATACACGTAAATCAATAATAATTATGAATTATGATTCTGAATTCATGAATCTAACGTAATAATGATTTTCTTGATAAGTAATTGGAATGGTCTTCAACACGCTTTCCAACTGGTATATTCAGCTAAACTAAACTCTCATATGTACCTAAACATATACAACATATTCATAGTATATTTTCACATCATATCTCCCTTGAGCCTTTTCCTCTCTCTCTCTCTCAAAACCTTTTTTCCTTTCACATCAAAACATAAGTAATCAGATTTAACCAATTCAATATCTCTCTTGTTGGCTCATAGAAATAAAAGCAAGTGCAATTTTTTTTTAACCTAAATGGGTTAATTTAGAAAATTATCCCATACTTTACATCAAATCCACTTTGATCCCTAACATTCAAAACGTCCAAAAACAAACTTTGATCTATCTTTGTGTAATAAAATTAGTTCTTTTGTCAGTTGATTGTTAAATGAATATATCAAAAAATAACACCTGAGTCGTGACATTTAAAAAGTCCTGAAACTGACCCCGGTGTATATTGGTGTAATATTAGTCCTTCCATCACCTAATTGCTAAAAGAACAAGACGAGAATGCTTGGTAGGCAGTTTGATTATTATAGTATTTGCATATGCTTTTGGAGTCCTAACAAGCGTTGTAATATACAAATATTGTTGGTTTTAAAAATAATTTTCTATGCGGAAGCGTGTATTTAGCGGACTGTGTATTACAAAAATTTTACAAATCTTTGAGATATTCTATAAATTACATTAATTTATGCACGAATAAATTAATTAAATTAATTTATTTACCTAGCAAACGATTAGGTCAATAACTTGAGTTCTTTGACCATGAACGTTCCTCGCTACAAGCTTGTTTAGAATACCCTAATTTTTCTCAACAATTCTTTGAATCTACGAAGACATGTGTATGGGCACATCTAAAACAAAACGGGATTAGTAAATAAACACTCAAGTTTTTCACAAACACCAACACATGCACCACATGGAATTTAGGAGACAATTTTTCCTTTCCTCACTCTATAGAATTCGGCCACACTATGTTAGGGAGTGCAAAATTTTTTTCTAATCTCCTATTTATAGAATAGTAGTTAAGACTTCTAGAAAAAGTCTAAACTTTATCTCCAAGATAAAGCTTGATTATTATCTCTCACTTCTAATTGATTTTGGAAAAAAAATTCCCTCTCTCCCTTATCCTATAGGGACGACCACTACAAGGATATTCCTCCCTGTGGTAGGCGCAAAAAGCAAATAGGGAAAGAGGCAAATTTCTCACTTATCCTATAATCCAATTTTGACTCAAATTCAAATTCCAATTTAAGTCAAACTTAATTTAATGTCAACTTCAATTGGACAACTTAACAAATAAGTCAATTAGATAACTTAGAAAGTAAACAACTGAATCCAGAGCGATTCACACTATGCTGGGCATGTACACCATGTGAACACCTCCACATGTGTGTTCTAAAATTCAAATTTAAATAATCACATTATTTTTTATTTATAATTAATTCTCAATTAATTATTATTGAAGTTCTATTTAGAATTCTAGAATTCTAAAATTCTCATTTTTTCCTTAGTGTCTTGTAGGATTATAAGGACGACACGGGGACTCATGGACCTATAATTCTGAGCTGTAATAAAATTAATAATTAATTAAAACTCTTTAATTAATTAATTAATTCTATTAATTCTAAAAGTTACTCCACTATAAACTTAGAATTGCACTTTCGCAATTATAGATATAATTTACTTCTAAACTATAAAGTGTCTATTTGATATAGTCATTACATATAGATCAATCTGTTGGTTGCCGAATCAAATTCGGACGCGGAAGCGTGGGGAAAGGTGGATCGTGTATAACAAAAATTTTCATAAAACCTTTGAGATACTCTATAGATTATATTAATTTATGCACGAATAAATTAATCTCATTAATTCATTTATTAAGAACTCAATTAGGAAAAATACCTGGAGGTCGACTTGGTTGATAACTTGAGTTCTTTGACCTCGAACAATCCTTGCTCCAAAGCTTTTTGTTTAGAAAACCAATGTCTTCCACGTCAATTCTTAAAATCCACAAAGACATGTGTGTGGGCACACATGAGACAGAACGGGTTACAATAAACACTTGAATTTTCACAAACACCAACCCATGCACGATGTGAAATTTTTGGAGAAAATTTGTTTTCCTTCCTCTCTACAAAGAGAATTTCGGCCAGCACTATCAAAATAAAGCAAAAATTGTTTTCAAAAATTGTTATCACAATTTTCTACTATTCTCTTATTTATAGAGTAAGTTAAACTTCTAAAAGGAATTCAATCTCTATCTCTAAGATAAAGCTTGTCAATTATCTCCTATTTGAATTTGAAACAAAAAATCCTCTTTTCCTTTATCCATTATGGCCGGCCACCTTAGAGGATTCTCATCCTTGTGTAGGTGCCAATATCATATAGGAAAGGAAGAAAAAATCATCATTTATCCTGTAGTCCAATTTTGACTCAAATTCAAATTCCAATTTAAGTTAAACTTAAATTAATTTGAATTCTAAATTGAACAACTTATCAAATACGTTTAAATGGATAAATCTAGATGTGTTCAAATTTAATTTTAAATAATAATTAATTCTCAATTAATTATTTTCGAGCGTTTAATTTTAGAATTCCATAATTCTAAAATTCCCATTTTGCCCTTTGTGTCTAGCAGAATTACTAGGATGATGCAGGGACTAATGGACCTATAATCCCGAGCTCGAATAAAATTAATAATTAATTAAACACTTTAATTAATTAATTAATTAATTCTATTAATTCCAATAGTTACTCCACTATAAACTTGGAATTGCACTCTCGAAATTATAGATATAAATTACTTCTAAACTGTGAAGTGTCCATTCGATATAGTCATTGCATATAGATCGATCCTCCATAAATAATTCATAATTAGAGCTAGGTAAAATCCGTTAACCTCTCTAATTACTTCTTTATCCTTGAGTACCATTGATTTTCTAATGGACAGTGATTCATAAAACACATTCATGAATTGGAGCTCCTATTGGTGCAAGTACCGAATCAACTCTCAAGAGAATTATTTATCTACTTCTTTCTCAAGAAGGAATGGATTCTATCTCGTATAATAACATTCTCGGCTACCTACTTCATCATGTCTCCAAAATACAAGGAATAGGATTCAAGGTCTCAGAATCTGTACTGAGTAAATTAAAAGACACAAATCCATAAATAGGAGTTTGTTAAGAATTCAGGATTAAGATCATTCTATATATAACCATCGGTAGACTCAATTAGAATTTATATACTTAGCAGAAATTATTAGAAATTCATATTGTGTCTGTGTTCTTGTTCCACATAATCTCATTATGCGAAATACACTCATTCAATATCTCACCATATTAACAGTGTGGATAACACCGTTCCATTCTAAATGGGAATGACATGTATTAATAATGTTTTAATTAAAGATTCTGAAATTTAATTAAATTCATTATGAACATTGCTTTTTGATTATTATCCTTAAACATTATCCTCTCGTATATAACCCTTATATACAATGTTTAAGGCCACATAAATAATCATGAAATTTTCATTGATATTCATAAAATATTCACAAATATATACACATAAAATTGATGAATAAACTCTTTTATTAAATCAATAATAAATATCCTATTACATCTTATGCTTCTAAGACACCATTCCCAACACAATCCTCCATAAATAATTTATAATTAGAGCTAGGTGAAATCCGTTAACCTCTCTAATTGCATCTTTATCCTTAAGTACCATTGATTCTATAGTGGACAGTGATTCATAAAATAAATTCATGAATCAGAGCTCCTACTAGTCCAAGTATCGAATCAATCTTCAAGAAATTATTATTAGAGCTAGGTGAAATCCGTTAACCTATTTAATTATATCTTTATCCTTGAGTACCATTGATTCTCTAGTGGACAGTGATTCTTAAAACAAATTCATGAATCGGAGCTCCTACTAGTCTAAATACCAAATCAATCCTTAAGAGAATTGTTTATCTGCTTCTTTCTCAAGAAGGAATTGATTTCATCTCGTGTATTAACATTTTCGGCTACTCACTTCATCATATCTCCAAAATACAAGGAATATGATTCAACATCTCAGAATCTGTACCGAGTAAATTAAAAGACACAAATCCATATATATGAGTATGCTAATAACTCAGGATTAAGATCGTTCTATATATGACCATCGGTAGACTTAATTAGAATTTTTATGCTGAACGAAAATTATTAGAAATTCATATTGAGTTAGTGTCCCGGTTCCACATAATCTCATTATGCGTAATACACTCATTCAATATCTCGTCACATTAACAGTGCGGATAACACCATTCCATTCTAAATATGAATGACATGTATTAATAATGTTTTAATTAAAGATTTTGAATTTAATTAAATTCATTACGAATATCATTTTGATTAGTATCCTTAAATATTATCCTCTCGCCTATAACACTTATATACAATATTTAAAGTCACATAAATAATCATAAAATTTTCAGTGATATTCATAAAATATTTAATAATATATGCACATAAAATAATAAAGAAATTCTTTTATTAAATTAATAATAAATATCATATTACATCATATGTTTTTAAGATATCATTCCCAACATATATAATTCATCATGATATGTCATTTAAAATCTCATTTTAATTAAAATATCATATCACAACAATTAAAAAGTCATGTCAATTAATGTATTTTAATTGATGTGTTATATATTATTAGGGTACACTAATTAAAGGGGACAGAAAAAGGAACATATGAGCCTAACTCTATAATACATTAACTATTCTAAATCTATCAACGACAACAACAGAATATGACTGATCCATTTTCAATAAGTTAATCAACCTAAAGCTACTGAAAGCTACTTAAATGAATAGGGGCAACATATGATCTATTTAGTTCATATTTTGATTCAAATGTAATAGGACTAACTTTGCTATACCAACATGGATCAACTTCAGTTTTGAGTCGTTTTAAATATAAGGATCAAAGTGAGATTTGGTCTGAATATTAGAGACCGTTTTTGAGATTAATCCTAAAAAATGTAAACTTTTTTCTTTGTAAGAATTTTGAGATTTAAGAATATTTTATACGTGAGCCATTTACAGTAGTGCCTCCAAGAGTTAGAAAGAAAAAAAATTTTAAACTTTTTTAAAAATCAAGCAACCAAAGTATATGTATCAAATTTTGAAGGCAAATTGTTAGAGTTGTCTAAGTTTGAGAAGACTTTTGATTTTTTTTTTTCCTAAATTATATTGGATGTGTTTGTTCAATTTTTAATATTAATTACAAAATTCCCCCTCAACTATAACCCTTATAACAAAGGCTTAGTTTGGTAATGCTGTGGATTTTTAAAAAAAGTGCTTTTAGCTGTGCTGAAAGAAAAAGCAGCTGTTTTTAAAAGCAGCTGAGTGTTTGGTAAATTATAATTATAGTAGCTGTGCTGGTTCCAAAATTAGTAAATAGCTGTGCGTAGAGACTCGCCAGCTGATCAGTCTGGTCCCTCTCCGAGAACGTTACCTTCGAATTCAACCCGTAAACCGAACTCGACAACGCCCAGACGATCGCCGGTTGCGGATTCGCCGACTTACAGACCTCCAACAGATTCACAAACCCAACTATATTGCTATGAACATAAGAGCTAGGGTTTTGCATTGCGTACCGTACACTAGCTTGAAATCACGAAGAGAGTTTCAGATTTAAGGATTATTTTGGGAAGAACAAAAATTTCATTAATGAACTTAAGAGATTCCCGCATAATTAGAAATCAGAAGCAGCAATTGAGCTGCTTCTGATTTCAACCTGAAAATAGCTTTTAGATTTTTTAAGAATTTGTTTTCATGTGTTTACCAAACACATTTTTTAACTTCAGCTGAAAAAAAAAAGTGCTTTTAGCTTCTCAAAATCACTACCAAATGGAGCCAAAGTGTCACTTAATTTTTAAAATGTAACATTTAGTTTCTTCTATCCGTGAAATAATATTAAAAAAAATCCTACCATTAGGACTTTTAACCGAAATAATATGTGTCATACAAACAAAGAATAAATATTAGTTTAGTGAATTATTACTCTATTAAATCATGCTCGTGTAGTCACATGAAAGTGAAAACGACTGGTTATTTATTTTTAAAAAACTTTTAGGGTTATTTATTTTTAAAAACTTTTTAGGGTTTTTAGTTTATGTTCCTTAACAATTAGAATTTTATATTATTTTAGCTTTTAGAGTCTAATTAGTTTTAGACATAATAGAGTTAAGGGATATCTATTTTTCTATACCATGTATTTTAGATTTATTCAAAACTTATACCTTTAGTTTTCAATCTTTTCATATGTGTATTGTAAAATCATATTTAATACACAAATCTCTTCCTTATCTTGGTCAATAATTGATTTTGACCTTTGAAATTACCAATGTATCCTTAAGAAAAAGCTAAAACTTTCAAAAATTAAGAAAAACAAATAAAAAAAATTAAAAGCCTATTTTGAGGGTATTTTGGATATTTTTAGGTTAAAACCGTAATCTGAAGACAAACCACAATCATCCGTTCAAACCAAATAGAAACATAAAAAAAAACTCCTCTGAAATGAATGAGAGATCCCAAATCTTGAGACAAACCATAATCACCCATTCAAACCAACCACAGACCACTACCACCATCTTTGAAACTGTAAAAAGATCTCAAACCAACACCATCATCATCGTTCATCGCCATTTTTGGGCTCGGTAGATTGTTGGAAATGTGTCCATAAAGTGGGATGTAATTTGTTATTTATGAAATGACAAATGTAAGACATTATTATTTTGCTGATTTTATAAAATAAGATAAAGTTATGTTTTGACACATACTCAAGAGTGTTAGTAATATTGCTTAGTCCATGAACTGTTACCAACGAAAAGAAGAGAGGGGAAACCTGCCGGACAAACTCTTCTCGATACTGGTTTAAAATAGTTATTCGCATCTTAGGGTTGATTGGGCAATCGATCCGATTATGATTTATTAGATCAAACCATGTGATCTTTGGTCTCGGGGCATGGGAGTTGGACTCTGTGGTTGATCTAGACATGCTCGCAACATGTTGAATAGACCATGTGACCGATTAGGTTAGAGTAAAAACCGTTTACACAACTCTAAACCTAATCATCACAACTTAAGTATATTTGTATAATTATCTTAATCCTCAAGTGAATGCATAGCTCAACTTAGTATCTCATGATCTTTGATTCGCCAATGAGATTAGTTCACGATTATTGAGCGACATCTCGGTCATTGGGATCATGACAATATTAAGTTGGAGTTATGTGATTCACGATATGGAATTCGTAAAAAAATAATATCACCTCATGCTTTATTGACGGGTGTGTGAATAAATAAACCAGGCCCGGTATTCAATGATGATATTCATTGATTAAGACATCGTAACATGTGCGAGACATTTTTCTTAACGTTTGTCTTTCTTATTCACAGTCATATAAAGGAGTTGAGGAAATAATGGTTAGAATGGTAAAACGGTAATATTATACACCATTTTGATCACTGATATTTACGAAGGATAATAATGCATTTACACTGTGGACCGTGTGATAAATTGTATCAACACCAAAAGAAAAATTAGCGCACATGAATCGAGAGATTATTCGGCATCGAACTTTTAGTGGAGTTGTACGATGTCGGAATTAAATATGTCGATAACTTATAGGGATGAGTTAGTCGAATATTGTAATTCCATAGCTTTGTTCATGTGGGTCCATTCGGTCTCAAGGCTAGCTCTAATAAATGGGAAAACAGAAATCGATAATTATGTTTAAATTCATTGTGTTATTTTTCATTTATTCGATAATTGAAAAATAAAAGGAATGAGTTTTGAATTTAGAAATTAATGGAGATTAATTTAAAATTCAAAATGAAATTTAAACATGATTTTATTTGGCAACTAAAGGAAAGAGAAAAGTGAGAATTTATTTTGGGAAAATTCGGAAATCCCTTGCCTTAAGGGGATTTCGAATTTTGCTCCAAAAAGGGGAAGGAAATTCGGAAATCCCTAAGCCATGTAGGGATTTTCGGATTTCAATCCTAGGGTTAAGGAGAAATTCGAAAATCCCATCTAGGGTTTGAGTTTTTGAATTTCCTCCTATATAAGGATATTATTGAAAACCCTAGGAGAGAGTCTTTTGGAGAAAAGAAAAGAGATCACATTTTTCCTTAGGGTGGCCGGATTTTGTAGAGACAAAAATAGAAGGAAAAAGTTTCCTTAGGTTTTTGAAAAAGAGCCCACTCTCTCATCCTAAAGATTGTAGAGTCATAGCCTTGAATCTACGAGTGGTTTTTGGTGTGATCGTGGCAATAAACAACGATCTTGTTTCACGGCAATTCTCCATCTCGGAACGTGAGATAGTGAGACAAGATCCTTGCGGTCAATTAATTCAATCGTCACAAAGGTATGTGAGATTTTTCTAATCCTTTGATTATAAACATATATCATGCATGCATCTCTCGTTGTGGTTTACGTTTAATTTTGAATTAAATGGATATGATAAAATTTTTTGAAATTCCGCCTACAATATTGTTGTTGTTCAAATGATTTTTCATATATAAATCACAACAAGATCCTACATAGATTAGGGGGTACTACGTAGCAAGGGTGTACTGTCGCGCCCCGGATCAAGAGTGGTGACGTGGAGGCTCGATTAGGGGTTAAAATAAGACATTAAAGAAAATACCAAAAGAACGAGCCCCACACTGAATTAAAACGAACTACAAGATCTTTCCACAGGATCTAGTTACTGTACATACATGACATGTAAATAAATTATTACAGTTACAGACATCATCCACAGTCTAGTAATCCAAGTACAGCAGTTTACAGGATTTACAAATTCTTACATTGGTATACAGGAAGGATGACACAATTCTCTCCAAAATCAGGTGGTAGCACTCAGCTACTCCGCACTGCTCCTAGAGTCTCCTGGGAGGGGTTAACATTTAAAAACCATGAAACATGAGCGAAAGGCCCAATATGATATATTTTTTGAAATAACTTGGTAAATAAATAAACAAGTACATAAATGAATAATTAAATGAGTAAATATAGACATTCAGTTCCAATGTAGTAGCCGGAACCTCACATCTTTTTTCTGAAAGGAATATACATTGAAAATTACCGTATTATAGGCATCAGTAAGTAATTTGTACAAATTACTTACACAACCAAGTGCACAAGCCTTCCCGGGCCGGCTTTCAGGTTCTGCCCCCCGAGAATGCACTATCCACATCCTATCTAGGCCATGAGCGGGCTTACCAGTTCGCAATATCTCTTTCATTAAGAAATCATTCATTAAATATTATGAAATCGTTATTATAATCCCACAAACTACAACAAGTTGTGGGTCCTCATGAACTACAACAAGCCATGGGTGCCGTGAACTACAACAAGCCACGGTTTTTAAATATTTTTCTTTCGCAAACAAGCCCCTTTCTTTAAAACATTTACAAGGCCAAAACTTTTTTTTTTGAAAATCAGGCTCACAAGGAAAAGGGGATAGAAATCCTACCTCGAAATTATCAAACATGTGGCTAGCGGTGCACTATACCAGCTTCTGCTTCCTCAAGCCACTCAATCCGAGTACTCAGCTATCATTGTTACAAGACAATACTTTAAGATTCCAATCTCATTCCTAAAGTAATTCAGACTCAATCATATCCATTGATTTCAAGGGTTTTAATTCCAAAAACATGGATTAAAGATGCTAATTCATTGATTCTAGGTCCCCAAATGAAGCTCATTTGGGTTCTTCTCGAAAACAAAGGTCAAAACAGTAATTTTAGGCCAAATAGGGTCAAACCCCGTGTACACCAGTCGACCGGTGACAGAGCAGTGCAACACCACCGGTCGATCGATGGTGTGCGATCCGGTCGACCGCATCAGTCGACGGGTGGCCTAATGTATTCGGTCGACCGCATAGGTCAACTTGTGAAGAACACCTGTGCAAGAAACTCGCGAAAATCAGTTTGAAAACCTGCAAATCCCAAATCACAATATCTCAAAGGACAACACCTGAATCCAGGTTCTAGGTACTAAAACAAGTCCAAAGAACCTAAGATCCCCAATTTCTACGCTAGTTTTACTCAAAACCATCAAAATTCTATTTCGAACCAAAAATGAGTTTTAATCCGAAAATTTAGGATTTCAAGAGAGATTTTTCAAAAATCTTACCTTGAATCCTTCTCTTGACGTTGAAAAATCTTTGAAATTCCTCTTTGGTTCAAGATCCGATTGATTTGAAGCAAAACAAAAGAGACAACCGAGAGAGAGAGAGAGAGAGAGAGAACGAAGAGATAGAGAGGGAGAGTTTGTGGGCAGCCACGGGAGGAAGGAAGAAAGAAAAAAAAAAAAGAAAAGAAGAAAAAAGAAAAGAGAAAAAAATAGGCGTCCAAATATTTTAAAAGAATAGTTTAAAAATGCGCTCATACAAACTTCTAGGTTAAAATAAAATTACTGATAATATTTAAATACCTTGAAATTATTTAAATTACACGTCAGAAACATGTATTAATCAAAACGCAATTAATTAAATCATATTAGGCACACTAATAATTCTTAATTATCTCAATTTATCCCATTTAATTCTTCGGGGTGTTACATGTACACGTGGAAGTACCTGATTCGGTGGTGAACTCTAACGTGGCTGCAACACTTGGTGCTTCTTAAGGTAGAATCGTTGGCAAGGCCTCCAACGAAAATGGTAGGGTCGGTAAAGCCCAAATTAGGCCATAGAAAACACATTCTAAGGCCCTTTTTCGTCGTCGAAATAGCATAAATATCCCTGCAAAAAGCATTAGAAGATCCAAAAATATCAAGAAGAGAATCAAGTAAGCGAAAGTTGGTGGGAGGAGTAATCAAATGGTTGATGGAGAGTTGACTTGGGTTGATAAGGCTTGTACAGAGCAGGAGTGTGACTCATATGGTTGATAAGGCCATAATGGAGCAAGAGGGACTGCTTTGGGTTCAACACATGCAGCTCTGTAAGCGATTTTGAAGGACATCAAAAGGAAAAAGGTTAGAGTAAGCTAACATAGCTGATAATAAGGATGAAGTCTTGATGCCTTTCGACCCTCGAAATATGCTCAGTGAGACAAATTGTGATTCGCTCTAGAGGTATTCGAATATGCCAGAAAAGGCTCAAGAAACTTCTAACACTCTCATATGATGAGCATATGAAGATATAACAGAGCCTCTTGAGGAGCATCGTGCCTCAGAGCACACCGAGACCAGCATAACCTCAAGAACAACTCAAAGAATGCTGAGTCTTTAGCACAAAAGACTCGAGAAATATGAAGAAAATCGTTCAAAATTTTGACAGAGTAATAGTAAGCTCAACAAGCTTGGTCTCTTCTGAATGTGAAAAGAAAGAGAGTATTTATAGGAGAAAATGGGAAGATATGGAACTTGCTCCGAGGACCCGTACTGGATGCTCTGATGGAAGCATGTACACACAATTCCATTGAAGCAAAATGTCAACTAGCCTCCCGGAGCTATCAAATAGATTGACCAAAAAGGGAAAAAAAATGGTGGCGTGAAGCAGCTCTACGGGGTTATACGATGAGATCTTATAGAGACTGGCATACACATTTTCGTTTGGAGCAAAGATCTATAGTTGGCTTGATAAAAAAGACGACCGAAAAAAGGAATAGAAGGTTTTGGACGCCTGTTCCTTGGCAAGTTCGGCGATGCTCTGACAAAGGATTGCACACTCCATTCCCTTCGGAGCAAAAATGTCAGGCTGTCAAAGGATGTGACTGAAAAAATAGCCAAAAATAATAGAATACGGGGATGAGACTCTGAAATTTATGATGATTAAAACACTTTCCCATATCTGAAACTCCTTGAACGCATGGGATCACATTTCAATGCTCTGAATGTTTCCAATTTTGAATATCAATTTGGATGAATAATTTGGGCTTCCAAAAAGGTATGAGGAATTTTTGGCTTCCAAGACACAAGGAAGGCTTTTCAGGGATTGAATTCTCCACCACCCATTCATTTCTAACTTGATTAATTTGCAAACCCCCCAAGTGGGATTTAAATTTATATAGAAGTTAAGAGATAAATGAGCTTATTTGATTATCCACGGCCCATCAAACCACGGCCCATGAGGGTTCCTCGAGAGTGACATGGGTCCATAAAACGAGCCCAATAATGTCACATGACACAATTTTTAGACTGCCGGTCCGATTCCATATTTTTGTTGTTTGTAACTTTTAGAATACATTTTAGAGGATGATATGATCTTGTTAATTTTTTTTTAAAAAAAAAAAAAAAAAAGGAAAAAAAAAAAACACATACTAATGGTCCAAACCGCGATTTAATCAGACCAAAAATAGTATGGTCCGGTCTTATCTTACTCATGGTCTCATCCAATCTAAATATTTGGAAATAGTTATTAATGGTCCGGTCTGAAAGCTTAACGGTTTGCGACCGAATCAAACCGTGAATAATCCTATTTACGGCTATATAAGACCGTGAACAATCCTCCTTGGATAGCTCTCCTCAAAATCTCTCTTATATCTCTTTGATTGCCACCGAAAATATGAAGATCTTGTGTAGTGTTAAAATTGTTTCTAATCCTGAGTTGGATTTTTTTCCCCCTTCAAACGTGGGTTGTCTTCTTTTTGCTTAAATGAACATCACCTACCGTGATGTCTTTGCTTGCTCAAATGAAGCTCGAATCTCCAGTAGAAGAGAAACCCAAAGAACTTCAATTGCAAGCTGAAACTAAAAAACTTCTATTGGATATTTTTCCTGCTTAGATTGGAGTTGTCTTTTTTTTTTTTAATTATTTCCTTATTCCTTCTGTTAGATCTTATATTGTAAATTGAAACTAAAGAAGTGAAGAACCCAAAATAGAAGAGAAATTTGGGGATGCACGCGAAAAAGCTCACACCAACGGGAGATAGAGCAATTTAAGAAACGAGATACAAATATTTTTTTAGAGAGAAATAGCATGTTTACTTACCAGGATTGAAGAATGAGAGTGAGGAATGGGAGTCAATCTCATATTTACTTACTCTTTTTTATCCTGGAATGGAAGTGAGATTAGTGGACCCCACTAAAATTTAAGATTGAGGAATGAGATTAGCACTCCCATGTCCTCCCTTGGGATTGTGATTCTCATTCCTAATATTAATATTAATTTACTGTTCTACCCTTATTTTACTTATAAATACACAATTAAAAATAAAATTCAAAAAATAATAAATGCAACATATATTTATTATTTTATTTGCCTAATATTATAATATTAATATAATTATTGTTAACTTTAATATAATAAATATGTACTTTATTTTTTAATAAATTAATAATATATTTTTTTTTTTAACAACTTTTTCTATTTTTATTTATTTTATTTAAAATTTATTTTTATATTTTAAATAGTTGTACAATTTATATTTATTATTTTAGTATCCAATTATTACACTAAATATTTTAATTATGATTTATTTTAATATAATAAGTACACAATATATTTTTTAAATTAAAAATATCAAATTGATTTAAAAGGTATATTAGTACTTTTACACTTTTTCATTCTGATTCTGAGTGTAAGTAAATGTATGAATAAGATTTAGAATGACTCTGATTCTGAATCCTATCACTAAGTAAACAGCTTATTCTGACTCCGATTCTTCACTCCGAATCCTTCCCACTCTGAATCCTGTCCACTCTGATTCATACTCATTCCAATTACGCGTAGGTAAACATACCATAAATGTACAAATGAGATGAGAGTGAGAAGAAGAAAAAAGATAAAGAAAATGTTCGGGTTCTTTTTATTATCTTTTCTTTTAATAATATTATCTTTTTAATATTTATTCTCTTTACATTTTTAATTAATTAGAATTTAATGTTTACTTTACTATAATGGTTGCCACATAAGTAATTTTGTTAGGGTTGTAAACGGATTTAAATGGAGGAGGCATTTTGAACTATTTTTTATATATTATGAGGTGTTTTGAATTATTTTAAAAATTTAAAGGGCAATTTGAGATATGGTACATAGTTTGGGAACATTTATAAAAATAATTATTTATTTTTTGACAAATAAGTACTAGTTTGAACCTAAACTTTGACTCAAGCCTTTGAACCATTCAACAAATGACACTAAGGTGACGTTTGGTTAATGAATTTAAAATTATGATTTAAGATTTTAATTTTTAAAATTTTAATTTTTTATGTGAGAAAAATACTGTAGCAGAATCGAGAACTATAATCTTAATCTTTTAATTAATATAATATTTAATTAAAAGAATATTACTAAAAAGTAAGTAGTAAAAATTAAGGTTCATATAATTTAAAGGGTATTTATTCTTTTTTTATTAATTGTGTCTAATTATTTATAATGTTCAGCCAGGAAAATGTGCCAAGAAGAAAACAAATAGAAAAGTCTACAGCCAAAAAAAAAAGTACATTATTTTGTTTTTTAACTTTTGCAATAAAAAATTAGGTTATTTCTTATCTTTTTCTTCCATGATAATAGTAGTTTGAATATTGTATGGCATATTTAACACTAGTGCTGTTGGGCTGTCTGATAAATAAAGTTCATACATCCAGCAGTAGTTGGCGCAGCCTAAAACATAAAGAAAAGTTAATTCCAGCGAAAAGTTGGCTTCCTGAATAAAATACATTTTCCTTAGCAAAAATAATAATAAAAAAAAATGTCAATCCCAGCAAAAAAAATCATTCTTTATTTTTTTTTCTGAATATTTATAGCTCATTTAGTTCATAGTTGAATTACTTTTTTAATTTTTTTATTATATTTTTATCTATAATAAAATTCTGTTTAAACATGTAAACTTTTATTTATGTTTGTTTTATATATTTATTTTTGATTTTGAATTATAATTTATAATTCTCTACAGTGATTTTTTTTTAAAAAAATTTACGTAAAATAAGAATAATTTTAAACAATAATTTTAAATTCATGAACTAAATGCGAATTTAATTTGTTTTCTTTAAGAAGTTTGCTGGCAGTCAATTTTATTTATTTATTTATTTATTTTAGTGTAAGTTGCCAAACATGCATTATTAATCTACTCAAACAGAATCACAAGAATATTACATGCTAAGAGAAATTTGATAAAAAAATGTATTGATAAAATACAAGATTAGTAGAAGATTATCCCTATAAAAAATATAAATATTCATATACTAATAGTAGATTTAAAATGGTCAGTAATTTAATAAAAGAATTTTTTTAATTTATACGAACAAAATAAAATAAAAAATTGGATGAAATGATAATTGATGCACAAGGGAAGGAAGGCAGAAGGAAGGGAGAAGGTAAGGGGAAGATTTGTGGAGGGGTCCCCTTTGGACTCCATTTTTTAGGCTTCAGTGTTCGACTTTTAAATTTCTTTAATCCCCCAAACAATTTCTCTTTTTTCTTTTTATATATAATCAATAGTTTAAAAACATGAAATAACAAATAATAATAAAAATAAAAAAAAAGGGAAAAGTACCTAAAACCTTCTTCTTCTTCTTCTTCTTCGTCTTCGTCTCCGGGAACGAGACGACTAGGACCTGCGTTAGCTCTCTTCAGCTCAGACGTCGTAAGTCTTTTTCTTCTTCTTCTTCTTCTTTTCTTCAAACTTTCTTTTCGGAGGAGAAAAAATAATGATGTTAAAGAAGAGTTTGGTGTGAGTGGTTGTGCGATCATATCTTGGATTTCTAGCTGTTAATTTGATTTTGAAACGATTCGGACAACTTTTTGCGGGTGTTTCGGTTTAATTTGCGTATTTTGTTGTTATTTCTTATTCCCTGCGTGATTGATTCTGAAAAAGAAACGGGAAATGAAACGGAAATGTGATTTGCAGGCGATTCGCTGATCTAGTCTTTCCACGGAGTGTAATTGGCGGGTTAATTGTTTCTTTTGTGGTTTTATGAATTTCGATGTCGATTGGAACTGGAAATTTGGGATTGGAATTGGAATAATTTCGGTTCTTGGGGATTTCGATGAATTTAAGACTCTCTTTCCGCTTGTTTTTTTAATCTCCAGAATTTACACAAAGAAAGGGGAATCAGGGAAAAAGATAATAGGAAGAAAGGAGAGGAAAAAACATAAATATGCAGAAGAGTGGGGGTGTTTCTAGGAATAGTACTTTGCCTTCTTTGAGGGTGACTGTGCCTCAGCAGTCGCTCCGGCGTCTGGGGTTGTGTTCCCAAATCGCCACAGCCACGGGAGGCCAGCACTCTTCCCCCATTGTCTTCCCTGAGAAGCAGAAGCGTAGCAAGGTCAAGGCTTCGAGGCGGGGGGGCGGTGATGCTGCTGCTGCCCCGACCCCCACAGATGATCTTGAGAACCCGAGTAGCTTTGAGCATAGGATCGATATCCGAGGAGTGGCGGGTCGTGGTGTTGGTGGAGATGAGAAGTCTAATTTGTTGGGTTATGAGGTCTTGTCTGGAAAGCTAGTTTTGGATAAGGGAAAGACTGCAAATGTGGATGGGACGTCAACAGATGCACAACAAAACACTTCGATTACTGATATGACCAACAAAGACGCTGTTAATGCTAGGCTTACCAGTAAAGCATTGATTTGGGGTTCTCACATGCTTTCTCTGGAGGATATTATCTCAGTAAGATCTCCCACCTTGTGAGTGAAAAGTGATTGCGAAGTATTATGACATAACTGAGTAATTTGTTCTTTTCTCTTCCACAGGTTACATACAATGTTGGTCTCAGACATTTTACAGTGCACTCTTACCCCTTGAAAAAGGGTGGCTGTGGCCTTTCTTGTTTTATAAAGGCCCGAAGAACTCGCAAGGATTTTCGCTTTGTGGCATCTAGCATCGACGAGGCTGTTCAATGGGTTGGTGGGTTTGCAGATCAGCAGTGTTATGTGAATTGCTTGCCCCATCCAATGCTTTCTTCAAAGAAGCAGGCATCTTCAGAATTACTTCCAATTGATACTCCCACTGAACTGATTTTCAAATGCAAGAGTCCACCAAAAATGCTTGTCATATTAAACCCACGGTCAGGGCGTGGTCGTTCTACTAAGGTTTTCCATGGGATAGTCGAACCTATATTTCAGGTATGATGTCTTGTTAAGGCAGCCTTAACGCAACTGTTGGAGCTATACTTGTGATTTTTCAAATGGATGCTAGCTATTTGAGATCTTACAGTTTGTGAAAGAAACGTTTTATACCCTTGATTTCTATATATCTTCATGAATCATGGTAGGATTATTTGATTCTTGATCTTATTATAGCTATAAGGTGATCATTCTAACTGCCTTCCACTTATACATACTCATTTTCAAGTGTCAACGGTGACAGCTTGCAGGTTTCAAATTGGAAGTTGTCAAAACAACGCATAAGGATCATGCTAAAACCCTTGCATCCACTGTTGACATCAACAGGTGTCCTGATGGTACTGATGCTTTGCTGTATGATGAACTATCTGAATGTGGATTATTACTGGTTCTTCTAAATTATTTTCCTTACCTTCAGTCTTTACATCCTGAACATGTATATCATTTGTTTTCTTTCCCAGGAATTATATGCGTTGGGGGTGATGGAATCATCAACGAGGTTAGCTGTTTGCTCCTTTAGAGCTTTTAATTTATCTTTTCTTCTTGGTACTGTAGTTCTATGATTATTGCAGTATTACTCTATCCTATGTACTTTGTAATTCGTAAGTTTGATAGATTCTGAAAAATTATTATTTTCCTTCTATTTTTTTATTTTTTATTATTATTTTTTTTTTATTGCTAGTCTTAATCCTTTATTCCAAGATTATTTGAATGAACTGATTTTTTGATCAGTTCAAGGTTTAACTTCCTTTTAGTGGAGAAGGTGTTCATTTTAGGAAGAACTATTTATTTATTAATTTTTTAGTGAGAGGATTTTGAGATTCTGTTTTAAGTTACGCTTCAAGGGGAATTCGTATTGAATTTATTTGTAAGCTCCAGTTGGTTGCTGGCCTTAGTAGGAAAAATGCTATCACCTTATTGTACTCACCGAACATATCGTACGGTTTGGAAACGTTTTTAAAAACGGTTTTCACGTATTTCGAGAAGCAAAAAATGAAAATGAAAACGAAGCGACGTTTGTTTAGCAAATGTTTTGAAAATGAAAACAGTGATAATGGTTTTTGTGAAGGAATTAGAATAGTTGAAAGTTGTTTTCACTTTTCTATTTTCATTTTTTAGTACTTATCAACAATATTATAATATATTAATTAATAAACACGATTTCACTTTTTTATTATACTCAAAACAATTTTTTAAAAAACCAACCAAACGCAATTTCAAAATCGGTCACAAAATGATTCTTAAAACAATCTCATTTTTACTTTTTATTGAAAACAAAATCATTTTAAAACCAATTCCAAACGCACCCATCGTGTTATATACGACAACCACGATTCTTAATCTCAAGCTTCTCAGTGCTCTAACTGGCGTGATACTCCTTTGAGTTTGTTTTAAGCAACTGATGTATGATACCCTTTTTGACCTCCATCTTGATGTCGTTCGTAGAGAAATGGAATTGCTTCAGTTCAGGTGGTTACACAGTTGTTGAGAAATGTTGAAGTTGGTCTCTGGTTAAAATCTAAAACGGACGACAGTTGTTATACTATTTGAAGCGGTGATTGGCTTTGAACCCTTTATTGGAGTTACAATGGGACTTAGTGAATTGAAATTTTATTGCAATATTACACTGTAGCAAAGGACTTGGAGTCAGAGTTGATTTGGTCATCAATTTCTCATGTTAAAAGCAATCGAGAATTAGCAATGAGAGGTAAGGTAGAATTAGTACGGAGTTATGAAGTTTATAACTCAGATTCCCGGGTATGCCTGCTCAAATTCTCTTGAGAAAACCCACTCAGCACGTTGATAATGAAGATAAAGCAAAGACAACATGATATTTGTGTGCCACATATCTTTCAAACTGATAGAAGAACAATTGGCAATTAGCCAAAACCAAATAGGTAAACAAAACCAAAGAGGACATATATAGGAGTACCAGGAAATGATGTAACTATCATAAATTTAAAATAGCACGACCCTGGACATTGTTGCTGAGAAAAGTTCATCTCAAGTCTCCTAGGAAGCTTCAGAAAGTAGCTTTGTCATCCAAAGTTAGAGATTTTGGGAGTAAAGTCTTACTTTTGTTAAATTGAGTAGTTTGGCGTAATGATATTTTCTTCGTGGTCTGGTACTGTTGTGTAAGTTCTCTTCAGCTAGATTGCGATACACTCTCATAATGCTAAAAAAATACCACAGCATATTTTTTCTCGTACAACAATTAAATTGATACGAAATTTATAATATATCTCCAATTAATTGTGATGCTATTTCATACTTTATTTAGGACAAGAGGCGTTCTATCTGTTCCCCCCTATTAGAGATTTTTCCTTTAGGTGACACAGTTTTGATACTATTGGTTTTAGTTTAAGGACACGACAACATTGGTTTCAATTTAAATTCCCCTACTTTGTGAAACTAAAATGAATTTTTTGCCCTTTTCTATTTGTTAATTTTTAAAGTTTCTGTTGCTCCTATTTCCTATGAGTGTACTATGTGATTATTAACTGTAATTTAAGCAAGTAGTTGTTTAAGTTTTAGATTCTTTTATTTTGTGCTATTCAGTGGTAGCTTGTCCTTTCTACTTTGGTGCTAGGAATTGTACTGGAGTTCGGTTGGTATCTTTTATCTTTCTTCTATAATAATTTGATGTTCCTTTTACAGGTTCTAAATGGTTTACTTTCTAGAGAGAACCAGAAAGAAGGAATTTCTATACCAATTGGAATTATACCAGCTGGTTCTGATAATTCATTGGTTTGGACTGTTCTTGGAGTTAGAGATCCAGTTTCGGCTGCAATGGCTATTGTCAAGGTAACTTATTCAGCTAAATTATGTACATAACTCTTCTAAATGTGGTACCTGTTCTCGTATTATCGCTGGTTTTGCTCATGTGGTACCTGTTCTTTTATTATTGCTGGTTTTGCTCATCATTCATCTCTAACGTTGAGTATGAATTATCTTGTTAGTCAAATCCTGTTTACTTCTCGTTAGTAGTTAGGGCAGATATAGCTCCAGTTATAAGTACTGGCATTGGCATTTCCAGTCAGCCAATTCCAATGAGACCTTTCTACTGCTGGAGCCGAGATGGCTTCGAATTTTGATGGAGCTCCGGGAGAAAGGTATTGCTGATTTTAGAAATTGGCATTCACTCGTCGTCCTAGAATGTGGATAAGGAAATATAGTTAGTAGTAAAAAAGAAGTCTGATATGGTTATTTCTTTTTCTTTTTTTTTTGTTTTTTTTGCCTAATTAATAATCCTTTATTGGTAAAATTAGATCAATACTAGGTAGGAGAGGATGAGTATCCTAAAAAATAATAATAATAATAAAAAGTTGTGGGTGGAGTTGGGGTGGGGCACAAAGAACTAAAAATACAACCTAGAGCAACTAAGAGCTCGTAGGCTAGACCCCAAAACGAAAACAAACAAGTATTACAACCATCTGACAACATACTACAATGATGTCCACTAAAAATACAGAATGTCCCTCCAATTCAACAATATTAAAGATAAGCAAAATTGTTTAATTCTTTATCTGTTGACTCCCAGAGAGATGCTTAAAAATAAGCCTTATGGAAGATTTCAACTGCAATGGTTTTTTCTGTATGAAACTTATTCTTATCTCCTATTATTCGACCCTATGGTGGATGGTCTCTGCCCAACTGCTTCATAGATGGCAGCCTTTTTTCAATTATGCTTTAAAGATAAAAATGCTTTTATGGTAATCCAATTCTTTGTGTGAATTCCCATAATCTGTTCAACTATAACTGGTTGGGATACGTTTCTGCTCAAGCTAAAGTTTTTCGAAGTTTTGAAAGTCTCCTTGACTTTTTTATCTGAATGCGATGATATACTTGATTGCTATGTATTCAGTTGGAAATATGATATCTTGTTGTTGGTTTCAGGGGGGTCTTACTGCTACTGACGTTTTTGCTGTTGAGTGGATTGGGACTGGTATTAGGCACTTTGGGATGACAGTCTCATATTACGGCTTCATTAGTGATGGTAATTGCTTTGGCCTGACTTCTCAGACTAATGTCTATCAAAATAATGAAAATTCTGTTGTTCGCATCTTCTGCAAATATTTGCTTTTTAGAGCTTAGTCCTATTGTTTATAGGCATTTGCCTTGTTTCTTGATGCTTGCTTTTATACCCAATTGGTATTATGCAGCTCCAGCTAACTTGATCTTTATCTTCTCTTTTCCTTTATAGTCCTTCAGGAAATTTAAATCATACAATTTTAAAATTTTAAGGGTCCGTTTGGTTCAGGGATTCGAATCATGTGATTTGAACCATTTTCGATTTACGTGTATTTTTTGTGAGAGAAATTACTGTAGCGAACCACGAATCATGATTCGAATCGGGGGACGAATCCCCCAACCAAACATCCCCTAAATTAACTTGAATTCAGACCCCTGTCTTCCATGATTTCCGATTTGGCAAACCATGATACTATAGCCTACCCAGCTCATTAAAGGCTTGCGATAACGTTTTCTTTTGTTCTTTTCTTCTCTGTGAATAAGCTTATTATGTATCTAAAACATTAAACAAAAGGGTTTGTCGTAGAATAATTTTTGCAATTATAAATGTATACCAATGGTTTTTGTAGTTGAAGCTTATTATATTGTTTTCACGGAGCTGTATGGTATTAAATGCTGGAGGTCCAGATAATAGGTAGAGTTGTGTCATGTAGCAGTGTGTCAAGTTGTGAATGATCCTGGTTATGGTTTGATTCACCAGTCTGCATTTTCAATGTGTGAGTGGGCGGATAGTATTTTCTGTTTATATTTGTATAAAGGGGCCAGTAATGACTAGGACGGACATCTGGTAGGATTGCTTCTGTTGTATTCTTTGCATTTCTCATTCACTGAAGTGAGATGATTATGTGTGTTTATATTTCTTGCATGCTGCAGTATTGGAGCTATCCGAGAAATATCAAAAGCGTTTTGGTCCCCTGCGTTATTTTGTTGCTGGGTTTCTCAAATTCTTATGCTTACCGAAGTACAGCTATGAAGTGGAATTTCTTCCAGTATCGGAAGAGGATCAAGATGGAAAGCACTTAGCTGGACAGGAAGTAGTTGACATGTCAGATCTTTACACGGATATTATGAGGAGGACAAACACAGATGGCATTCCTAGAGCCTCTAGTCTGTCAAGTATTGACTCCATAATGACTCCTGGTCGAATGTCGGGAGGAGAGTTGGATATAACCTGTAGTAGCACTCATGCTAGCGCAGAACCATCCGAGTATGTGCGTGCCATAGATCCAAAATCAAAACGATTATCAACTGGAAGGAGCAATGTAAGTTCTGAGACAGAAGTAATTCATCCTCAGATACCTCTGTCAACAACCCCAAACTGGCCAAGAACCAGATCGAAGTCTAGGACAGATAAAGGATGGGGTGGACTGACTGCCACCCATGAAACATCTAGATGCTCTTGGGGCAATGCTGCAACATACGATAAAGAAGATATATCTTCTACTCTGTCTGATCCAGGTCCAATTTGGGATGCTGAACCAAAGTGGGACACCGAAGCTAATTGGGATGTGGAAAACCCAATTGAACTGCCAGGACTGTCGGAGAATGTGGAAATTCCTAAGAAGGGAGTATCGATGCCCAGATATGAAGATAAATGGGTTGTGAAAAGGGGGCAGTTTCTTGGTATTCTAGTTTGCAACCATGCCTGCAGAACTGTTCAAAGTTCTCAAGTTGTGGCACCTAAAGCGGAATATGATGACAACACCATGGATTTAATCTTAGTACATGGGAGTGGGCGGTGGAGACTGATGAGATTTTTTGTGCTACTACAGATGGGGAAACACCTTTCACTTCCATACGTTGAATATATAAAGGTGTGAATATCTTCTCTTGCAACATCTTCTCACATGAGTCTTGAATATTCTAGTCCAAATAATTGTAAATTGTGTTAATGAAATTGCACCATACACATCTTGATCAGTTTCCTTTGTAGTTGATATTCTTTTAAGTTCGGTTTGTTATTACATCTTATTTATTGACCCAACTATTAGGGAAGGAAAGACACATGTAAACTGTTCGGGGCCTTCGGGCGTGGTAGTATGTAATTTTATAGAACAATTTAGATGGGGATCATCTAACATTAGGTTCTATTGCAGGTTAAGTCAGTGAAGATTAAGGCATCCGGACAGCACACCCACAATGGTTGTGGGATTGATGGTGAGCTTTTCACACTCAATGGACAAGTTGTATCTTCTTTGCTTCCAGAACAGTGCAGACTTATTGGTCGTTCCCCCAACAATCATGTTTGATAGCCATGGCCTTCCTTTTTTTGGTCCTCTATCGAGTGCTAATGCATCTTTCCGTAATGTTGAATATGAGGTGCATCTATATACCAAGTAGGGTACCTTCTGCTTTATTGTTTCTAGCGCCCGTTTCCATCCCACCTTTGAACAGCTGAGATCCCTGTAAATTTTTGTTCGGTATGTCTACGCGATGATTGTTGTTGTTGATTTCCCTCTTTCCTATTATTTTCTCGGACCTGGTGTCCTAGCCCCATGTTTGTTGTCCGACGCAAGCTGCTTTGTGTAATTGCAATTCTGGTTCTGTATCTTGTGATGATCTTCAAATTGCTACAGAGATTTGTTTTGTAAAGTATTTGGTTGTTGACCAATCATTGTTTCTTCAGATCTGCCTTCCCTTTCTTCTCATGAAGACTCATTTCTTCAAACCCCAAAAAACAAACATCATTTCTACCTTTCCTTACTAAATAGAGTTCTGGAATTGTTGGATTTCATTAGTAATAGAGTGGAACAATCACTTTCTTCAATGAGATCCAAGTAATCCCAGGCTTGAGCCCTGGTATGGAGTCTGTTTTTGTTGTAGATTATTCTGTTTTTTTTTTTCTTTTCGATATTGGTTAGTTGCTATATAGAGCTACTTGTAATGCGTTAAGTTTGTTTGATAATTTGTGTTTCTTCCACTATTTTAAGACCAGAGACAACTTGGGAAAACACCATTGACATGGCACATTAGTAAGTCATGTAACATGCGCATAATGGTATTTTTCCATTCATTGTTTTGCAAAGGAGAAGGGATATTTTATTTAGTATCTTATGTGTGCTAAATCTTTCTTTTTGATTTATGTAAGGAGAGAAGCATCATTCTTAAATTTGATTTTTTTTTTTTTTTTTTTTTTTTTTTTTTGTTGAAAAGTATGGGAACTCCTCCTTGTACTCCATGTTGATTTGAGACAGTGGTTCAGAATAATGACCAGAAAAAGGAATAGGGAAAATGGAAAAAGAAAAAGAGGAGAGAAAGAACACAAGTGAGCATGGCAAGAGAAAAGGATTTGGGTCTATCGTGTCTCATTACTCTTGGCTTGCTTGTAGATTTTTATCCGCTTGAGTACACGATTGAGCTTTGAGAAAGAATACATGCTTGCCTACCCACCACTCATTTCTAATCCTAATCCATTTCCAATGGCCTTTCTTGGTTTGTTCTTTTGTGTTAGACATTTCATTTTGTTCTTAGCCACGATTTGAAATATTTGGGAAAATAAGTTAAAAGGAAAATTAATTTGGATTACCATGTAAATCATAACAAATACATTTGTAGTTGATTACAAACAAATTGGCTAGTTATTTGGGCGTATGGTAAGGTGTTTTCTATAATCTTCAAGAAACCAATAACAAAAGTATACTTTGATGGAGAAATTTTTATTTAAAAAATAAATAAAACACATGTATTTGGTCTTTCTTACCAAGAAAGTGCTTCGGTAGAGCTCGGTCGATGTCAGAGTCGGGTTCAGACTAGTCCGGTGCTTGATTCATGTTAGATATTAATTTGATGTCGGTCTAAGGATTAAGATTAAGGTCGATAAACTTACGAGAATGTAGAATTGAAACATAGTTTCACGATAAGAAAAGAATTAAATAAGCAAAAATGATTGATACATCACATTAGACTTATCTTTAATGTAAATGCAAATATCAATATTAATATTATAGTTAGATATGTTATTTACTATTTTTATTATTATGCATAAAGATCTGTTTTTTGAAATTTGCAATACTAATAATTTAAATAATTTAAAAACAACAATGGTGTCAACATATTAACTAATAAAAATTCGATCTTAAGAAAATGATAATGAAAATCAAATATTAAATTAGCACTAATATAATATATGCTAAATTTTACATATATAATATATCAATGAGTATATTTTTGTCGGTGATTAATCATTAGATATAAAAGTATGATAATGTGATGTGAAAAGAATCTAATCTCATTAATTACTATATATCATTGTGTAATGATACAATCTAAATAATAATATTTCTCAATAAATAAATATTAAACCATTGGAACTCATGAGGCAAGAAAGAAAAGAAAAGAAAAGAAAATTTTAGCCCTCACATTGTTTAAATCCCAAATTAACGTAGACACACAAATAACATAACTAAGACAAAAAGACACTTGTCAAAATCAGACGGTCACATATCATCATGGGGATGAAGATTTATCATTTTTCCCTCTCTTGGATGGGAAAGGAAAAAAAAAAAAAAAAAAAAAAAAAAAAAAAAAAAAAATGAAAGGCCTAGAAGTGTGTTCCTGCGAACGTGGCAGCAAGGTTTTTGAGATAATATAAACAGATTTATTTATTTATTTTTTTGTGAGAGATAGGGGCACCTCAGAAATAGGATTAATAAATATAATAACAATATAATATCATATTATTTGTTTAACATCTAAAAACAAAATAAAAAATAAAAATAAAAATCTCATCGGCGGACGAAAAGACCATACCGAAGAAATGAGTACGGCGACGGTTGGATTGTTGAGTTCCACAGATCACGCTATGATTCTCGCCGCCATGAAACCTTCCTTCATTTCTTCATCATCTTCTTGTTCTTGTTTATCTGTTTCGTTCTCGCCTTGCAAAATCTCTCCTTTCGCCACAGCTACGAGGAGGAGAAGGATTAGCTGCGAGGTTGCGATCAAGTCCGACTCTGCGACTTCTCCTTCGTCCTCGGAGTTTTCGGAATCGCCGTCTTCGTCTCCGGAAACCGCCGATGACGAGACCGGGGGAGCGAGGATAGGGGCCAGGGTTAGGGTTAAAGTGCCGCTGAAGGTCTACCACGTTCCGAAGGTTCCGGAGATCGATATCTCGGGAATGGAAGGCGAGCTCAAGCAGTACGTTGGAGTATGGAAGGGGAAGAGGATTTCGGCTAATCTTCCGTACAAGGTTCAGTTCTTGACGGAGGTCGAAGGTCGCGGAAAGGTCAAGTTCTTCGCTCATCTCAAGGAAGATGAGTTCGAGTACGTTTAAGTTTCTTTCCAGGCAATTCTCTCTCTCTATCTCTCTCTTCTAAACAGTAAATAAAATCCGGAGAAACTGTAGCTAAAAGAGCGACTGCTCGGCATAGTATTGTATGTAATTTACTTGGATTCTTGTGTTATTACTGGTGTAATTGAATTTGAGAGTTATTATTCTGAGTTTCTGATGATTATTATTGTGATAAAAATGAACATTGAAATTGGAACTAGCGTCGACAAGAATTGATTTTTGTGTTCAGAGAGTAATCTACTATTTTCTACTCTGATATTTGGTCATTTTAATGGAAATTTTTGCTTTTTATGGTCTATTATGGGACTTCTTCATCCCAGGGATGTCTTTTTCTCCTCTATTCTCTGGGATTGAATAAGGCGTTTAAGGAAACTCTCTTGTAAATTGTTATTGGTTTTATAAGAACTTGTTCAAATCACTGGTGTAGTAAGTGGAAAACCTTCAATTATATGTTCTATTTTGTAGTTTAGGGGTTAATCTGAATCATCTGATTTGATTTTGTTTTCCTAAACTTAAAATCCTTTTGATTGTTTTCCTACTGGTTTGTATATTGTCCTCAATTCTCTTTATTTTGGACTTCAGTGAGCTTAAAGTTATATCCCTTACTATGCTAAAGTAGTCTAGAGATTTAAGTCTACCTAGGGAAAAAAGGGCTTGTTGTTGTGTGCTAAAACGACTTCAACTACGAGTGGTCTCCTTTAGTAAGGTAAACTGTACTGGATTATTACTATTATGGTGTTACCTAACAAATATGAAGAGGGCGTTTGGTTGATGGATTAGAATCATGATTCAGAATTATTTTTGATTTACGTCTATTTTTTGTGAGAAAAAATATTGTAGCAAGCTACGAACTATGATCCAAACCATGATACGAATCGTCTAACCAAACGTCTTGGAAATGTCAGAAGCTTTGGTGTCTGCTGCTTTATCATTTGCTTGTTACCTTGGTGATGGTAAGAGTGGATCACTCCATTCAATGTTATTAGTTAATTCAGTTAGTAAAAGTCTTTTGACATCATACAAGAGACTTGGGTTGAACCATGCATTCAGAACTTTTGGGAAGTTATGGGATGGAGGAGGACTGAGGAGTATTTCTTGTTGCGTAGCCCAAGAAGACAGAAAAATCAAAAAGAGGAGAAAATATAAGATAAGAAAGCTTGACTAGTTGGCTCAATGAGATTTGTGGGAAATTTTCAGCTAATGTTTGTTGATACTGAGTGGTTGTTTGTGGAGATGTATAGGTTGTCATCTTCTATTGTCTCCTGTTTGGCGAATCCTTATCTTTTACTTTGGCTAAGTGTTTATATTTGATGTTTTACCCTCAGCTTCCACGGGTAGCAGTTAAGCACTGGTTAGCTCTTAGTTGGCTCTATAGGTTTTTAGAGATTCAATATACTTTAATACAATCAACGTGCTTACTGGTGATAAGTTTTGCCTCGATGTTTCAACTATACAACCACAAAATTGGAATTCAACGAGTCCTTCCAAGTTCCATGTACTCATTATCTCAAGCTTTATTTTCTGTCTTCATTCTCTCCGTTGCAAGATTTAGCCTTTATGTCAAGTCATGCATTTGTGAATGTTCATCAGTACGCACTATGATAAACGTTTTATTAGAAGGAAAAATAGCAAAGGAATCAGCTTTAAGTCGTATTTTGTTTGAAGTTGTATATCTATAGAACCTGAGCAGGATTTTTTGCGACTGTTTTTATAAACTGTACACTAGATTGGTTTATTTTCTTGGTTGAAAAATTTTGGAAATTTTTACGCGTCTTTCCATTTTTTTCTTATTGTATTGGCTGTTGTCAATTGTCTCCTTGTTTTTCTCCGCCATTTGTCTTATCCAGAGAACAGATTAAAAGCAAAAAAGCAGGCAACTGTAATTTACTTGTAGGCAAAAACTATGAGGACTTACAATCGAATTCTATTTAGTATAAGCTGTGGAAGATGGTTTATTGGTGTCTCATGCAACTCTAACCGAGGGGATTATGGCCTCCTCGAGTTAGACTTTTGACCTTTTTCCATTGCAGACACCTCACTTCAAAGTGGGAACTATCACAAGTGCATATTAAAGGAACTTGAATTGCACTGAATTTGTTGGCCTGATGTTTTCTGGAAAATTTATAGGCTTGTTTAGTTCGCGGATTCGAGTTGAGATGTGACTTTATATAAAAGTTTTTTACTGTAGTAAAAAAGTTAAATGTGACTGTTTCTGAGAGTTTTTTATTATAATAAAACTTAAATTTTAAACTCGAATCAGTAAAATGAACATGGCCTCAATTATACTATAACATATTAACAGAAAATAGTTTGCTTGTCGAAGCTGTAAGAGAAAGGAAGATGTGAAGATAATGAGAGGAAAGGTGAGTGATTCACTTTTAAGTTTTAAGGAGCATGAGGTGACAAAAGAGACAGAGCCAAGAGGCGGTAGGGCTAAGTTGTTTTGTTGCCATAATGTGAGTAAAGCCAATTTAGACTTTGTTGAGGCTGCGTTTTAGTTTGTTGTTATAAGTTGACGCGTTTGATAAATGACGACTAATTCTACTTTGCTGCATTTTGCTTTGTGTTTAAATGATCAAGTACGGATCATGAGTGTGTCTGCAAGCCGTTCAAGGGTCATGTTGACGCTAGATATTGCTCGTATAAGAATACAACACCTTCTCTGCTGCTCAATTTCATTAGGCAGAGATGGATGAATAATTTTTCCTTGGAGATGGAAAAATTGTGCATTTGGGAAAATAGAGTTGCAGGTTACTTTCATGATTATATTGTGGATTGCACTTGTATAGATTATAGAAGAAGATATTAATATTTTGTTTAGATTCCTTGAGGTCAGTAAAAGTAGCAATATAAAATCTAAAAATTTGTTGACTGACTGTTGGTTAAAAGAAGTAAATTTCTCATTCTAAGGATTGTTCTTTTGGAGTGTAATTTGAGTGTAGTTTTTGACTTGAATTTAAGTTATAACTTGAGTTGAAGTTAGAACTTGAATAAAGTTAAGTAAAATTAAATAAAGTTGAAATTTAAAAGAACGTGAACTTAAATAAAGTTGAAACTTGAGTTGTCTTTTTTTGAGTTTTTTGGGCAAAAGAACATGATTTTTAACTTTACTGATATGACTAGTACTGTTTCATGTAAATTTGATCAAATACCAACTCCCTTCACTTATATTAGTGTATTGAAACAAGTTTATTGCATCTTAAAGGTTGGTGAAACTCTCAGCCGGTAATTTATGTAATAAGTCTTGTTTATTTCATTAATTTGAGTTTTTAGTTTTAAATTTTTACAGTTAAAAGCTCTTAAAAAATATCATATTTAATTTTTTCTACTACAGTTAAAAGCTCTCAGAAAATGTCACATCTAAACTTGAATTGAAAACCTAAAAACTCGAATTCGCGAAGCAAACGAGGTCAATTTTTGTTGATTATTGGAGACTAGAGATAAGAGTTTGAGCCTAAAAGTGGGACCGTTGGTTGGTTTTTGCAAGAACAAGAAAGACAGAAATGAAACTTGTAAGAAAAGAAGGGGAGTTAGAAAGAAAGAAGAAATATGGAAAACCAGGTTGAAATTGGCAAGCTTAAATTTTTAACGTCAGACCCTTTGTGAACAATTTTGGGTGTTCTTTCTTTTTTTTTTCATTTTAAATTTATAGATCTTTTCGTTTTCTTTTTTTTTTTTATTTTTTTTATTTTTTGAATGGTTCTGTGCTTATTAGGTGATAGGTGTCTGGTTGTTTTCCTCTGTGGGCCTTTGAAGTCTCCCTTCCAAACTTCAAATCCGATATGAAAAGAAAACCAACTTACCTACCAAACTTGCAATGGTCACTATGTTCTTAATACCACCAATAAACACATCTATGCTTTCAACTGGTGTAACAAATTACAGGGTAGATGTGTAAAAATTGGGGTTTTTCCAAAGTAATATTTACATGGTACATGCCAAGTAGGGGGAAAATAAGAACATGTCATTGATTTTGTGTTTAATCGATAAATGACCCAGATTTCATAGCATAACAATCATGCCAATGATTTGAGTCCATGGAAAATGATTAATGTTTGTTTCATGTATCCGTTTTTTATTTTAAATCATGATTTATAATTTTCTATTGTGTTTTTTTCTCATAAAAAATACACATAAAATGAGAATAATTATGAATTATGAGTCTAATTATATAAACCAAACATCAAATATGCTCATATAACCAGATTTTCCTGCATGTTGAAAAATAGTAACAAAAATAGTTAAGTAGCTATGTAGAACTGTTTCAAACATTGCTTTAGATCTTCTGAAATCTGAATGAAATATCCAGCAAAAAAAAAAAAAAAAAAAAGAATTATTTATTTCCTTGGGGCTACTGGCTAGTGTTGTCAAATTCAAAAAGCTACTCAAATGTTTGAAAGTTTGGATATATTTTTAAGATCTTTTTTGCCCTTTGTTTGGCGACGCTGTTTGGTAGGATTGTCAAAATGGTAGATTACGATTGACACATATCTGGTGAAACTAGTGTCCTTTTTTTAACTCCTTTGGAAAAAAAAAAAAAAAAAAAAGTACTTATTTGCAGCATTTCCTCTTATTATTGTATAGAAATGGGACAAATATTTCCTTTTAACATACATGTTATAACATCTACGAAAATCTTTTTAAAAGTAAAATGTGTTTACAAAGTAAAAAAGTTATGTCTTAAACTAAGAAAAGCAAACTTAGTAAATGAATTGACTCCTTTATATATGTCCTCATAACATAGTGACAAGAACGACTACCTACTACCAAACTAAACAAACATTTTCAACTCATCAATAAGGCCTTTAATTGTTCTTAAATTTTTTATTATTTTTTTTTTTTTAAAAAGCCTTCTATTGACCAATGTATTATTACCATTAACCCTGTTTATCCTATGGCGAGGTTCACCTTGCTTTCACATGGAGACCAATATATTGAGAGAAGTGAAGTGAAAAATAAAAGAATGCGTTTAAAACTCAGTTTTAAAATAATTTTATTTTTTTATATAAAAATAAAAATAAAAACGTTTTAATCTCAGACATAAATCATTTTTAAAAATGCATTTAGTAGTTTTATCAATAGATTATTTTAAGTATAAAAAAAATTTATTAATGTCTCTCTCTACTCGAAAAAAAGAAAACGAAAATAAAAAATGAAAACGATTAAAAATAGTTTTTCATTTCTCTTTTCATTTTACACTAAACCAAAAAATTATTTTTATTTACGCTTTTTATTTTAATTATGCTAACGTTATTTTGCAATCATTTTTTATTTTTTCGTTCTAAAAAAATGTAAAAATAAAAACTATTTCAAACAAAGACATTCTCTGAGAGCTTAGGTGGTGGTGAAATAGTGATACGGCGTTAGAGGTGTTTTTCTTTTTTTTCCTTTTTTTCTTCTTTTTTTTTTTTTTTTTTTTTTTTTTTTTTTTTTTTTGCGTTTGTATCTGGTTATTTAAAATAGTGTTGTTGTGTGTTTGATGGATATAGACTTCCCGTAGTTTCAAAGTTGATTCCGAAAAGTGACGTTAGGCGCCGCTCATCCTGTTTTCTTTAGGAGCGAAAACAGCAACCCCTAACCCGCCCGAGTTAGTTCAGCAACAATGCTAGTATGGAAATGTTTTGACAAAAGTATTAAAGAAAAACTTCGAATCATAGGATGTGAGTTAAGAATATAACGTGCATATTCAATGCACGTGTTGCCCAACATAGTGAGTTGGAAATTTTATTTGAGATTTAGATGTTAGAAATCAAAGATTTGCTTAATTTCTCTTTAGAGAGTGTTCGATCAACATGTTTTTTAGAGAACCCTTTGGGCCTGTTTGTTATTTAATATTTTTTTTTTTTTTCGTTTTTGAAGCTAAAAATGAAAACGATTTAAACGTGTTTGGCATAAAATTTTTAAAAAACAAAACGTTTTTGTCTTTTTAGAAAAAAATGAAAACGAAAAAAGAACCTTTCAAAAACAGATTTCACTTTTTTTTTTCCATTTTCTTCCTCTTTTTTTTTTTTGTATTATATTTTTATTTAATATATTATTATTTAATATATTTAATAATATTATTTATTTAATATATTTAATAATGTTATTTATTTAATATTTAATAATGCTATTTATTTTATTTAATAATGTTATTTATTTAATAATGGTGTTAGAATGAATAAAATTATTTAAAATGAAACTGGAGACATTTTATTTAATAATGATTTAAGGATTTAATAATATTATTATTTAATATATTATTATATGTTTTTCAAAAATGAAACCACCAAAAGTTTCAGTTTTTTCGAAATCAATCTCTAAATAAAACTACCAAACGCATTCTCGGAAATAATTTAAAATGAAACTAAAACATTTTCATTTTCATTTTCGTAAAAGAAAACAAAAACGTTTTGGAATCAATTCCAAACGCACCCTTTAACTTTCTTTTCTGTGCTCTTTTCGATGATGGGATGTCGAATGAATAAAATGTTACGTGTAATGGGGACCATAATCGCCATATATAGATAACTTTTACTTTTAATTAGGCTTAACATTATAGACCCGCAACACATAATTATTCACATATAAGCCCAACGTTGGATTAAGGATCCAACATTAGATGTTTAGTATAAAGATTGGTGTCATGATTCGTGACTTATTATAATATTTTTATAAAAAATACACTTAAAAGGGTCTGTTTGTTTTTTATTTCGTTTTTCATCATTTTCGATGCAAAAAACGGAAAATTTTAGCCCATGATTTTAAAAATGAAAACAGGGAAAAACCCGTTTTCGTTTTTCCTTTTCAAATTCCCACCCTTTCTTTAGTCCCACATTAAAGACTCACACCCGTTTATTAGATACATTAAAGCCCAAAATACCTAAACCTTAGTAGATCACTTTTAATTAGGCTTAACCTTATATGACAAGCTAAATACAAGGTTTAAAATTCTTAAGCATATGACCAATTATTGGATGCCAAGACAAAATATTATTATTTATATATAAGCCCAATGTTAAATTAAGAATCTAACATTAGATGTTTAGTATAAAGATTGATATCATAATTCGTGACTCGTTATAATATTTTTTTATAAAAAATACACTTAAATTAAGAATGATTTTAAATCATAATTTTCAAATATTCTTACTTAAAGGAACTAAACAAGTTCATATAATAATCTCACAATTAACCCAAATACCATGTGTTTTCCAAGCAAGAACATAAGAACCTGAAGTCCAGGTGGAAGTAATTATGTCCTTTTCCTCAATAAGGATATACTGACAAATGTCTACACGTGTATGTACATTATCGATGTGTTTAATTTAAAAATTTATAATTTAAATTATAATTCATAATTTATTATAATATATTTTTTATAAAAAATATATAATAATTAATAATAATTTTAAATTTATAAATTAATCGTTTAGTTAACGATACTTTTGTAAGACGGTTAAAACTTTACGTGCTTATAAGCATTTAACACCAAAATAATAATAATAATAATAATGATAAAAAGAGCGGGAAAAAGAGTAATGGAATAAAGAATGGACACATCATTCAGCACTAGTGGAAAGTTGTGAAAAGAAATAAAGAAAGAAGGAAACTAGCAATCATTAGCAGAGTCAACGTGGTGATTCTTTCTTCGTTTTCATGCTTCTTCTCCTTTTTGTTTTTTGGACTAAATATGATTTTTTTTTTTTTTTTGGATATTCAAAAGATTGTAGTTAAGATGAAGTTCGTTTTTCTTCTTTTTTTTTTTTTTTTTTTTTTTAATGGTTTGGTGGATCCCACATATAATTTAAAGCCATTGGAGAAACTATTAGAGAACAAGCGGCTAAAGATATTACGGACCCGTTCACTTCACTGATTCGAATTTTTAATTTGAGTTGAGATTTAATTTTATGTGAGAGCTTTTTACTGTAACAAAAAAGTTAGATGTGATTATTTATGAGAACTTTTTACTGTAGCAAAACTCGAATTCTAAACTCAAATAAACGAAATGAACGGAGCCTACAAATATTCTGAATTCCTGAGAAGCAAACAAAGTTTTCTTTAAGAGGAAAAATAAATAAATAAAAAGAAAAGTAAAAGGTGAAGAGGGTGGGGAAAATGGTGAGTTAGATGTTGTGTGGGTGGGGGGGATTGTTGGGTTGTTGTCCATTCAATTTTTGATTTGTAGAAGAGGGAGGGAAGGAGGGAGACCCAGCCCTCACCACCTGCTCCTTAAGCCAAAATACATAAATGCATATAAATAGAAAAATAGGGATTACATGCCCTTTGGTCATTCCTTAATTTTGTCTCTCTCTTTTTCTTTTCTTCTTTTATTTTTTAATTCTTTTTCCTAACTTAAAGAAGACTTAGCCGTGTTTAGAATTAATCTCGTTTTTATTTCACATTTTTTGAGAAAAAAATAAAAACGTTTTTAAAACGACGTTTAACACAATAAAGACAAAAAACAGAAATAAAAATGATTTTTTAGTTTAGTATAAAATGAGAGATAAATGAAAAATGACTTTTAGTCTTTTTTCATTTTTTGTTTTTATTTTCTCCTCTATCGAGCAGAGAGAGAGACACACACACACACATTAATGAGTTTTTTTATACTGAAAATAATTTCTTGATAAAACTATCAAACACATTTTTTAAAATGATTTATGTTTGAGATTGAAAACATTTTTATTTTCATTTTTCATACAAAAAATAAAATCATTTTAGAACGAATTCCAAACGTGCCCTTAGGGTCTGTTTGGGAAATATATTTAAACTTGCAATTCTTGATTTTAATGTTTGAAATTAAAATGGTATGTTAGAACTTCATACTGTAACAGAATCAATAATTTAAGTTTAAGTATAAGCATTTAAACAATAACTATTCTAATACTATGTATTTTCTATTATTTTGAGAATATTTTGTCATACATATCCTTTTGAGTTTGAAGTATTTTAGTATGGCCTTATTAGTAACTCGTTTTTGAAGTATTTTAGTATGGCCTTATTAGTAACTCGTTACAAGCTCGACTAGCAACAAACTCATATCGAAGTAAGGCCTTGAGTTCAAATTTAATACCTCTAAGTTAACAAGATAGTTGCTCTCTTTTTGGGAAAATTGAAATCAAATATGCTTTTGCAAGATCAGAGACAACTCTTGGTTAATTTAAGAAAATTTATCTAAAAGTAACTCTATTCTGTAGACGAGGAGTCTGCAAATGACATTCAAGGAGAAGTGTTAGCGTCAGTTCTTTTTGTCACTCACTTTATTACTCTCTGTATTTATTATTTAACACGTCAACTCCACTATATTATTTTTGTTTAAGTAATAATATATGTGTCAAACAATGAATGTAGAGAGTGACAGAAAAAGTGATGCTAGCATTTTTAGTCACTCAAATTTTGACACAAACAAAAAAGAATTATTAAGAAGATTTTTCGTAAACTATTCATTTAGTCCCATGCTACTCTCTGTATAAGTTCACGTGCATATTAGTTGAGAGAAAAGAAGAGAAATACCCTTTAGAATAAATAAATTTAAATTTTTACAATTTATTCTTAATTAATATTATTTTTAGTTGAATAATTATATTAGTCAAAAGGTATTAATCAATATTAAGAGATAAAAATATAGACTTATACAATTTAAAAGTGAGTTGAGAGAATTTTAAACAATTTTAAACAAAAATCTTTCATAATAAACCATATTATCTTTTAAGGAGATTGAGAAAAATAGGCCAACTTGACAAAGTAATTAAAATTAATAAGCCTGAGTTTGAAAAGAATTAGACCCCGTTCATTTTACCGATTCGAGTTTACAGTAAAAAATTCTTAAAAATAGTCATATTTAACTTTTTTATTACAGTAAAAAATTCTCACATAAAATCACATCTCAACTTAAATTAAAAAATTAAATTAACGAACTAAACGGGCTTAATAAATTGATCAATTTAGTGTAAATGACTATTTACAACTAATGAAAATTCCGAAAGCATCCGTACCGATAAAAATTAGCTCTGATGAGCGTGCCCCTCTTTTGGGAGTGCCATGGGTTGTTTTTCCTCTTGCTTTTCGGTTCATTACTTCATTTGATTGATATGCTGAATATTATCAATATATATATATATATATTAAAATTAAATTCTCTACTGAAATAAATAATTAAACTTTTCAAAAAAAAAAAAACAATAATTCTTTGTCTCTACTCTCTGATTATCTCTCTTCCTTCATCCTCAAATTGTCTCTCTTGTACCATCTTTTGTACGGAATTTACAAATCGGATCCACCGCGAACTCTGCAACATTGGCAACGTCTCGAGAATGAGAAGACCATCAAAGCTTGCACCATCATTGTCACTATGCGTTGTCGATCTCCTCAGCCTTGTGAAGGAGCAGCCGTGACAGAGATCCGTCAACCTCTCGACTTTGATGCCCTCTCCTCCAAGCGATTTTGTCTAGAGATCACCATTTGTCGCATTCGTAGAGAGATCGCCATCGCGAGGCAAACCTTGTGAGGTGGCGAAGAAATAATAAGGATAGGATGCTGTCACGCCCCGGGGTAGGGGTGGTGACTTGGAGGCTCGATTAGGGTTAAAAGCGCGATAATAATAAAAGAAATACCTAACGAGCCCCACACGCTGAATTAAAATGAATTACAGGACCTTTCCATAGGATCTCGTTACCGTACATACATGACATGTAAATAAATCATTACAATTACAGATATCATCCAAAGTCTAGATATTCGAATGACAGGAGTTTACAGAATTTACAAATTCTTACATTTGTAGACAGGGAGGATGACACAATCCTCTCCAAAATCAGGTGGGAGCACTCAGCTACTCCGCACTGCTTCTAGAGTCTCTTGGGAGGGGTTAAGATTTTAAAACAATAAAACGTGAGCGGAAGGCTCAGTAGGATATATTTGAAATAAACTTTATAATTAAATGAGTAGTAATTAAATAAATGAATAAGTAAATAAATGAGATGTTCAGTTCCAACACAACAACCAGAACCTCACATACTTTTTCTCAAAGGAAATATAACTGAAAATTATCGTATTACAGGCATCAACAAGTAATTTGTATAAATTACTTACATAACCAAGTGCACAAGCCTTCCGGGGCAGGGTTTTGGGTTTTGCTACCGAGGATGCACTCTCCACATCCTATCTAGGCCATCAGCGGGCTTACCGGTTCGCAAGATCTCTTTCCTTAAGAAATCATTCATTAAACATTATGAAATCGTTATTATAATCTCACGAACTACAACAAGCCGTGGGTCCCCATGAACTACAACAAGCCATAGGTTCCATGAACTACAATAAGCCATGGTTTTTAAATATTTTTCTTTCACAAACAAGCCCCTTTCTTTAAAACATTTGCAAGGCCTAAACTCTTTTAAAATCAGGCTCACAAAGAAAAAGGGGTAAGAAATTCTACCTCGAAATTACCAAACATGTGGCTAGCGGCACACTACTCCAGCTTCTACTTCCTCAAGCCACTCAATCCGAGTTATCGCCTATCATTGTTACAAGACAATACTTTAGGATTTCAATCTCATTCCTAAAGTAATTCAGACTCAATCATATCATTTGATTTCCTATTAGTATGCCCTAATCAATTTCATGTTTCAAATCATCATTCCAAGGGTTTTAATTCCAAAACATGGATTAAATATGCTAATCCATTTACTCTAGGTCCCCAAATGAAGCTAATTTAGGTTCTCCTAAAAAAAAAAAGTGAAAACAGCATTTTCAGGCCAACACAGGGTCAAACCCCGTGTACACCGGTGACAAAGTAGTGCATCACCACCGGTCGACCAGTGGTGTGCAATCCGGTCGACCACATCGGTCGACTAGTGGCCTAATGTATTCCGGTCGACCTGTGAAGAACACCAGTGTGAGAAAACTCACATAAATCAATATGAAAACTTACAAATTCAGTTCCAAATCACAATATCTCAATGGACAACACCTGAATCCAGGTTCTAGGTACTAAAACAAGTCTAAAGAACCCAAGATCCCTAATTTCTACCCTAGTTTTTACTCAAAATTCATCAAAATTTGTTTCGAACCAAAAATAAGTTTTAGAATCCGAAATCTAGAGATTCAAGAGAGGTTTTTCAGAAATCTTACCTTAAATCATTCTCTTGACATTGAAAACTCCTTGAAGCTTTCATTTGGTTCGAAATCCGGTTGATTTGAGACAAAACAGGAGAGAGACAACCGAGAGAGAGTGAGAGAACGAAGAGAGATAGAGAGAACGGAGAGAGAGGGAGGGAGTGGGCACGGGAGGAAAAGAGAAAAAGAAAGAAAAGGAAGAAAAGAAAAAGAAAAAGAAAAGAAAATAAACAGGTACCAACATTTAAAAAAATAGTCTAAAAATGTGTCCATACACACTTCTGGGTTAAAATAAAATTACTGGCAATATTTAAATACCTTAGAATTATTTAAATTACACGTCCGAATTATTTATTAATCAAAACTCAATTAATTAAATTAAATTAGGCATATTAATAATTATTAATTATCTCAATTAATTCCATTTAATTCTAGGGGTGTTGCATATGCAAAGAAAACCAATCTCAATTTCTCCAATGAGATTGTGAGATAGCACAACGACGTTCGTGGGGGAGCACAACCAACGACCATCTCGATAAGATAGAGGGGAAATTGAGCAACTGAGTGAGGAAGGAGAGAGACGATAGAGAGAGAGGAATTAAGAGAAAAAGTGAAAAAAAGAACTCTTATGATAAAGGGTAAAATCGGGAAACAAAATCTTTAAAATTGAAGATGGGTCTGTTTAGTTTGTTGATTCGAGTTTTTAATTCGAATTGACATGAGACTTTATGTGAGAGCTATTGACTGTAGTAAAAACGTTAAATGTGACCGTTTCTGAGAGTTTTTTATTGTAATAAAAAAATTAGATGTAACTGTTTTTGAGAAATTTTTACTATAACAAAACTCAAATTCTAAACTCAAATCGGTAAAATAAACAAACCTATTTCTTTACCTTGACAAATGAGGTTATTTTCTTAAATGTTTTAGTAATTTACTTATTTACTATAATTTCCCGATCTTATCTTCTTTTATATGCAAAACTCATTCTTCTATCAAGCAAAACAAAAAGAAAAGAAAGAAACCCACACACAATCCGAAAAGGCCATTCCCATTTCAAATATCTTCCCTTCATGTCAATGTTCTCTAATAACTCATTCAATTTATAAATTTAATTTCTTAATCCAAATTAAAATATAATTTTATTCAAAATTTTTTTACTATAATAAAAAAATTAAATATAATTTTTTATAAAAATTTTTAACTATAATAAAATTATAATTAAAAATATAAAATAAAATAAATGAGATTTAAATTACCGTTTCAAAAGAAATTTTTTTTGTCAGAGAAAAGAACAAGTTAAACAAAATAAGAAATAAAAATAAAAAAATAAAAAGTTAAAAAATAAAAAATAAAAAAGAAAGAAGAAAGAAGGGCAATAGTAAAAGAGTTATTAATGAGAGAGGGACACAAATTGTGAAAGCGCCTCCCTCCTTCCTTCCCTCTCTCTCTCTCTCTCTCTCTCTCTCTCTCCTACTCCTACAGTAGAAGCAGGGTAATGTTCCATTCACATTTATAATCTGAAAATCGTTTCCTTCTCTTTCCCATTTCCTCTATTTTCAAAACCCGGCCATTTCCTTAATTTTAAACTCCAATTTTAACCTCTAATCTCTCAAAGTAAAAACCGACAGAGAAAGAAAACAAAAAGAAAATATAAATTTCTCTTTTTTTTTTTTTTGTTTTGTTTCATTTTTGACAAAAAAAAAGAAAGAAAAAATGTTTCAATCTTCACCTTCTTCTTCTTCTTATTCTTCTTCTTCTTCTTCTTCTTAGTTGTGAAATTTTTGGTTTTTGTTTTATTGTATTTACAGGTTTGGATGCTTAGAGCTTACTCTACTACTTCTATCACTGTCTCTCTCTCCTACATTTATTCCCACATTTGAAATTAAATTTATTGTTACCATTTCAAACGCAAAGTAGGAAAAAAAAAAAAGAAAGTTTTCTTTTGAGTGTGAGAGAAGAACAAGGCGTTTGGCAAGCGAGAAAGAGAGAGAAAAGAAAAGAAAAAAAACGAGGTTGAAGCTGAAGCTACTACTCGCCCAAATCTCTCTCGTTTTTCCAAAGAAGATAAAAAGTGCAAGCAAACAGTAATGTGCCTTTAAGTTTCGCTTCTTCTTCTTTTCACACACACACACACACACACACACTCTCTCTCTCTCTCTCTCTCTCTCTCTCTCTCTCTGATCTACTCTGACACTGTTGAAAATTTGTTGTTGTTTTGGGGAAAAAGGAACGGAGATTTCTAGCGAGTTCTTCGAGATCTGGAGGGAGCAAGGACGAGACGGCCATTGCCAGATTCAGTTTGAAATTTCGGAAATGCGACATTTTTGCCGTGATCTTCTCTAGGGTTTTGTTCGCATTTTGGCCAGCTAGGGTTTGAATTTTTTTAAAGTATTTGCAATGACTACCAAGCGCGCTTACAAGCTCCGTATCCTTTGTCCTGTTTTCTCGTTGAAAGCTTTGTTTTTGGAGTTTTTATTTTGTGGTCATGAAAATTCGTTTTTTTTTTTTTTTTTTTTTTTTTTTTGATCCGATTCATTTGGCAGCTTTTGAGATGGGGATTTTGTTTAAAAGCCTTAACCAGAGTGTTTGACTTCAGAGGAATTTGTGGCGCATTCCGCCGCAGTCAATTGTCTTAAGATTGGAAGAAAGTCTTCCAGGCTTCTTGTCACCGGTGGGGAGGATCACAAGGTCAATCTTTGGGCCATTGGCAAACCCAATGCCATTCTGGTATTTCTTCTATTTTTCTCATTTTCATTTTGTTTTCTGTCTTTTTCTTCTGTTGTAAACTATGTGGGATTTTGCATTTAAGACAGCTTCAAGTCAGGTCATAGTTTGGATGGGAACACATTTGACTTGTAATTTTGGAGTTGTAATTTGTAGTTTGAAAGCCACAATTCTACTATGAAAAGGGAAATAAAATTAGAAAAAAGAAGAAAAGCATGAGTTCTTAATGTCCTGAACCAGCTTTTAGTCTTGGTGATGCAGATACGGTCCAATATGACTAGTCTAGTACTTGACTATTAGTATTTTGAAGCCAAGCCATTTGAGATTTTGAAAGCCCCCATTTGTTATGAAGATAGAAAAAAAATTTAGAAATAGAAAGAAATGCATGAAAGTCCTGTACTAGCTTCTAGTAATGGTGATGAAAATAGAATCCAATATGACTAGCCAAGCCATTTGAGATTTTGTCGAAGCTCGGCTGCTTAATGTGAGGTCTTATCCGGGTCAAGGTTTATTAGTGTTCAAATAGTTTATTTTTAATGGCAATTGGCAATGCGGCTTTCTTTCCTTAGATAAAACTTGTATTTCTCACACATTTGTTTCAAATTTTTAATTAATGTGATTTTGTTCCCAGAGTTTGTCTGGACATACCAGTGGCATTGATTCGGTTGGCTTTGACTCCTCAGAGGTGTTAGTAGCGGCAGGAGCTGCAAGTGGTACAATCAAGCTATGGGATTTAGAGGAGGCAAAGAGTATGCTTTGGTTCTGCTTTATTTTCCTTTGATTGCATAAGAAAAAAGTAGTGAACTCGTTGAAATTATGATAAGTATTTGATATTTGTGTTGTATTGTGAATTTGATTGTAAAAAATTTTCTGTACAGTCGTTCGGACACTTACTGGTCACCGATCCAATTGTATATCTGTTGACTTCCATCCCTTTGGAGAGTTCTTTGCATCTGGCTCTCTGGACACAAATCTCAAAATATGGGACATCAGAAAGAAGGGGTGTATCCACACATACAAGGGCCACACTCGAGGAGTCAATGCCATCAGATTTACACCAGATGGCCGTTGGGTTGTATCTGGCGGAGAGGACAATACTGTGAAGGTCTGAAGTGCTTCTTCCTTATAAATAAATTAAAATAAGGGGCGATTTCTGTTATCCATATGGGGATCAGATTTATCTTGGAGTTTGTATAGATTTGTAACAAAAGACATATTCATAGATGTGTGTTGTGATGTATACTGTAAGTTTTTATGTAAAATTTCATAAGAAAAGTTATTCATTTAAATAATTTGAATTTATTTGGGTGTGGTGGTGGTGGTGCTGTTGGGTGGGAGGGGGTGGGTGGGTGGGTGGGGAGGGAGTGGGCTGGGGCTTTGATGGGACGCTATTTCCTTTGTGGCCATTCTCATTGACTGAACCCACTATTGCTTGCTATTTAACAGTTGTGGGATCTTACTGCTGGGAAGCTCTTGCATGATTTCAAGTTTCATGAGGGCCAGGTTCAATGCATTGATTTTCATCCTCATGAGTTTCTGCTTGCAACTGGTTAGTTATTCTTTCGTTTTGGAGCTATTAGCAATGTGTTGTGGTTCATGGGTCGATGGAACCAATATATGCTGATTTTCAATTGAAAAAAATATTAGATAGCAATTTATTGATTACTTTCATTTGTTGCGTTATCAGTTCTTACTAAATCAACTTTATTCCCAAACACGAGTAACAAAACTTGAGGCTAATCTTATCAAAAGAATTTCGCTCACATGACCAGGAGATTTCCACATTAAAGAAAGAAAAAAAATATGTTCCTCTCTTTCCAAATCCCTTCCGCTTTACATCCCAAACCCTCCTATGAACTTTGTGCTCTCTTCATGCATTGATTGTTTTGTCCACCGGTGGGGCCAATATAATCCAAACCATGGTAAAATAGTAAACTCACTCAATTTTAGTAGCCATTTCACAGTGCAAAAGAAAGCGGTCAACTGACATTTCAAGTAGTATTCACCTGTAAAATTTTCATTTTCTCAAGTTTTCTCACATAGGACGCCCAACTAGCAAACCTTGTTTGTCAGAAGCTACCTAAAAAAATGTTTGGGAAGTAAAGTAGGCTTATTTCTGCACCAATTTGAGCCCAAAATTTGACTAGCCTACCTTTTCTCTTTTCGGATTACCTTTTCTCTTTTCGGATTTGTTAAGAGGTTGGGATCTAGTCATTCATTAATTTTGTGCTTCTGGTTTTCGGTTTTGTTTTCGTCACTTTTGGCGGACTCCTTGTCCCCTGATGTACCTTTTTCCTAAAATTGACTAAAATTCTCTTGTTTCTTATAAAAGAAATCCACAACCTTGGAGATTACATATTTACATTCTACTTGTCCTTAGTTATTCCCTACTTCCAAGTTCCAACCTAAAAGCTGTGAAGGCACCTTCCTCAGGCACCAATCCCACCTATCATACCCTAACTGTTGCGTCATTATCCTTATTCATGTCTTACCTCTCTTTTCTTAAAAGTCTGTAACCATCTACCCTGTAAGGCCTCAAGATTATAACCATCTTGTCCCCGATCTCCCTGAATGCTCTATCCTCCCCTCCATCACATGGATAAAGTCCGTAACCATCTACCATGTAATGCCTCAAGATTATAACCATCTTGTTCCCGATCTCCCTTCATGCTCTATCCTTCCCTCCATCACATGGATGGAAACATAATATTGTTTAAGAAATCAGGTTTTAAAGCACGAAAAAGAAAATATCTAAATGAGGATAGTGAAGTAGTTAGGCAGGCTAGAAAAAATGCTTTCATTAAGGGGGATGCTAATTCCCTTTTTGAGGTATTCTTTCTTTCTTCCTAATCCTTAGAGAAGCTGTGATAGGAAATAGGAAATCATTCAATCTACAACTCAGTAATTTGGTAAGGCTTGGAAATATGCTATCCTATGCTCAATAATGGTCGAGAGTAATAGATAACCAAACTGGGTGACCATATTTTCAGCGAAAAAGAAAATATTGACTCAGTAAACAGTAGTAAAATCTAGTATTTGGAGATGCATGTTTGTGATTCTTGAAGCTGTGCGTGTCCCCTATTTGTTATTGCTGATATATGTTTTTCTTTTTCTGTTTGTTGTTGCCCAGGCTCAGCAGATAGGACAGTTAAATTCTGGGACCTTGAAACCTTTGAGCTAATTGGTTCAGCTGGACCTGAGGTGCTTTTTAGATCCCAGGATAAATCTATTTTGACTGTAAAATAATAAAGTGTAGTGTTGGATCTCTGGCCGAGTTATCTTATACTTCTTTCATGAAAGTCAATTTTTCTGATTTGCTTATACCTATATCAGACCACTGGAGTGCGTTGTTTGACTTTTAACCCTGATGGACGGACCCTACTTTGTGGATTGCATGAGAGTTTGAAGGTGAGGATTTGTGGTGCTAGTTTATAATTTTGGGTACATTGAGTCTATGCTCACTTGTATTGTTTCAAATTTATAGGTTTTCTCATGGGAACCGATTAGATGCCATGATGGCGTGGATGTCGGATGGTCTAAATTATCAGATCTTAATGTTCACGAGGGAAAACTTCTTGGCTGCTCATATAATCAGAGTTGTGTAGGAGTATGGGTTGTAGATATCACGGTATTCTTTACTTTATCTTTGTTTCTACTGACACTTTTTTTTTATTTTTTATTTTTATTTTCCATGCTTTTATTCCCTACTTTTCTACCTTAGTTTTGTTTGGTCACGAAGTTGAGCTGCTATTGACTTGCAAGCTGTTCCTCTTGAACAGCGGATAGAGCCATATGCAGTTGGTAATGCTAGGAGACTGAATGGTCATTCAGAATCTAAGACAACAGCTGGTGGAAATATCTGTGTACTGAATGAGAATAGTTCAAGGGCAAGTTTGGGAAGGTTGCCTGTTTCCCAAAGTTCAGATCCTTTAGCGAAGGAAACAAAATCACTTGGGAGATTGTCAGTTTCTCAAAATTCTGATGTTGTCAGGGAACCAAAAGTTTTGGCATGTATGTAACTTTTAAGACTCCTTCATCACTCTTTTTCTTGTTCTTTTTTCCCGGCAGTGTTTTGTTATTCTTAACTCCAAAGTTCAAAGTATTGTTTTTTTTTGGCCTTATATGTTTACTTTGGTTTTTAGCTTTCCTAATATTTTCATTGTCTGGTCTGTCACTATTCATTTGGAGTGAAGCCTCAGGAAATGTACCCAATACACCCCAAAGGTTAAGTTTAAGCTCCAGTCCAAAGAAAATTCCGCCCAGTTCAACGCCTGTTCCCAGTGCAGCAGTCACTAAGAGGAACACTGCAAAGGCCCATCCAACGGCTAACACTCCAACTTTTAACAAATCTGAAGTCATACCTGTTATCGTGCCTAGAACTAGTATAGGGCAAGATACGGCAGCTGAGTCCAAAAAAGAGGCTGGCTTGGCTGGAAGAACAATGCCGTTGGCTTTGCAGTCGAAGGCAACTGACTTCCGCAGGTTCCCTACTGTTAGAGAAGAAGTGGATAAGCCGACTGTTTCTCTACAAACTGAATCAACTGCTCCGAAGGGTGCTGAATTCAGTGTTCCCGAGAGGAGTTTTTTCCCCAGAGTTGCAAGCTCAATCCAAGGAATATCCTCGGAAAAGAATACAAAGGAAGACAGAGGTATTGGATCTGGAAGGCTTGAAATGAATTCAATGACAGAGTCAACTGCCAGCTGTCAACCTGACAGTTGTAAGTATTTAACTTTTAGAAGTATATTTTCCGTCTGAACCTTTTTTTATTCCTATACATAATGCAAATAAGAATCCTAATTCAATAATCATAAAATTTCTTCTCATCGATTCAGCAACCATAAATCCCTCCCCCTTCTCAAATAGCATCTAGTTTTGATCTTAGGGAAGTCAGCTTAGTGATTGTAAATAAGGTTAAAAAAGAAAAAAATCTGGATGTAACCCTTGATGCATGAAATATATCAGGAGATACCAGCTGCTTTGGGAAAAATTTACTCTCACATATACAATGGAAACTTTGCTATGAGAAGAAATTTGGCGTTGAACATAAAAAGGGATCAATTTAATTTTCAATGTGGTCTAGCTTTGGTGTATATCAAGACTATCCGATTTTCTTATCCCCACAAGTTATTTTTTTTTTTAATTTTTTAATTTTAATTTTTTATTTTTATGAAGTACAATACGGGATTGACCATGTTCTTTTAAACCCAAGCCCCAACACACCTTTCCCTGTGCTGTTTGACCTAGCGGTCATTGTCCTTACGCCCTTAAGTTAGGATCTCCTTTTTCTTCCCTCGTTTGTGTTAATAAATTTCGTTTCTTGTATGCTTTAAGAAAAAAAACAAAAAGTGCCTGGGCGAATTTGTATTAGGAGATGCATCTATTTTTGTTTCAGATGAAACTCGGGGGCACAAGATGAATAGAGATGCATGCACTATTGGAGGTCTAAGAGCAGGTATACATAAGTATACTATTAATTATTCTCAACATTTGTTAGTAAATTAAAGAAACATGAAATCTTATAAAAAAAATAGTGAATTATGAGGGACATATCATATATATCTCAGGAAGGGCGCGGTCAATTGCTGTCAATTGGGAGAGAAGAGAGAGATATTCAAATTTTGAGGGACCTACTTCCAGTGTTTCCTCTGGAGCAGTATCTGCAGCAAACATGCTCCCTTTGAACATGGTATGATACTTTCTGCTATGAATTTGTTGTTAAATCTTTTTTTTTACATTTGGTGTGCATTGTACTTTGATTCAAGTGACAGTAATTTTGGTGGCTTGCAACTATTAATCATTTTGTTGAAAAATCAAAATCAATATGTCTTCGATCTAGTAATGATGAGTATAGTGCTAAGGTGATAGCTAGCCGAGTTATAAACAAAGTGACTTCACATCTAATTTAAAGATCCCTAGGGTCAACATCCCAGTTTTGAGAGCGTTGGGAAGGGTATATGTAAAGAAAGTGAGACTTGTCTCCTCGCATGACACAAAATAATTTAACGTGGTGCTGCTTTTTGGAACTTCTCTTTTCCATGCTAATGCACATGAAAAAATGCTAAAGTTAATTCCAAGTAATTAATGACAGAAGGCTATATTAACTACTTACAGGCAAGTTATCTTATATTCCTAATATTTAGACTCTGGGTGAATTTTATTATGTTTTCCGCGGGTGCATTTTGTATATACTTTTCTTGCTTATACATTTCATTGTGCTGCCTGAAGTCTAAGCAGAGAGGATATCCTCCACCTGTTGAAAAAGAGTCAGTGTCTGCTAGTGATGAGGATGCGATTGCAGATGTGATGGAACAACATAACCAATTCTTGAGTTCTATGCAGTCTCGTTCAGCGAAGTTACAGGTAATTTTTGTCGAAGTTTTAAGTTATAACTGACGCTGGATAATTCTATTGCGTCATTGTTATCTTTCCATCCTTTACAAAATTATTACTAGTTGTTGTTCCTGACCTTTGGTAGTATAATGCCATTGTTAAGCCTAGTTCTGAAAACACTTTCCAGTAACTAATAACAGTAATGCTTTAGTCATTAAGACTTCTAAAATTATCATTAACGAATTGCTGTACTTTGCAATAATTTTGCAGGGAGTCTATAGATATTGGGAAAGGAATGATGTTAAGGGGGTCATTAGTGCAATGGAGAAGATGGGCGATCATGCTGTCAGTATCTTGTGTTGGATTGCCCGAGTTCTATTATTATTATTATTATTATTATCAGTCTCTGTTTTCTCAATATTTTTGCGTGTTAAAACAAGTATACTCTTTGACTTCTGATGCTGATGTTGTTGATTTTAGGTCGCTGCTGATGTAGTTAGCATTATGACGGAGAAAATTGACATTGTCACTCTGGATATATGCACTTGTCTTCTGCCTCTTCTTTCTGGCCTTTTGGAAAGTGACATGGACAGGTAAAACTTACACACATTTGTTGCCTTTGCAGTTATTTGTTATCTCAAAGGTTGAAATGCATTGCTGCGAAGCTTGTTCCTATCAAAATATGCTTTTAGGACAATCTCTTTGGTTTTTTCCTTATTCATGTTTGGCGTTGTCTATGGGTCCACATGTTGAGGGGAGTGGTGCTCTGCATTTTCTAGGACAATATGAAATGACTAACTTAGGCCTCGCTCTCTTCGTAGGTTCAAATCACAATTCAAGCTTTTTAGTATAGTTTTCTCTCACAAAAATTTGAATTTGAGCTCAAGTTTTCCACTCAAACCTATAAAAAGAACTAAGGTTTAAAAAGGCGGAATCGGGCCTTGAGGCGTAAGCCTCCATAAATGCCTATAAAAAAATTTAGAAAAAAAATAATAGTAACAAAAAGTAAATCCATACTTTATAATCACTAAAAAAAATAAATTTAACCAAACATCCACATAAAGAGAAGTCTATTTCACTACTGGAGGTGTAAAAAAGACTAAATAATGATCAAATCCTAATATCATAAGGTTCATAATGCACTTCTAAAAGCCTAAGTTCCCAACTCATCAATCATCATCACTACTAAGAGAAGCAATTTCCTTTAATGTATATTAAAGAACACTCCTTTAATATACATCGTCGAAGCAATTTCCCACCAACTTGAACACTTATAAGAAATGGCAGCTTACCGGTTGTTAATAGGGTTCTCAAGGCTACTCTCTATTTGTTTTGTTTTTTTTTTTTTTTTTTTTTTTTGGCATTATTTGCTAATAGTGTCTATTTCGATGAGTGTGTGTGTGTGTGTGTGTGCCCATTGACAGTGATAAGTCATATTTGCATGCACTTTTGGGAATGATCAAGTATTTAACCACCGATCATATGTAGGCATATAGGGATCTCCTTGGAAATGCTGCTCAAGCTTGTCAGAATATTTGGTTCAATGATCTATTCTGCAGTATCTGCATCTTCATCTGTTGGTGTGGATATTGAGGCGGAGCAAAGGTCGATTGACTTGATCTACCCATTCCCTTAGTTGTGATTCTTAGATTAGGTATTCACCAAGCGTGACCGCTCACTACCTTTATTCGTGTTCCACAGATTGGAGCGCTGCAACATCTGCTTTGTGGAACTTGAAAAAGTTAAACGCAGCTTTCCCGTCCTTACCAGGTGTTGCTTAGCTCTTAGTTGCTTCTCTCTTTCTCTTCAATTTAATTCATTATGTTTGATGCTGATTTCCTTCTCTCAAATTTTATTCATAGAAGAGGGGGATCACTAGCAAAGTCTGCGCAAGAGTTAAGTTTAGCTCTTCAAGAGGTTTCATGACGAAAAATACTGGAAAACTGAAGTTCAAGTTTTTCCGGCCTAGAAGAAGTTTTGTTGCTTTGGCGGAGTTTATACATTTTAAGTTATAAACGCCCTCTTTATGCAGCACCCCGATGGTTCAGACTCTTCTCGGCTGCATCTGGTCCTGACTCGGTCTCCGCTCTGTCTGTACATTTGTGCCAAGTGGAGGCATTAACTACAAGCTAATTCTACTAAATTTACTGAAACTGAGACTTGATGGACCTATGGCTCTCTTCCTGCTGTTTGATCGGTTTTGGCTTGGAGGAGGCAAGTCTACCACTCCATTTCACTCTAACCCAATATCAGTCAGTATGTGCCAACTTCGATCATATTGTAACCTTTGGCTACATTCATGTTGATTCAATTATTCTTGAAATATCTTTATATTCCTTCTGTAATAGTTTGGCGTTGCTTAATAGGTGTCTTTCAACACCTTTCTGTGAGTAATGGCTTCTCTAATATGAAAATCCTTCTGAGGCACCATCCATTTTATTCTTCATCCTTTTTTTTTTTTTATTTTTTATTTTATAGAAAATTTATTTTTAAGATGCAAAATTCCTTCAATGCAAGTAGGCTTTTCAAGGACCTTTGTCATCTGCTATGGCTGTTCAAAATAGATTTCTTTTAATTGGGTTGGTACAACTACGGATTTCTTTGATTATTGAGGTCTTATCAAAAAGTGTTATGTAAGCTTGTTCTTAACATGCTGAGGTGCTTCATGTGTTAGGGTTTTTTTTTTTTTTTTTTTTTTTTTTTTTAAATTTAAATCCTTTAATTATCAATTAAAGAATTGATGGTGATGAACGGCCTCATTTATGTATTAACAAATATTTTATCACCATTTAATTTATTTGTGTTTGAGGGCAGATCCACACATATCTACAACGGCTAATGCATAACATATAGATACTAATATATCCATACACGATTTCTGGTCCAACATCATTTTAGTCACAAAAGCTACTCGGTCATTTTGTAACACTCTTTAGCTCTATCTATCTTGGATTCTTGTGAAATTTTATAGTGAGTTTTATGATTATTATGTATTTTATAAATTTTCTCATGGCAATTAAGAGGATTTAGATATCCTGAACACACAAGTCACTTGATAAAATTATCGTTTGAGGATAATTTTTCTTGAAAACATTAATTGAAGTAAAACTTAGTAAATTAAATTATGGATGAAATTTCGAATATATTCTTAATGGGAGCATAGAAATTAGTATGGAGTTTTTATAAAGATTCTATTTTGGGGTCAAATTTGTAATTTTGCCAAAATACGGAATCAAAATGTAATTTTTTACAAATGAGACCCAAAACGCGATTATAAAAATGTGCGGGTCAAAATAGAAAAGAAGGTAGGATTTTTCTAAAATATTTTTATTGGTTGATTGGGAGTCACCACCCACAACACCCAATGAAATTTAACTTAGCTAAAAAAAAGAAAAAAAATAAGAGAGGGAGAAGAGGGTATCGATTATTTCATACCCCGTGTCATTAGATGGTCTAAACCAAATATTTAAGTCGATTTACCAGGTTTATTATACCAATCTGGGATTGTTTCTTCAAGGGTCTGTCCCACTATAGCACAAGTGATGCTTGCAATTTACTTGTGACCTATGTTTGTCATTGTTATGTATGGATACTATGATTATTTATGACAGTATGAAATGTGAATATAATTATGCCTTATGGACTATTTTTATTGTTTATCATGCCACTTATGAATTTTCATGATTAATGAACATGATATTGGAAATATTCAAATTCTTTGAGAATGTTTTATGCTCATTAAGCTACAACGAATATGTTGGTAATGTCTTAATGAAAATATCTGTGTGGATATGAGTATTAATAATGGAAGCATGTTTTATGTTGACTACAGGAATGCAAATGACATGGTTTTATAAAATGCTACTATGCTTAATATATTATGTAAGCATCTAAGCAACATGTGTGATAAAAGATAGAACATGATTTTTTTGGCATGGTATTTAAGTATGAACATTGACATATAATATAATATGATTAGTTTTGCGTAGTAGTGGCTACTGCCGGTCTGTTTGAGGACCTAATTTGATAGTTATGATTCAATTTTATGCTATGTAGTCCCGGGTTATAGATGCGATGACTCTAGTGGTCGTTAGATCTGTGATTTAGTCACGGTGTCGAATTCCTTGAGCCTTGGCCGGGTGAGAATGGATAAAACTTCATGAATACCCACGTTGCCGCTTATGTGAGTGGCAATGGATTGCGACTTTAGTGTGATAGGTAAGCCGCATTTAACTAGTGGTACACTCCGGGAAACCGAGTTCAATTTGTTAAATGGTATGTGAAGTCCGTATATGCGATTCCTTAGACCCATTGGCCTGGAGTCTAGGATGGCCACACGATTGAGCATCAGACGACATAAGGTAGTCCCACAGGCCCATTAGTACGTGCACGTTAGGGTGCTAGTCCATTGAGTATGTGACAAATTATGCACATTGTTATGACCTAATAATATTGCACTATGAGTTATTATAGAATGATTAGTTCATGATAGTGTATGATATGAGGTTATGTTATGAATATGAGAGTATGATACGATATGATAAGACTATAACATCATAAGACTATGTTGATTTAAAGTATTTATGTCTCTTAGTTAGATTTAATTATGATCACGTTAAATGAGAACATGTGATTAATATTGTGATTGTGTGTGTTTTTTTTTTTTTTTTTTTTTTTTTTTAAATATATCTTCTTGGTTGTTGTGAACCCCTAATAAGAAGGCAAATAAGGGGACCCCTTAACAGCTGGGGGAATGGCTATCATTAGGGTATAAAATCGTGTGGAAGATAAATAAAAGAGTTAGGTCAACTTCTAGAATTTCCATTATTGTTCGCGTGTAGTAACCTGGTCGGAGATTGCTGGGTATCTAGATGGTATACTGGCCACATCTTCTTACACTGATATTTGATTTGCCCAAATGAGAAGGCGTTGGAAAGCTTATAAAAGGCTCTAAGTAATAATTTTAGAATTTTAAAGGTCCAAAATAGAGCTGAAAATTTATGTCATGGAAATGATTCTTTTGTCTAAAAAGAAAAATCAAGAAAAACTTAGAAATTTCCTAAGACACTAAATTCCATGCATTATAACATGAAATACATCATATCATGAACATATATTCATTTATCAAATCATCAAAAAATGATCATATATATAATTTCTATAAAATAACATGAACTTGTTCTCGGCACCTCGAGTTCTGGTCGCGTTCACCTGTAACAAATAACTCAACGTGATGTTAGAATTAATTATATATAACACCATAATATTATTTAAGTTAATTCCTAACGTCTATTTTTAAGAATTTTATCGGTTTAGAAACATGGGTGTTACAATTTATCTTTAAATAAAATTCATTTGTTTTAAAGAAATTTTATAACATTGAATTTTTAATTTTGTTTATTTTTCAATTAAATTTTGTAAAATTAAATTATTACTCTCTCTCTCTCTCTCTCTCTCTCTCTCTCTCTCTCAAATAAAATTTAAAAAATTTACTTAATTTCAGTACTTAATCAATTTGTTATCCTGTGGAAATGATACTTTCACTCACTCTTTATTACTTGTTAACGATATCGTGCACATACGATTGAATCCACAACATCAATCTTAGATCTTGTTCGAAAATATAGTGCATCGACAAGTCACGTATTAATTTTCCTCACTTGTTTATAAAGAAAATATTTAATGCAATTTTAAAATTAATTTGTACCAACGAGAACCTAGTTCTTAATGCTCATGGAGGAGAAATTAGAATATTGCGCCTAAACAGTCGCAATGAAATTCTCTAAAAAATATTCTCTAATTATCAAGATCAATAAAACTATAATCTGCATCCTTGTACATATAAGAATACACAATCCTATATTTTGCTGCATAAAACTAAATTAGATATTGAAATTTCACACTAATTGCAAGATCGAAATTTTATTATGTTCGGAATCATTTCCTGGTAATGAACACTACATTACAATTCTTAATTTATCCTATGCGCAAAATCTTCAAACGAGGAGATAATATTAATCTCTGAGATCTACTATGGCTTACTAATTGTGATAATCCTAGCATGTTTCTAAAATACATATCACAAAAATATAATTATGTGCAATTAAGCATGCATCGCAAATAAATAAATCAAGTATAATTTCAATTTATTGCAAATAATCTAATTAAGCATTTTCATCTAGAAGAATTTAATTAGCGCTCAAAAAATAAAACAAGCATCGCAAATAAAAAAGGCATATATATATATATATATATATATATATATATATATCAAAAACACATATTGCACATGATTAACAAATATTTCTAAGAAATAAATAATTGCATATGAGAAATATATATATTAAAAAAAAAGATGCAATTTTAAATAATAACAATCTATATAAAAATATGCATGTAAACAAATGGGAGTTTTTTTAGCAGGCGCTCGACCTGGGCACGTATGCCTGGGCACTCAGGTTTAGGTGCGCGTAGGTCTGGCCCATAAGTTTGGGCAACGATGCGATAAACATGAGCAGTCAAATTTACGGTATTTTGAAGTGACTCTAATTTTCTCTCAAATAGTTAATCCAAAAAATCTGAAATTTTGATAGGAGATTAACCATTAAATAATCTACAATATATCAAAAATCAGCTTCAAACAGAAAGCAGAAAGTTAGAAACGAAAATCACAAGAAAATAGCGAAAAAAGGACAATTATCGGTATTCGATTTTCGTTTACTTCTCTCCTTGTTTACATGGAATATGGAGACTACCGCTGAATACTCTGAAATGAATAAAGGAAAATATACCACCGGGTACATGTCCACAAACGTCTAAGGTGGTTGTAGGTCAAATCTCCAACTCGACTTCGGGACAAGATTCTCCCCGGTATAGCCTCGTAATCCTCCAGTCACAAACATGATCTTCATGCTCTAAGTTACGATCCTACATGATCATGATCATCATCACGTCCTTGATTGCTCCTGGAGTACATTGTTATTACAACCACAATAATCCACAACTCAAGAACCTATGGATGACTAGGAGAAAGAGAACTGATAGAGTTTTGACATATTTCGGTCACACTTTTTCAATTTGTGTGTTGCTATCTAGCTACTTATAGTCACACCTATCATAAAGGGAGTAAGCACAAAATATAAAATGTATCACTCTTATTATTTATCGAGTAAGTTACTCAATTACTCAATCCGTCAAGATATTAAAAATATTTCAGAATATTTCTAATAGGATACTTTACCTTTTCATGTCTCATGACTTATATTCTAAATAAAATCCGGGTGTTGACTTTAGGCTATGCATCTTTATGTGTGCCTCAAAGTCCAACATCTTGGATAGAGCGTCCGGGAGGAATTAATTTAGTTAACTTTCACCCTACCGAACATTGTTATAAGTACTATAAAGATCAAATTAACCGAACTCCACCAGACAAAAGTTTTAGATTTTTTTTCTTAGGTATGTCAGTTTTGTACTTGTGTTTTAAATATTACGAGTATTTCCGAGTAATGCTTTGTTTATTTTTTTTATTATTATTTTTTTCTTTTGATCTTAGTAATGTCTCTTTGAAGTTCAACATTAAAATTTCTAAGTTACACTAAATCCAATTGACTGTTACTTAAAAATAAAAAAAAGAGGAAAGAAATATCTAATTGACTGTTATTCAAAAAAAAAAAAAAAAAAAAGACAGAAGAAGAAAAAAATCCAATTGACTTTGTTATCTCGGACGTTATAGCCTTGGAATTATACCCTCTATCATATCTTTGTTTGTTTGTTTGTTTTTTTGTTTTGGATTTTTTTTTAATATCTTTGATTTGGACCTTTGTTTACTATTAATGCAAATAATGAGTGATAAATCCCATGTTTTATGTCTATATTACTTCTTAGATTTATTGCAAAGAGTTCAGTCCACATAAATGAATTTTTCGCAATAAAAGCGCGTCAGATTTTTAATAGTTCTATCCAATGGACGCAAAACAAAGATGATAACGAAGATGGAAAATATAGAACAGAAGCCAAAAGCACTGGTTTTCGAGGAACCAAGTATGGAAAGTTAATAAATTCAGAATATACCAAATGAACTTTTTCCTTTTCTTTTTCTAGTCTTTAAACTTTGACCTTACATGGGCAGATTCTATTTTCTAATCCTTCCTGAGTAATATTGATGAAGAAAGATGTGTCATTATCAAAGCCTTACCAAAAAGTGATGAACATCTGGAAAAAAAAAAGTTCTAAATAAATATTTTCGTTAAAAAAAAGAAGAAAAAAGAAAATAAAGGTTTGGTATTAAGGAAGAAGATAAGAAAGAGGAAAATATGAATGTAGGTTGTTATTTCATGCCATGAATGAATATCAAAGCTTTGATTTGATTATTGTCGACATTAATTGCAAATGGGATTCTGAAAAATCCATGCTTTTGGATCTTCTTTCTTCATCTCTCTTTCACGCTTAGAACTCTCAGTCGAAAAAGGAAAAACCCCAATATATATATATATATATATATATATAATCTGGTATTTCATTATTTCTTTCATACAGGACCAGTAAACTTACTGAAAATCAGATCTTGCTGAAGCCTTGATTAGAACTTTCTAATATCCAAGTTTGGAGTTTTGCTTAAAAACTGAGGCTCATCTGAAACTGGGAAAGTAGAATCAGAGAAAGAAAAACTGTCAAAATCATGGCATTCTCACCTTGGGATTTGCCCCTTCTTTCTGATGCAAACAAATATTCCAATTTCCAGTGCTTTCTTAAATCTGTCACTCCTACTGTTCATTACAAGCGGCTTCCCAAGGTAAAATCTTGTCTCTTTTGCATTTTTCTTCTCTTGCTTGGTCTCTGATGAAACTAGGGTTTATCCATGGCATTTATATATCCAAAGGTATATATATATATATATATATATATATATATATATATAGAGAGAAGAGAGAGAGAGAAATGGGTGAATTGTGAATGTGTTTGATGACTCACTTTTCCTCTTTTTCCTAATATGTATATGTAGATACTTTTTTTTTTTTTTCTTGGGTGATATTTGAGTAAATTATTCGGATTTGGATTCAATTTCGGACTAGGGTTTGGATTTGTTCCTTACATATAAAAACCAACGTTGTAAGGAAACTTTTAACGGGCGCGTAAGCTGTGATGTGTTTTAGTTTTTATGTAATGCGTGACGTGTATCAGTCGATATGTAAGGCGTGAGGCGTATTATTTTGTAGGTAAGGCGTTATGTGTAGTAATTACTGCGCACAAAATGGTTAACAGTCGTTATTTGGCCTTGGAACCCAAGACTAATTTCTAAAACTAGTTTGTTTTAGTGATTTTTTTTTTTTTTTTATTTTTATTTACAAGGGCTTAACTCAGGCTTTAAAAATTTAAATCACTAACTCAATTTGACAGCTATCATCTAATTTCAAACCCTTAACTGGAATTTAGTAACTATTTCAATTTTTTTTTTTTTTTTATTACCGATGCCAAACTCGGTTAATGGGCTACAAATTACCCTTATTTTTTTAGTAAATGACAAAAGTGATCATTCAAACAGAAGTTTTACTGGAGTCAGTTTGCCGTGTAGTTAGAATAATTGGACGTTTGGTTTATGGATTCAGAACCATGATTCAGAACCATTCTCGGTTTACGTGCATTTTTTGTGAGAGAAAACACTGTAGCGAATCACGATTCAAATTATGATATGAATCTACCAACTAAACGCACCCTAAGTGATTAGAATTGATCTAGACTAACGAGTAAAGATGTTTGTGGCATACTTTGGTTCTACAAATGATGAAAATGATCTGATTATCCTTATAAAAAATTAGACTAACCAATTAGCTCCTGTAGACAATGTGTATACAGAATGCCAATATTGATCCTCAATGGTTATCCGAAATTATGTAAAACAATTAAATGGCCTTAACACTTGTAACACGCACATAAGGAAGCTAACATTTTGAAACTTCAGTAGCTTGGTTAAAAGCCTCAAATCCAAGCCTTTGTTTTGATACAGAGGGAATTTTCCCTCGCAAAACTTTAAAAAACTTTATCAATTTCTATTTTGACTTTCGGTTCATTAAATTTTAGAAATTTATATACTACTCTTAAGAACTGAGAAGCTAATTAGAAGCCTCCTTCTCACTGTATCCATTTCCTTTCGATTGTTTTCTGCAGAATATTCTTCATTCCCTTGGCAAAGACATTGTGGCGTGTTTCTCCTTGAGTAGTCTTTGGAAATTCTACACTGAAAGAAGCATCTTTGGTGCTGGTGTCCCAATTCTTCTGAACAATGGTGACAGTTGCCTACAATACTATTGTCCATCCTTATCAGCTCTCCAAATATATATAAAAAATCCCACTGTTTCACCCAGGTACTTTATGCCATTTAGTTCTTTTTAACTTCTTTACTTGAAAAATTAGAATTACTGCTTGCTGATGACTATTCTGCGCGCATTTTCTTTTCGAAAGGATGCAGGGAAAAAGCGGCGCAGAAAATCAGGAGAGAGGGTGTTCGAGCGATGAAAGCGAAAATGATGAGCTTTCGATATCCTTTAGCAACAGTTCGAGTAAAAGCTCTGACATCACTTGGGATGAAACCGGCGAAACTGACCATGATAGCCAAGAAAGTGATCCATTTGGGGACCTGTATTGCCAGTACAATGAGACAATTAGTCCTTATGATAGAATCCCTTTAACTGAAAAGGTAAGACATGACCAGATAGTCATCTATTTTTAACTACAGTTTTCACAACACTTACTGAATTGGTTTAACCATATATGAGGTTTTGATACTTGTTCAGATCAAGGAATTGGCCAATGAATATCCTGGTTTGATGAAGTTTCAAAGCACAGATCTCTCTCCTTATAGTTGGATAGCCATTGCTTGGTATGTAATTTTTTTTTTTTTTTTTTTTAAGTATTCTTAAAATTAATTGGAAAATTGATATTGTTCCCATCAGTAGAAATTAAGTATCTTCTGTGCCCGTTAGGCTGCTGTAATATTCGTTTTTCTTATTCATTATTCAACATATCTATTCCCATCTGGCGTTATCAATTTTTTCTTGTCTTAGCCGTAAAGGAATGTAATAGGATAGGTAATAGAGTTAGAAATTAGAGTAAAATAATGAGAATCATTAGGCGCGTTTGGAATTCGTTTTAAAATGATTTTATTTTTTTTGTATGAAAATAAAAATGAAAAGCGTTTTCAATCTCAATAGAAATTATTTTTAAAAATGCATTTGGTAATTTTATCAAGAGATTGTTGTCAATATAAAAAAATCCATTAATGTTTTTTTCTCTCTCTCTGCTCTCGAGAGGAGAAAATGAAAACAAAAAATGAAAAACGACTAAAAGTCATTTTTCATTTTTCTCTCATTTCATATTAAACCAAAAAATCGTTTTCATTTCTGTTTTTTGTCTTTATTGCACTAAACACCGTTTTGAAAATATTTTTATTTTTTTCTCAAAAACATGAAAAATTAAAAACGAGATTAATTCTAAACACGACCATTAATTCACTTTTTAGTATTCACTTGTATTATTGGTGTGATCGAAAACAATTAATCCAATCCAATTAGTGTTTACTAAACTTACTAATTATGGTGATCTTACCGATGCAATTACTAAAACATCCTTTTACCTAATTAAACAATCATTAGATTATAGTTTATAACATGTGAACTTTAACGCTAACCAAGAAAATTTCACATTAATTTCTTTTTAGGGAATTTCAATATCAAAGGGATGCCTTAATTTATATTCATCTTTTTCATTTTTTTTTTTCTATAATATAAGGACCTATTAAACTATCATTACTAATTTTATAAGTAAACATATAATTAGATAAGGGCCTAATTATTTAGTAATTTGTATTTCCTTGTATTATTTGATACAATTTGTTGAAAATGTTAGTTACAGATTGGTCTTCATTTGCTCACTAGGTATCCCATTTATCAGATTCCATTAACCATGAATGTGAGGGAATTATCAGCTTGTTTTCTTACATTTCACCATTTGTCCTCCATCAAAGGTCAGTCCTTTCTCTGTTTTTCTATAGATATCTTCTTCATGAATAAGATTCCCTCACAAAACTACTCTATTTCATAATATTGGTATTGGATACAAATATACCACATAACTATATAGTACTTCAAGAGGTAAACAAAATTTATAGACGTGGGAAATATCAACGCAGCAATATTTTCTTGTGTTTATTAAATTTCATCAATTATTATTGTAAAATCATTTTTTTCTTCAGTGAATTTCTAGTTACAAGCTTCAAACAGTAAAAGAAAAGGGCTAATTTTTTTTAAAGCACTAATAAAAAATAATAATTTCTAAAAGATAATATTAGTTTTAATTATTTTCTTTTATGTCACTGCTACATCAATATTCATCACAAGTAATTTTAAAATAACATATGATTATAAAATACAGTATTCATCACTAACGCGATTTGACAATTATCATCTAATTTCAAACCCTCAACTAGAATTTAGGAACTATTTCAATTTTTCTTTTACCGATACTGAACTCGGTCAATGGGCTGCAAATTACCCTTAGGGAGAAAGAGAAAAATAGGCTAAAATTTGAGATGAATCAAAATTAATTAATTTTTTTTTTTTTTTTTTTTTTTTAACCGTTATGAATCATAACTTCGGTCGGTTATTAACCATAACTTGACTATGGCCTATTAATTTCTATAACTAAAAAAATATACTTTTCCTATTTTTTTTTTAGTAAATGACAAAAGTGATCATCCAAAAGAAAAGGGCTAATTTTTTTAAAGCACTAATAAAAAATCATAATTTCTAAAAGACAATTTTAGTTTTAATTATTTTCTTTTATGTCAATCAGTATTCATCACGGCAATTTTAAAATAACGGATGATTATAAAATACACTATCATACCTATTGGTACTTAATGTATTTATTAGAAAAATTTAACATGACAGTGATGAAATAAAACAATTAAAATGGTATTTTTTTTTTGAACTTTTTTTTTTATTAGTTTTCAAAAAAATTAACCCAAAATAAAAATTGAGATAACGACATAATGGGTGCGTTTGAAATTGATTTAAAAATGATTATGTTTTTAATAAAAAGTAAAAATGAGATTGTTTTGAAAATCATTCAGGGACTGATTTTGAAATTACGTATGGTTGGTTTTTAAAGAAATTGTTTTGAGTATAATAAAAAAGTAAAAATATGTGTATTAATTAATAATATATTATAATATTGTTAATAAGTACTAAAAAATGAAAATAAAAAAGTGAAAATAACTTTTAACTGTTTTATAATTTATTCACAAAAATTATTCTCATTGTTTTCGTTTTTATTTTTATTTTCAAAATATTTGCTAAACAAATATTATTTCTTTTTTATTTTCATTTTTTTCTTCTCAAAATACGTGAAAACCGTTTTAAAAAACGGTTCCAAACACGCACAATAAATCCAACATTAGTAGTGATTTCAATTGAGAAAACACTACTATGAGTTTAGTGCTTTGTCTATTTCCTCTCAACATTGGTACTAACAAGTTTTATAGATAACATACTAGAGGAACAAAGCAAGATGTTTCCATTTATAAACTGTGTGGAAAAGGAGCACACTGGGGGAGTTTGCTGGAGGCGCACAGAAGAAAAAGACCATGAAGAGAAAAGTGAAATTGCGGTTCCGCCTTTTGCGGCGGCAACATATAAGATGAACGGCGAGCTTTGGATGAATCCGGCGACATCGGATCAGGAGAAGATTGCCTCATATCTAGATGCTGCAAGTTCCTGGTTGAAGCTTCTCGATTTCAACCATCATGATTTCAATTTCTTCATCTCTCGTAGAAGATTCTGATGATCATGTCCATCTTCACCATAGCCTTTAATTTTTCTTTTTTTTTTTCCCCCTTGTTTGGTTAAGAAACAAGTTTTACTTGATAGTTTTTAATTAGACGAACAAGTTCTAACATGAACCCACTGTACTGTAAGACGCATGTATATGGTTGCCCATCAATCATATGCAATTGTCATGTAAAGGTTAAATGAGAACAGTTATTAGTCTTTATTTTATATAAGCAAAAAATCATCCAATATGATTCAAAGTTTCTTTTTGTTCTTTTCTAATTTTACGTACAAAGTAGTTCAAAAACTCTTTATTATTATTATTATTATTATTATTATCTTCATGGATTGTTTGTTAGAAAAATAGGACAAAAGAAATAAAAACAAACAGGTAAATTGGAATTGACAATCACAAAGAACAAAATAAAACCGACTGTCCTTTATACGGATTCACCGGTCACCGTCATTGTTTGAAGATAGCTGGCGTTTATCTCCTAAGATACAATGGTCAACGAAGAACTTCGGTGCACGACAAAGCTTATCTGACAAACTTGAAAAGTACCCAAACTTTATCACACTTGAATAGCCCAGACTAGGGCAAGAGGAATATCAGAGACGTTTTCGGAAGTAGCGTCCAAAACATGGAGAAGAGATGTCAATTTGTAGTCATTCAGGGCGGCTGTTGGTGCTCTCAGCTTTCAATTCCGGATTAGAAACTAGTATTAATCCCCGATTAATTCTCCAATTAAGCCAAAACGGATTAGAAACTAGTATTAATCTCCGATTAATTCTCCAATTAATCCAAACGTTTTGGCTGTTACAAAACGTTTTAATCTGAGGCCTTAATGGTAGGTTAATTTCGGTATTAAAACCGATTCACACTGCCAGTAAATTTGAGCTAGAAAAAATTAAAAATCACAACAACAAATGTGCAATTCTATATAAACACCATGGACCTTTAATTCCTTTTCGATATGGGATAAGGATTTTTCTCCTTATTTCCCTTAAGATTTCCAACTCATTAAGTGCACTTTAAACATTAATTTCTCATTCACCTAAATACCATTTTAAGCGTATAATATACCGTTTTGAAGATCTCACGATAATTTTGTGGAGGAAGTTGATGCATGGGCAAAAATAAAAATATGTTAGTTGGAAGTCTGGTGAAAAACAACGTGGGAAAGTTTATATATGGAAGTTATTTTTCACATTAATAATCCACGTGAGTGGAGATAATTCTTGAGAGATAAAGGTGGCCAATTATATTCAAACATTGTAAAAAGAAACCAATCAGAATGAAAGCGGAGGATATAAAAAATTAGGAAAAAAAAAAAGAGATGTTGACTTCAATGTCAGCCTGTTGCCGACCAAAGCTTTGATGGAAGTTCTGAGTCTCCTCTTTATTCACGCACACACACATATATATAAGTATCTTCGGTTGAAATCCAAACAGATTTAAAAAAATATGTGTGTATCACATGTCTGTTAGGATGTGATTAGTTTCAAAAATCACGGAAAAGAAAAATCTGAAATTATAATTTGCCCTAAAAATTCAAAGAAAGAGATCATTCACCTCACCTCAGATTAAAATTCACAAATTTTCAAATTTTAAATTTCAAATCAAGAACTAGAAGACTTGATTTCATTTTGGATACATAGGTAATTAAGATACAAAATCTAGGTGCAGTTACAATTTTTAAATTTAAATTAAATTTCACATTGGAATTACCCAAACTTAAATCTCAAGTCAAAATTCTAAAATCATTTTAATTCCTCATATGGTCATATATCGAGGAATTATTCAAATCTAAGTTTGAAATCACAACAAATTCCATTGCGTCACTCCTTGACTTTTGGCATTTAGTGCTACAGGTGCTCATTATCCATGGTCATGGAGATCATAGCAAGAATCATAAGCTTAGACGTTCTGATGTGCAGGGTCCTCTACTAGAGACAAGTACAAAGCATACTTGTTAGGAGGAGAAGTGATTATGGTATAAAAGAGGGAGCTTAGAATTTCAGAGAGGAGGCAAAGTAGTTTAGAAACTCATATTTTTATTCATGAGCAAACTTTTTACAAAGTTCTTTTAGTTAGAGGACTTCTTAAGACAATTCATAGGAATTATCCATATTCAAATCTTAAATCAAATTTTAAAAAGGCCTTTTAATTGCTCACACGGTCAAATACCAATGAATTATCCAAATTTTAAATTTCAAGTCAAATTTTCAAAGTTCTTTTAATTCCTCATACTATCATACACCTAGGAATTATTCAAATACAAAATTATAAATTTAAAACCAAATTATCTAAACACAAATCTCAATTCTAAATTTGAACTACAAGTGGCTTGATCCCTCAACAGGGTATGTATGCAACTCAGCTAAATTCACCGAGTTTAGTAGCAATTTTAAGTCAACCCAAATTTATCAAATTCACAAAAACAATAGAATTTACTATTTTAATTAGAATCAAAAGGTTTTCCCTTATACTAAGAGATTGTAATTAAGAGGTTATTCTTATAATCTTGTATGGGTTGAACTAAAAATAATAAAGTGCTATGCTAATTAAATCTTAGTATAGATGAAATTATATTGTGTGTGAAATATTATTTTTATATTAATAAATATTTTCACTCAACACTGACAGAGGAGAACTAAAACCCACTTCGATCTTCCATTAAACTAAGTGGACCCCACTCAAATCTAGTATCAAAATATCCTCTTAACATGATTCATAAACCGTGTTTTTCCAACATTACTAATGATGCATGTTCATAAAAATTGCAAGTTACTAATCACTGTAATTTAAAAATGCCCTTTTATTCGGTTCTTTAGAATTCAAAGACACCTTAACATCTCTAAAAAAGAAATAGTGTCTCTACCATGTAACATAGTATCAATAAAGTGCTCATATGAACGAGGTAAAGAACATAACAAAATTAGGGCTTGGTCCTCATTGTCAATTTTCACATCAATATTTTTCAAATCTAGGATAATTTTATTAAATTCATCAAGATGATTTTGAATAGATGTACCTTTTGACATGCGAAGAGTGTAAAAATGATGTTTCAGATAGAGCCAATTGGTGAGAGACTTAGTCATATACAGACTTTCAAACTTAAGCTAGAACCCAACAACAGTGGTCTCGTCAGTAATTTGATGAATAAACCAAAGTTTTGATACCAGTTGTTGTGCCAAACATCAAATTAAACAAATTTAAGACAATATGAAAAACCAGAAAAAATCCAAGAGATACGAGAATTTAACGTGGTTCGGCTTTTGGCCTACGTCTACAAACAGAAACGACGAAGAAATTTCACTATAACCAAAGGAGATTACAAAAGCCTATTAAATATCTTTCACTAACTAAATTTTAAATACATCTAAAATCTCTCAACCCAAAAATAAGAATTTTAACTGTCAAAAAATAATTCTATGACCAAATATTTCTACACAAAAACAAAAGAGAAAAAACTGAGAACAACAAGCTTAATCGAATTAGAGACAAAGTCATGGGCCTTGGGCCCAAACAGAAGACAAAACAAAATTGGGCTTTATTTAAAGCCGAAAACCCAACATGATGTAGCAAAATAAGCTGCCCAAGTTCACTCCTAGAGTGGGCATGTGAAGCATTGGAATGTAAATCTAGTTGAATAGCTGCACCTTTCTTTCCAACTCTCTAGTAGTTCATAACATAAGAACCGACACTTTCTTTTGAAGGTAAGCGAGTAATTAGCACCATGAATTGTTGGACAGCTCTGCTAAGTTTGATTATTGGCGGGCTGCTAAGATTTTCATGCTCTTGTGTGCTCTAGGATTTGGTTTAAAACAACAATTTCTCTACGTTTTACTCTTGGCGAAAACAGCGTCTTCACAGATTTACCGTCTCAGGAATTTGCATTGATGTTCTCTTTTTATCGCTTTGGTTATATGATCATATCAACTTGTTACTTACATTCGAAATAATGCATGTGCTCACATTGGTGTCAGTATTGGTGGAACTAGCTTTTCACTTTACTAAGAGTGTACACTAAATTTTTTTTAACAAATTATCTTAGTAGAGGCAAGGCATATAAAAAAAATATTTATTTTAGTGGGGACATATATTATTTTAATAGGAATTTAAGTGTAAAATTTTAAAATTTTTAAAGGTAATATTTTTTTTAAAAGAATTTAAGTGGAGACGGTAACCTCTACTGAGTTGTACTTAAATCTGCCACTGGGTGCGGAAGTTCACACAATGATTGAATCAAGTTTTAATTATATAATGCAAAATGTGCTCTAGTGTTATCCTTCTTATCATTTACTATTTTATGCCTTAAAAGCTTTTTCAATATCTATTGGTTTTACATGCTGCCCTGACTTTTGTTAATTAAGCCAAGAAAAAATTAAAATGTAAAGAAGTTGATAAGAAGTGTAGCAGCAGAACACAATTTGCTTTTCGGTTTGAACTGTAAAGCCTGAAAAGTGCGGTTTGAACTTGCAGTTTTAACTAGCATTTGGATATGCAATTAAAGTGCACGTATGAATAAAGAATAGAAGTTTGAAATTGTTTTCGAATGGGTGTTAAAAAGCTTGAACCTTGAGGAAACAAAAAGTGGGGCTATGGTTATTACTACACATCTTTCTCCTATATTTGTATCGGTAATCTTAACCCCTTTGTGTTGGTAACTACCTAAGTTTATAATTCTTTTGTATGAAGAGTTTATAGGAAACAGTACTAGCTTAAATGAATACATCTACATATTAAAAAATAAAGGTCGTGTTTAGAATTGATTCTGCTTTTATTTTTCACATTTTCTGAGAAAAAAAAATGAGAACGTTTTTAAAACGCCGTTTGACGCAATAAAAACAAAAAACAAAAATGAAAATGATTTTTTATTTTTAATTTTTATTTTCTCCTCTCTCATGCAGAGAGAGAGAGAGAGAGAGAGAGAGAGAGAGAGATTAATGAAATTTTACATTAAAAACAATTTCTTAATAAAACTACCAAACACATTTTCAAAAATAATTTCTGTCTGAAATTGAAAACGTATTCATTTTCATTTTCGTACAAAAAATAAAATCATTTTAAAACGAATTCTAAACACGTCTAAATAACTTTTGTGTACCCTAGTTTAAGATAGCTGTCGAATTTTGAAAATGAATCATTCACCTCTCAAATATATGAAATTAGTCAAAACATATTCTAATTTCACAAATGGTCCTTGAATTATTACTTTTGTGTCACCTTACACTAAAGTTGATACAAAACAAAAATTCAATAGTCTGAGACAAGTTGACTTAAAACAAATTTTTTCACATGCACCCCTACTCTGCCTTCCAAAACATAGGATAGATACATGACATACGCGTACACGAGCTCTGAAAAAATTGTAAATTCAAATGGACAGTACCCAAAAAAAAAAAAAAAAAAAAAAAAAAAAAGAAAAAACCTATGATCCCGAAACATAGTCAGATCTTGAAGTACTTGTATCCATACTCGGGGTTTGTCATCCCTTCTTCCCAATCACCCATGCCACGACCGCCAAAGACTATCTGTTGGATTCCTAAATACCTACCAATGAGTATGACAATACAATATATAGCAATTATCAGTCAAGATTTGCAGATATTTAAAAGAAATATCAAAAGTGCACTTAACTGACAAAACTACGGTAACTCACTCTGAACTTAAGACTGTCAAGCAGTTGAGGAGCACATCAATGGCGAAATAATCTGATGTTCCGAGGTCAACCCTGCAAAACAATAGTGACAGGATTTTGAAAACTCTTCTGTGAAGAAGGATGAGTAGAAGAATATTTAACATGATTTTAAACCAAAATACACAGAGTCCATCAGGCAATACCAAACACGGCCCCAGTTGTCCTGAAATTCAACGTCGCCGATATCATGGAATGACGAAGGCATCACTTTGAAACCCTTCTCTGCATCGTACAAGGGGTCGTAGTCCATAGATGAATTCGCCAGCTGCCAATACTTTCTATTACCATCTTTGAGCATTATAAATACGAGCGTCACTGGAACTGGAATATCAGGAAAAAAAAAAAAAAAAAAGAAAAAGAGCTCCAAATAACGAGAACAAGCCGTCTAATGTGTACGGTAACAACTTAGGCATTGACTACTTTTGTGGTGCTAAAGCTTTCTAGTAAAATGCCCAAGGAAAAGCAACTTTCTAACAAACTTTACAAATCAAGTTCTCTTTCTCCATTTAAGATAGTTACTTAGTGAAAGGTAATACAAAATTTCCCAACAATTATGAGCTCTAATAATTTCGTCGATAATCTAATCACAAATTTAGCAATTAAGATGCCAAGTAAGATAGCACATAGATCAGCCAACATATGTTTGTACTGATATAATTCATGCTTCTAGGAAAAAAGGAAAGAAACCGGCAGGCTACAAGTTCTGCCATTGAAACTTGAGAAAACATCGTCATTACATGCTCGTCACTTTTAACCATGTGCATCATGCTAAGTACATGAAATTTATTGCTACTTAGCCATCACTAGCTTTCAAGTGTCTTTTTCATGAAAATTGCAAAGTATATCCCATAACAAATCACCGATTGGCCAAGTAAACCATGAAAGCCATCTTGTTGTTGCGACTATCTTAACAAGGAGCAACTCAAGTTATTCCTAAGAAGGCAATTTCTTTCCCAACATGCAAATTAATATCATGACCTAAACTTAGTCATCACAGGTTTACAGGCACGTGTAGCATATTATGTCATAGTATGAACGAACATAATGATAGAAACAAATTAGTGTTGATATCATAGAATATTGCTCCATAACTTTTTCAAAAACAGAAGCAGGAAAAAGTTTGATGTAAAAGAAGACAAGAAGAAAGGCCAAACCTGAAGGTTAGTAGAGTTGAAGGAACCCAAGCGGCCCATAACATACCACGACTGAATCACCTGCAAGTTTTCCTATAGTAAATGGACATGTCCTACAGAACGAATAATCCAAAGGAAAGCTCTAGCCATAAATCTAAACACAATTAGAAACCACCCTTCTTCGTCGTCTTCTTTAATATTTACCATCTAAGACGCTCATTGTAGCATGAACTGAAACTTAGCAGGAAAGGTTTCACTTACACTACCAATGAGATCAACATCTCGATCAGATGGTGATCCATATAGTTCAAACCATATATAGGAATCAGTAGGGTTGAAGCTGTCAGCACCAAAAAGAAAAAGGTTATAGAATTAGAACTATAATTCATTACCTTGCACTCGAAGAATTGAGACAAAGGCTTAAATAGATTAGAGAAGAATCAAATGTGTATGTTGTAGAGAGGAGGAAAATTACTCTCTAAAGCTGACTTTGAAAGAAAGAACCGAACCAGTTTTTGATTTTCGGAAGTCTCTACCCTTTTTCCGAACCCTTTCTTCAACCTGCAGCATATCTTCTAAAGCATCACAACGTCATCTCATAGAAAAGTTATTCTAATTTCAGATTCCTTCGATCAATTTAGTAGCAAACCAACCTCATTAAAAATGACATATCTGTGGAAAAATAGTAAAAAAAAAAAAAAAAAAAAAGTCCAAAATTGAGGTCCTCAAGAGTAATTCCACAATATATGCCCCATCCACTACATTTGGATTGACTCGAATCTAAGACCTTGTTAAGGGTAAGGAGCAACTTCACCAACCCACCAAATGACTTGCTGATAGTAATCGCATATTTAAAGGATTAGACTTCAGATTTCTACAAATTAGTTACAATTGTTTAGGGATTGCCTCTAGCATTGCATTTGGCTATTTTACGATGATCTAACAACTTCATTCAACCCCAAAACAATATATCTTTCTATTTCAGTGGACACATTCTGACTGAGACAAGTCATTAACAAACTAAGTTCATCGTTGAAAGGTATAGTTGTAAGATGAAAAGAAAAGTAACTCAAAGGCACAAACCAGAAACAAAGTCGCATATATGTATTTATATATACAGACAAGCCTTCATGGAGTAAACTGCAGAAATAGAGGTTAAAGTAGCCATAACTATGTAAATCTATAGCAAAAAAAAAAAAAAAAAAAAAAAAAATAGACGCGTATGTTAGGGATCGTTATATTCTTGCAAATATTTCCCCTCCTTTTTTTTAACTGTTGAACTTGAATGGAGAACTCAATATATAAAAATATAAGACCATATCAAATGCAAATACTAACGCCAATGGTATATTTAATATTAAAAAGTATGATATGATATATTATTTTTATTTGTATTCTAATACATAACGTTTTTTGAAATGTTAAATTTATTTTTTTTCACATAATCATTAAGCTTTAAAAATTGTAAAAATATACTTTTATTTTAAAAATAATTAGAAAATGCGAAATGTACACGAAAAAATAAACATTTCAACTGATACAAATAAAATGCCAAAATTTGTCATGTGCTGCACTTGAGGGTAAATTTAGCCCAATAAATAGTATTTTTTACACTCAAATAATAAATTTATAATTTACACATTAATTATAGCATTATAACAAGCTAATCAAAATAAAATAAATCACAAATTACGAAAAAAAAAAAAAAAACAAAGGAAAAGAGGATAGAAAGAAAACCAAACAACACATACCCTCTTCCTCATAAGCTCAGGATTTCCAATGCTATCCCCAAGAACGGCCCTGAGCTCATCATCATCTTTGCACGCGTCTTCCAACACTCTGTAAAGAAAAAGAAACAAAAAACAAAAACAAAAAACAAATTTTTATCTCAAAATATCAAAAAATATCATTTAAAAAAAAAAAAATAGATAAAGAAGGAAAAAGTGAGACTTTGCCCAAGTGGGATAGTTGTGGAGGCGATCGTATTCCCTTTTCCTCTTCTCTTCGCGAAGCTTGAGCAGCCTCCGTCCCCTCGCCGTCGTTCCAGAGCCTTTCGCCATTGCAGACCTCTCGCCGTCGTCATCTTTCGGAAGAGAAGCCGCGCAGACAAACAGAGGAGGCGGTGGCTTTCGCCGCGATAATATTGGAGGTACGAACAGAGATTGGAACGGCGGCGTATTTGCCTTGTCCCACCATTGGCCCCAACAGCAGCAAGATGAAGAAGAAGAAGGTGTTCCCGTGTTTACGTACATCGGTGGTATTTTCCAAATTCCTCTTTTTTGTTTTTTTTTTTTTTTTTTTTTTTTTTTTTGAGTAGAGGGAGCAGAAAAGAGAACTAAGAAGTGTTCGCAGTCGCTCTTATTCGACTGTTTGTTCCCATGGACTCCTCTTCTCAAGCTTTGTACATAGTGCTTGTCTGTACTCTGTATTACATAATCATCTAATTTTACTTTGTACATAATCCGCTTCTTAATTTTACTTTTTCACATAAATTGTAAATTTTGTTTCTTTATTTTTTTAAACAGTAATTTGTAATTATTTTTTAAAGATTTTATTATTATTATTATTTATCATTATTACTAAAAGTATTAGCGCATGAATCTCTTCTCTCTTCTTAAAAAGAGAGAATAAGCTTTTTTTTTTTTTTTTTTTTTTTTCCTTCTTTTCTCAGGTTTTTCCTTTTCCTTTTTTTTTTTTCTTTTTCCTCTTTTATTTTTTTTTATTGCATCATCTAATAAGCTTTAATTTTTATATATTTTAAAATATTTTATTTTTAAATACTTTTTTTATAATTATTTAAAATATTATTTTTATTTAATTACCCTATTAAATTAATTTATTCTTAAATATATCCCTACATAAACATCTTCTATCTGTGATCTCCATAAATTACAGGTTCAGTTGCAAAACATATCTACAATTTTTTTGTCTTACTTTTTTTTTTTTTGCCTTTACTTCATATCTTTTTTCTCTTATTTTTTTTTTCTCTCTGTTTTTTCCTTTAGTGATTTGCGTAACCGTTTTGACTAGTCATGAGCAAAAAGGGAGAAATTTATGGGTGTTCAAATCGGCAAAAGAATCTAATTCAAATCACAACAAAACATAATGTTTGTTAAGAATAGTATGAGATGCAAGAAAGATATTTATTATTTAATTAATAAAATAGTTTATTTATTATTTATGTATATGTATTATTGAATACTTTATGAATATTATTAAAAATTTTATGATTATTTATTTGACCTTAAATATTATATATAAGTGTTATATACGAGATGATAGTATTTAAGGATGATAATTGAAATAATATTCATAATGAATTTAATTAAAGTTACGAGATCTTTAATTAAAATATTACTAATACATGTCATTCTTATAACAATGAAATGGTGTTATTCGTATCATTAATATAAATGGTTGTTGAATGAGTGTATTATGCATTATAAGATTATGTAGAACTGGGACACATACACAATTTGATTTTCTGATAATTTTTGTTAATTATAGAAAATCAAATTTTGAGTCTGTTGATGGTCATATATGGAATGATCTTAATCCTGAGTTATTAGTAAACTCCTATTTATGGATTCATATTTTTTTTACTTACTCGGTATGGATTTCGAGATCCTATATTCTATTCCTTGTATCTTAAAAACATGATTAAATGAATAGTTGGGAATGCTAATATATGAGGTGGAATCCCAATATACGAGGTGGAATCCATTCCCTTTTCTTTAAAAAAGTAGATAAATAATTCCCTTGAGAATTGATTCAGTACTTGAATAAGTAACGAGCTCGTATTCATGAATGTGTTTTATGAATATACCATTTATTAGAGAATCAATGGTACTCAAGAATAAAAATGTGATTAGAGAGGTTAACAGATTTTACTTAGCTCTAATTCTGAATTATTTATGGAGGATTGATCTATATGTAGTGACTATATCAAATAGACACTTCAAGTTCTTAGAAGTCAATTATGTCTATAATTTCGAGAGTGCAATTCCAAGCTTTTAGTGGAGTAACTTTTGGAATTAATATAATTAATTAATTAAAGACTTTAATTAATTATTAATTTTATTGGAGCTCATAATTATAGGTCCATGAGTCCCTGCGTCGTCCTTGTAATATTTGCAAGATAAGGTGAATTATTGGGATTTAATATCACTCGAAATAAATAATGAGATTATTTAATTAAATTAATTTTGGAACACATTGTGGTGGGACCACAGGAAGCCACATGCCTAGGCACAGGGAGGTGCCGGCACTTGGCACAGGGTGAATCCTACTGGGATTCAATTGCTTGTTCTCAAAGGTATCTGATTTACTTGTTTGACAAGTTTTACAATCAAATTCAAAAAGAAAAGTAAAGTTTATCTTTATTTAGATTTGATTTTGAGCTAAAATTGGAAACTGGATTAATGAGTTGTTTCTCTCTCCTGCCTGTTATTTGTGCCAACCACAGGGAGAGGGAGGTCTCCCTGTGGTATGACTGGTGGTATAGTAGAAGGGAAGGGAGAATTTTGTTTCTAAAATTAAATGGAAAGCTGTATTTTAAATGTGATTTAAAATAGCTAATTTTCTATTACTTTAAGTTAAAGTAAATGAGTCTTCCTAGTGTTTTATAAATAGGAGACAATAGAAAATTGGAAAACACAATGTTTGCTCTAAAAAATTCCATAGGTGGCCGAATTTTAAGAGATAGAAAAAGAGAAGAAAAGTTCTTCTAATTCCTAGTTACTTCCGGTGCATGTGTTGATAGTGAAGTATTACAAATTAGCAAGTGATCAAATCTGATAGTTCCATATTAGAGCCAACACTCTACATCTTGTAGATTTCAAGGACTAGACGAGAAAGATTCGAGTTTTTCTGATAATGCTTGGGGTAAGGTCTGTTCGTGGTCAAAGACCTCAAGTTATCCGCCTAATTGTTCACTAGATATCTATCATTATAAATTAATATGATTAATTTATTGTTGCATAAATTAATATATTCTATAGAGTATTCAAAAGTTTTATGAAAATTTTTGTTATACACAATCCGCACATATATACTCCCACATCTGAAAAGGTTTTGGAAACTAACAAGAAGTGCTCTTTATTCTCAACTTTCCCCTAGGGTTTTCATCGTTTCTTTCGTGTGCTACAATTGGTTTGAGTGGGAGGGTCGAAATTCGGCCCCCATCTTTGGGTGGGCCGTGAGATTCCCGGCCCTGGAGATGGGTCTTGGGGTGCACAGATGCTTGGTTGAGGATGGTGGGTAAGGGTAGTCTAATTCCTAGTTGGGGTGGGTTTCAGTGTTATTGGGAAGGACAAAGGTCGCGCCTTCGACCAATGTTTGGGGGAGCATGGAAGTCGAGATGGGTCTACAATTTAGAGGATTTGGTCCTCTAGGCACCATGCCACCTCTAGGCACCATGTTGCCTCTAGTCTAGTGCAAGGTTCGGTAGGGTATTCGCAATAATGTTGCGTGCCTCCCACGCACTGATGGATTTGATTTTCGTCTGTGACCCTTTCCTGTTCTCGCAGTGCTACCTCTTTTGGTCTACTTGGACTTAGGAGGCATCCTGTCATCGCTGGCTTCATCGTGTGTTTCGAGACCCTTTTGTTTTTAGTTTTTGTTTGAATCTAATAAAGATGATGTTTTCGCTAAGTTTATGTATTGTAATAATGGAGATGGGTTTTCCACATACCGAGATTGTTTATGTGTCTCACTTATCTGAGTTGGTTATCAACAATGTGTGTGTTTGTTTACATCTAGATTTGTTTCTAGTCTCTATCGCTTGTGTTTCTAGTATTCAAGATTTGGTCTCGGTCGACTAGTTTTATCCATTGATTATAGTGGTTCTTGTTAATGAGCCTTGGTTGCACTTTTTTGTGCCAAGTGAGTCTTTCTCCATTGGGTCTCAACACTTGTGTTCACCCTTGTGATTCATCCGTCCTCATTGTGGATCCAGTTAATGCTTGGGGTCCAATTCCCTTGTAGGTTGTGGTCATTTATAACTATTTGTATAATTTGTTAATTTATTAATGATATTTTTTGTTCAAAAAAGCTTAATATTATTCGTTTGTCAATTAGTATTAACAATACGTAATGAAAGGTTTTTAGCACAATTATTCCCTCAACTTATTGTGTTTAGCAAATTACCCTTTAAACTTTTAATTTTGACAAGTAACCCTCAAACTTATAAATTTATTGTAATGTGCTATATTTTTACTAAATTTGTTCGGATTTTTTATTAGTTTTAAGGGATTAAACTTAAGAATTTAAAATTTTGTGTTTCATTTAAATTGGGATATTAGAATTTTTCGTTGAACGTGCTTTTTCAACACTAAATTAATACAATCACCGCCAAAGTGGGACAAATTACACATTTTACAAGTTGAGGGGGCAACTTGACAAAATTAAAAGCTCAGAGAGTAAATTGCTAAAATCGTACAAGTTTGAGAGTAAATCTGAAAAATACCTCACTAATAAAACTCTAACCTCCGCTTATTATCTCCCCTCTCCCATTCCCATATGCAAAATATTGTAAACAATTTTATTCTTAACCTTAAACAATTCAAACCAAACCATCATTGAGTCAAAACAAAACTATTTTGAAAATACTGCCAAATAGGCTACCTGTAAAAATTGAAAAACAAAAAATATAAATAGGTAACCCCACTGCTACCCATATCCTTCATATTACGCCTCTTCCAAACCTCCTAAACCCTTGAATCTGAGCTTTAACTTCTATCTTGTTGAGAATGATGTCTTAAAAACATGAAATGTGTGTTGGATATTTATTATTTATTTAATAAAAAAGATTTTTTTATTATTTTATGTGCATATATTATTAAATACTTTATGAATATCATTGAAAATTCCGTAATTATTTATGTAACCTTAAATATTGTATATAAGTGTTATATGTGAGAGGATAATATTTAAAGATAATAATTAGAATATGTGTGTAATGAATTTAATTAAAGTTTAACAATTTTTAATTAAAATATTATTAATACATGTCATTCTCATTAAGAATGGAACGATGTTATCCGTATTGCTAATATGGAGAGATATTGAATGAGTGTATTATGCATAATAAGATTATGTAGAATTAGGACATAAATGTGATTTGAGTTTCTGATAATTTTCATTTAGTATAGAAATTCAAATCAAGTCTACTGATGGTCATGTAGAGAATGCTCTTAATCCTGAGTTATTAGCATACTCACATTTATAGATGTGTGTCTTCTAACTTATTTGATATGGATTTCAAAATTCAAAATCCTATTTCTTGTATCTTGGAGCATGATGAAATAGGTAGATGAAAATTTTAATATACGAAATGGAATCCATTCCTTCTCATTGAAGAAGTAGAGAAATAATTTTCTTTGGGGTTGATTCAGTACTTGGAAGTAATGAACGCGTATTCATCGATGTGTTTTATTATATTATTCATTAGAGAATAAATGGTACTCAAAGATAAAGAAGTAATTAGAGAGTTTAACGATTTCACCTAACTCTAATTATGAATTATTTAGCGAGGATTGATCTATATGTAGTGACTATATCAAATAGATACTTCAAGTTCTTAAAAGTAAACTATATCTATATTTTCGAGAGTGCAATTCCAAGTTTATAGTGGTGTAACTTTTGAAATTAATATAATTAGTTAATTAATTAAAGAGTTTAATTATTTATTAAGAACTCAAGTTATTAGTCTAATTATTCAGTAAGTAAATTAATAAATTAATTACATTAATTTGTTCATGTATAAATTAATATACTCTACAGAGTGTTTAAAAAGTTTTACGAAATCTTTTGTTATACACAATCCATATTGATAGTTTCCACACCTGAAATTATGCATGTTTTATTTTTATTTTTTTCATGTGATGAATGGAATGAATGCATGAATGTATAGATGAATGCTTTTGGTCTTTAAGTATATGGCTCTATGGATCGGTTACATTTGTTTTTAATTTTTTTTAATTCAATTAGTAAATTTTTAAACCTTCGGGTATAGGATTTATGATACGCGAAAAATTATATTGTAAACTTTGCTTAGAATAGCGTATGTGCTCGCAAGTGTATGAATGGCGAAGTAATAATGATCCGAAGATCGAGTATCATCCTCTAGGATTGTTAACTAGGAAAGAGCTAAGTATTGCTATTAATCTAAATCAATTTTATCTAGACAATATAGAATAAGGGAATTAAAACTAAATTGAACAACGTAACTAACTAAAATATGCAATCAACGGATGCCAAAATGAATTGAATTGAAGGGATCTCTGTGATAAAATGAGCTAGGGGGGATTTGATTTCACCTAATTATGCTATATTTATCTAAACTGTCACTTATTGATGTGTTGCATCCAATCTTAAATCATAGGTACTAAGATAATCTCACCCCCTCTCCCGAGTGCTAAGTGAAATAATATGATAAATTAATTAAACTAATATCTCTATTAATTTAACCAATTATGCATTCATTAAGTTTTGCCCATATTCGATCTCCTAAGGTTATACTAGCCTCCCGACTCAATATCTCCTTAGGTTGCGTCTCTTAATTCTCAACGTATGTAATTAACTCTCCCGAGCCTAATTTCATACATCTAAGGTCTCTAATCTAATGGGTAATTAAATTAGAAATTAAGCACAAGAGATACAAAAGATTAGAGTATACAACATTCAATAAGCAAACAGATTCTTAAAATACAACTTTCATTAAATTAGATCAAAACCCGCCTAGCGTGAGGAGTTTAGCTATCCATGCTCAAAATCAAATACACAATTACAAAATACCAAAAATCCATAGTTCAAGCAGAAAATTAAATAACAATTCAAGAAATACAAAGGGAGAAAGTAATGAAAAACTCCTGTTGGATAATCTCCTCTGAAGCCTTCAAACACCTTGAATCCCCTTGAAAATCTCCAGAAAAGTCCTTGGTTCCAGCTGCTTTCCTTTGGTTCTAAGGTTCTTGCCGTGTCTGCTTCAATCTCCCATCTCCGTTGTTATTTCTTCTAACAACTTTCTTTTCCTTTTATATCTCGTGCACAGCCCTCCACATTCGAGAAAGGCGCGCTGCAGCCCATGGGTGTGCACTGCAGCGTGCGTCACGCGAGGAGGTAGGGTTTCCAGGCACGCGCCTAAGCGCACGGACGTGCGCTGCATTGCGCGCCTCAATGGTTCTGGGATGCGCGCCTAAGCGCGCATTGAACTGCGCCTAAGCGTGCGCGGTTGCTGGCAGGCGCGCTGCAGCGCACGTTGGTGCATTGCAGCCTGTAGCTCAACTGCTCTCTGGAATGTTCTCTGGAGGTTGCAGGCTGTAGCTTGCTTCTCATGCGCTGCAGCGCGCACAAATTGGAGATTTTTCGCGGACTTCTTTATCTTTTTCACTTGATTTTCTCCACTTTGCAAATCCTACAAAATCGATTAACGCAAACGTAAAACTAGTGGAAAATTAATTGAAATATGCTAAAAAACTACAATATATGACGGGGATAAATTGATGAAAAATCAACTTATCAAATTATAACTCTAGAATTAGGGATATTATTTTTCTCCCAACATTCGTGCGCCCCTACATCCCTGCACCCATGCGCCCCTATTTCGCTGCGCTATTTGAGAGTCCCTAAGCCTTACGCCCCTGCGAACAAGCACAACCGCACACCCTACGTAGGCCTCCCCCCGTGCACCCCTTCGACCTGCTCACCCCGCACGCCCCGTGCTCCCTTATTGTTTGTTATAAATTGTTTGGTTATGGAGCATAACCGGTTTTATTTTTATGTGTTATGCTTATGCTTTTGTTTATCTTAATGTTTTGAAGGAGAAAAATCCATGTTATGGTATAATTTGACAAGTTATTTCCCATAACTTGACAGGTTATAGTCCATAACTTATGTTATTGGATAAGTTGACAGGTTTTTGTTATAATTTGTCTGGTTATGGAGTATAACCGGTTTTATTTTTATGTGTTATGCTTATGCTTTTGTTTATCTTAATGTTTTGAAGGAGAAAAATCCAAGTTATGGTATAATTTGATAGGTTATTTCCCATAACTTGATAGGTTATAGCCCATAACTTATGTTATCGGATACAGGTTTTTGTTATAATTTGTCTGGTTATGGAACATAACTTGACAGGTTATGAATCATAATTGACAGTTTTTTTTTTTGCATAACTTGTCCAGTAGTGCACAATAACTTATTTATTTTTATGTAGATATTAGAATGTATAAATAGTTATTGTACTTTGGTGTCGTGTATTAATAGTTATTTAAATGTTTTTTTTTTGTTTTTTCTTTGTAGGATCTATGACTTCTTATGAGCTTGACAATGATGGGCGGTTCAAGTATTTTTTTTTTTATGCTTGGGGGCTTCTATTCATGGTTGGTGCCATTGTAAGCCTGTGATCTCTATTGATGGCACCTTTTTGAAGAATTAGTTTTCTAGGACCTTGCTTCTCTCTATAGTTTTCGATGTTGATAATCATATTTTTCCGCTTGGTTTTGCAATTGTATTGATTCGGAGACTGACTCCTCGCGGGAATGGTTTTTTGAAAGGATTAAGGAGGCCATCGGAACTCGTGAAGAACTTGTTATTGTTTCTTACCGAAAGAGTCTTATCCCTAAAGCAGTTGGGAAGGTATTTCAGGATGCATCTCATGGATTTTGTATGTAGCATTTACTTAGAAATTGGAATTCAAATTTTAAAGGTGTGCATGTGGATGCTATATTCTGTCGTTGTGCCAAAGCATACCGTAAGGAAGACTTTGGTTACTTCATGCGTCAATTGGAGGCAGTGCAACCAGCTATTCGAAACTATTTACTGCAAGTATGGGTTGAAAAGGGGGCACGTGCTAACTTTGAGAGGAAGAGATATGATGTCATGACGACTAATATCTCCGAGTCGTTGAATAATGTCTTAGTGAATGCTAGGGAGTATCCTATTGAAGCTTTAATTGAGCATTTCAGATCCCACTTGCAAAGATGGTTTTATGAACGTTGAAATAAGGCGGATTAGACTTTTATATACTTGACTAAACATGCAAATAAATGCCTTCGTGATAGGAAAAAGATTGCACATTGCTTATCTATAAGTTGCTTTTCTTTCAAGGTGTTTGCTTCTTTTTTGACTTAAATATTGAATGTTTTGTTTTCTTTTCTTTTTGTCATGTTTTTAGGTTCAACCCATGGATATAAATAAGTATTATGTTATTGATGGTTTTGTTGGTGAGGTGGTTGACTTGGTGGCAAGAACATGAAGTTGTCTTGTTTGGAAAGCTGATGAATTTCCATGTCCACACGTTATTGCATTGATTCGGAAGAGAAATCTTGATCCAACACATTTTACTTCCTACTATTACACCAACAATACATTCAAAGCAACATATGATGTTGTAATCAATCCTATTACTAATAGATGACAGTGGCAAACTTCAGAGGGCAGTAAGGTGGAGGTTGTTCTTCCTCCTGAGTTTAAACGTGGTGCTGGGAGGCCAAGGAAGCAAAGAATTCTTTCTAGTGGAGAACGAGAGAAGCAATATGTGAAGTGTAGTCAATGCAAGCAAGTTGGCCACAATAGGAGGACTTGTTCAAACCCCACATCTGTTGATATGAACTGATCATCATGTTCTAAGTTGATTTTTTTGTCATTATGGTTAAGATTAAGACTGTTTGATTCATTGCAATGGATTGTAGTTAATTTTGTTCGAAGCTACATTTTCCTTAGAATTTATTCTACCATTGATTAAAGAATTCATGTGAACAATTTTGGATTTTTGCTATGGAGAGGAAGTAGAACAATTTATTTTTAAAACATTATGTTATTTTTTTGTTGGAATTGTATGATTTGAAAGAGAAATATTCAAATTTGTCTAATAATAAAAAATCCTTGCATTTAAAAGGAAAAAAAAAAACTGTGATTTACAGATTATGGTCTAACTTGACATGTTATTGTCCATAACTTGTCAATTTATGGACCATAACTTCTGTTGTTATGACCATAACTTGACAGGTTATGGTCCATAATTTACAGATTTTTTATTCAGTTATATATTAAAATCCTATCCCAGATTTTTTACTCAGTTTTTATGCATAACTTGTGCTCTTTGTTTTCTCTCTTTAAGACTCAATTTTCTCTTTCCTAGATTTCTCTTTTTTCACTGGCGATCTCCTGCAATTTTTTAGGTTTTTCCTTCTGTTCGTCTTTAGCGATCTGTCTCTCTTGCCTCCGGCTGTGTACTGTGATTTTTTTCTCCTCGTTCTGTAACTCTCTCTCTCATCCCTGACAGTGTGCATTTTCTGATAGTATTTTTTTGGGTATGAGTTTTTTTTTCGCATTCCTTTTGTTTTTTTTCTCTGATCTTGTGATTCTATGTATTATTATTTAAGATATGGCGAAATCACCAAGCAAGAGGAAGAACAATGCTTATGTTTCTACTCCGAGTAAATGCTCAAAGGTTCTGAACAAGAAAATTGTTCTGGAGAAGAAAAGTTCAGAAGAAGTTTGTCTTCCTTCTCCCACTCGTAACATTTTGGACATATTTTGATTTATTTTTGCAACTTAGTTTATAGATTTTTGAATTTAGGATATGGAATATGGTTTTTTTTTTTGTGTGTTTTGGTTGTGTATTTTTAGGTTTATCGTCATATTGTTTTTCTTCGGTTTTTTTTTTCATTTTTACAGCCTTGGAATTATCGTATTAATCCTGAGAAGAGATTTCGAGGCCGGGTTAATATATCATCCTCTTTTGCTGTTAAAGAGAAAAAAAACAAAAAGTTTTCTAAAAGTCAGAAGGATTTGTTCAGAAGAACACTTTTTGGTCAGTTTTTAGATTTGGTAAAGTACAGTAACCAGTGTTAGCTGATACACGAGTTACTGTTTCATGTGGTTCATAATCCAAATCCAAATGAGTTATGGTTAGTTTTGTGTTTTTTTTACTAAGTTTTATGTTGAGGAGTTTGCATTAATTTCTGGTTTAAAGTGCACAGGAGATGTAAACTTCTCAAGTTATGTAAATTCATTTGATTTTTCTAGACGTAACAAATATTTCAAGGATCATTGTACAAGGCTTGTAAAGAGGGCTACAATTAAGAAGTGTTTTGAGTCTTTTGATTTTGATAGTGATGAGTAAGCTGTCAAAATGGGTTTGTTATATTTTGTGTCACTATGTCTTTTAGCTACGCTCAAGGAGGTGGGGGTTAGTGATGACTTGATTAGAATTATTGATAGCCCTAATTTTAACGATTTTCCTTGGGGTAAATTGTCTTTAAATTTACTTTTTGTAAGTTTGAAACCTGGTATTGAGACTTTGTATGAGCACGATGATAAGGTTCCTATTCAAAATGAGAAGAGACACGTAGATGGTTATAAGATCTACGGTTTGGCCTTTGCTTTTCAAGTTTGGGCTTATGAATGTCTACCACACCTTGGTGGTATTTGTGCACTGAAAAAATTTATTGATGAGCCCATTCCGCGAATTTGCAAATGGTCGATGGACGAAAATTATTCAAAGAAGCCATTTGACGTGTTGAAGAGCAAAAATGGCCAAGTTAGACTTCTGTCTTGTAGTTTTTTTTATAGTAAATTTTTATGTTTTAATGTTTTTATTAATATCTTTCGCTTATTTTCTGTTTTAATGTTTTTATTTTTTCATTTTCAGTTCTCTTGCTTTTCGATTGAACCAATTGAATTAGAGCGTCGCTACAATTATCTTGATGGGTTTTTTTAGAAGTCAGTAAAGGATGTTCCGGCTTCTAGTGGCTGTGATTTGGAGGAGGATGACAAAGATTTTGAAACTGTCCCTCCTCCTCCATTTATCCATTCTCCCAAAAATCAGGTTTGTTTAGTTTTGTTTTTGTTCCTTTTTCAATTTACAATTGGAACTGTAAAGTTGTTTTCTGAAAATCAAGTTATGTGAAAATTACGTTTGTTTCATTTTTTTTTAATTTTAAGAGCAAATTTTCAGTTAAAAAAAAAAGAAAATTAGTTCACAGTTATCGTTCATAACTTGTCTGGTTATGAATCATAAGTTGACAAGTTATTGTGCATAATTCACAATTTTTGTCTATAATTCACAGTTTTTGTCCATAACTTATATTGTTATAAACCATAACTTGACAAGTTATTGTCCATTATTCACAGTTTTTGTACCTAATTCACAGTTATTGTCCATAACTTGTCTGGTTATGAATCATAACTTGACAAGTTAATGTCCATAATTCACAGTTTTTGTCTATAACGCATAGTTTTTATCTATAACAAGTCTGGTTATGAACAATAACTTGACAAGTTATTGTCCATAATTCACAGTTTTTGTCCATAATTCACAGTTATTGTCCATAACTTGTCTGGTTATGAATCATAACTTGACAAGTTATTGTCCATAATTCACAATTTTTATCCATAATTCACTGTTTTTGTCCATAATTCACAGTTATTGTCTTTAACTCATAGTTTTTATCCATAACAAGTCTGGTTATGAATAATAACTTGACAAGTTATTGTCCAAAATTCACAGTTATTGTCAATAACTTGTCTGGTTATGAATCATAACTTGATAAGTTATTGTCCATAATTCACAATTTTTGTCCATAATTCACAGTTATTGTCCATAACTTGTCTAGTTATGAACCATAACTTGACAAGTTATTGTCCATAATTCACAATTTTTGTCCATAATTCACAGTTATTGTCTATAACTTATAGTTTTTGTCCATAACATGTCTGGTTATGAACCATAACTTGACAAGTTATTGTCCATAATTCACAGTTTTTGTCCATAATTTATAATTTTTGTCCATAACTTGTCTGGTTATGAACCATAACTTGACAAGTTATTTTCGATAACTCAGTTATCCTCATAACTTGGCAAGTTATTTTCGATAACTCAGTTATCCTCATAACTTGGCAAGTTATTTTCGATAACTTGACAAGTTATTGTCCATAATTCCCAATTCATAAGTTATTGTCCATAACTTTGACAGGTTATCCTCCATAATGTCCCAGGTTATTGTCCATTGATTGTCAGGTTATGATCGATAAGTTGATAGGTTATGCTCTAAATTAACAGGTTTTTCACATAACTTGATTGGTTATGTTCCATAGCTTGATGCGTTGTGCTTGTCATTATGATTTGACTTTTTTCGTTTTCTTATCTTTGCATTTTTAGGGTGCTGTTGGTAATTCTGAAGTTTTGGTACACATGGCTTCCTTGGAGGCAAAAACTGATAGTTTGGTTGTTGTTTGGTTGTTGAAGTTTCTTCCCTTCGAAGAGATTTCAATGAACAAATTTTTTATGTGGTTCACTCAATGATAATGCTTGATGAAAAGTTTGACATTTCTTTTTCTTCTAAGAACAAGTAAACGGAGGAAGAACAATCATTTGAATAAACAAAAGAAGAAGAAGCAGTTGAAGAAATAAAGGAAGAAGCAATTGAAGAAACAATTGCAAAGAAAGAAGATGAGAAGTGGGTATTTCTTCTGACAAAATTGAAGAAACAATTGCTTCAGTTTTGAGGGATCTTGTTCATGATGCTGCCCAGGAAGGCAATAGAAGTACTGATCAAAGGATTGTTGTGTTTGATGAGGCAGCATCAGAAGAACCTATTAAATGTATAGATGAACAATTTTTATTTTTTTTTCCATTCCCTGAAATTGTTGATAGTGATGCATCAGAGGAGGACAAGGCAAGATTCCAATCATGGTATAAGAAAAATATGATCTCTAGAAAAGGGTGGGGACCGGCAAACGATGCACATATGATAAAGCCTGCTTTTGATTTTAAAGTTGAAACCGTTGATTCAAAACATTGGTTTCAAACTTTATGGACATCAAAGTGTTGGCTAAGTAACTTGGTAAGATTCTTCCATTTTTTTTCTTTTTAAATTTTATGCAAGTTTTTTTTTTTTTGTTTTTTTGTTTTGATAGCATGTTGATGTAGCCACATATTACTTGCGGAAAAAGATGTTGTGCTACAAAACAGGCCTTACATTAGGTGCATGGTTTTGGACTCACATTTTTTCACGAGAATTAATAGCTTATGGTGCTCTAAAAACTAAAAGGATTTTGATTGGTCTTCTTTTGATTTCTCTTCACATAATGCTCTTCAAGATTATGTGTTGGACATTCTTCTTATACCTATTTTTCTTGAGCGTAGGGAGCAATGGATTTTGGGTTATGTAGAGTTTAAAGGCCATTGTATTAGGTTATATGATTCTCTTTTTTCAAAGAGGATAGAGAAGCAAGTCCGTACTTCTGTGGAATCTTTGGCAGTCATTCTCTCCCACTTGCTGGAATCTGTTGGCTATTTTGATTCTCATACAAAAAGTATTTCACAAGTCAATTTGATTGTCTTGAACCTTTTAAAATCATATTTGACGATTGTCCAAGACAAGAGAACATGTTAGTTTTTTTTATCTCTTTAAATATTTTTATTTTTCCTTTACTTCATTCATTTTTGCATTTATATTTGTTGTTTCTAATTGTTAGATTTTTTGTGCTTGTTTTTTGTAGTGGTGATTGTGGAATATTTATGCTTAAGATGGTTGAGATATTAATAGAAGCCGGATATGATGATTGTTTGAGAAAAGAAGGGCTGGAACATTGTTCCGTAAGAAGATGGCAGTTAAGTTGTTCAACCATGCCTTGCGGAAGCAGCAATTGGGATATGAAAGTGATGATAACTGGGGTCAAAATGCCCAAAAAAATGAATTTTATGATGCCAACAGATGCCAATGAGTTCGACTTGGATGATTATATGGATTAACTTGTTGGTTTTCAGATTCTTGTTTATTTCTAGTTTTGATACAAATTATATTGGTTTTTAATTTTAATAAGTAAAAAAGTTTCAAGTTATTTTGCATATTTTTACATATAATGCTCGTCTGTAATTTATCTGGTTATGAACCATGACTAGACAAGTTATTGTCGATAACTCACAATTTTTGTCCATAACTTGTCTGGTTATGAACCATAACTTCACAAGTTATTGTCATTTTTCATATTTTTTATCCATAACTTGTCTGGTTATGAACCAAAACTTGATAAGGTATTGTCCATAATTCACAGTTATCGTCCACAATTTCTAATTTTCGTCCATAATGGCTTTGGTTGTGAATCATAACTTGACAAGTTATTGACCTAATTCAGAGTTTTTGTTAATAACTTGTCTGATTATGAACCATAACTTGACAAGTTATTGTCCATAATTCACAGTTTTTGTCCATAATTTCAAGTTTTCGTCCATAACTTGTATAGTTATGGTTCATAACTTGTATAGTTATGAACCATAACTTGACAAGTTATTGTCCTAATTTAGAGTTTTTGTTGATAACTTGTATGGTTATGAACCATAACTTGACAAGTTATTGTTCATAATTCACAGTTTTTGTCCATAATTTCCAGTTTTCGTCCATAACTTGTCTGGTTATGAACCATAACTTGACAAGTTATTGTCCTAATTCAGAGTTTTATCCATAATTCACAGTTATTGTCCATAACTTGTCTGGTTATGAACCATAACTTGACAAGTTATTGTCCATAATTCATAGTTTTTGTCTATAATTCACAGTTTTTGTCCATAATTTGTCTGGTTATGAACCATAACTTAACAAGTTATTGTCCATACTTCACAATTTTTGTCCATAATTCTCAGTTTTCATCCATAACTTCTCTGGTTATGAACCATAACTTGGCAAATTATTGTCCTAATTCAGAGTTTTTATCCATAACTTGTACGGTTATACACCATAACTTGATTGTTTATGGTCCATAATTGGCAATTTTTTCATAACTTGTCCGGATATGTGTCATAATTTGACGTGTTATGGTACGCATTTGGCATATTTTTTACATAACTTGTCCGATTATACAGCATAACTTAACATGTGATAACTTGACAATGTTCCTACACTTGAAATTTTCAGTTCCAATAATGACACAAGTCAAAAGGTTATGATCATAACTCGATCATCATTACATGACCATAACTTGATAGTGTTTCTGCACTTGTAATTTTTAGATTCAACAACATGAAATAGATAAATCCTGGGTTTACATTCTTTTTTATTTAAGTGTCAATCTCAAACATAATCTAAAAGTCTTGTTAGAGGGAATCATAAGTTTTTTGATTAGTATTAATGTGGGTTTGTTTTTGTTTTTTTTTTTTTTTTTTTTTTTTTTCCCAGGTAGTATTAAGAAGATTCATACCTTTTTAATTCCTTGAGCATCAGCTTTTCTTATTGTTATTATCTTTTTAGCTTCTTCAAATGTTCTGTCCAATGTTTGTTGACTGATATCAAACGAGTCTGTGAGTGGAGTATAACCGAATTCTCCCTTATGTTCTCCTAACTCTGCAGATAATTCTTTTTCTCTGTCTTCCTGTTCATTGAGGTACAAATTAGTATATCATTAAGGAAACATTGCAAAAACAAAATCAACATTATTTTGCGTTGTTTCATTACCTCAGAAGCTGGATTGTTTTGTATTTCTTTGAGAAACATAAGCACATCTTGTTGAATGGTTCTCATAATGTCCACAAAATTTACAACCATTGCTTTTATTTCTTTCAGATCCTCTTTTATGGCTACTTGGTTGGCTTCAAAATGTTTTACTTTATTAAGCATATTACTTAGATCAATTTCCATCTTGTCTAGTTTTGTTGATACTGCTGGTGGCATTTCTCTTTGAACTTCATCGTGATTTATTTCTCTCAAAATAACCATAACTTGATAGTGATCTATCTTCGTCAATTTGAATAATCTGACCTACACTTGTAATTTTTAGAATTAATAATGATATAACTCGACAGGTTATGATTATAACCTGACCATAACTTGATTTTTGAAGTTGTGTCGAGTAATGGATAGAGCCTTACTATACGATAGGATTCCAATTATAGTTGTAACGAGCCCCTGTTCTTAATTTTTGAATAATTACCTATTTACAATCTTTTCATTCAAGTTTCAATCTCAAATATAAGCTAAAGTCTGAAAATCAATATTAACATATTCAAATGAATTAGTGATTTTCCAGCTAGTGATTAACGGATTTACCTTGTTCTTTTGTTAATTTCCGACGTCTTTGGTCCTATTCTTCGATTTCTCGTCTAACGAGACCGGCGAGGTTTCTAAGAGTGGCGGACCGAAAAGAGAGAAACAGTGGCGGAGAAGGATCTGGGATTGGTGAAGGGATGAGAGAGAGAGAGAGATTCAAAGGGAAGAGAGACAGATCGCGTTATAGGGCCGGAGGGAAGAGAGAGTGATCGTAAGAGAGCAGCAAAGGGAAGAAACAGTTCGCCGGAGAGCGCCAAAGGGAAGAGAGAGTGATCATGGGAGAGCGACAGAGGGAAGAAATAGTTCGCCGGAGAGCGCCGCAGGGAAGAGAGAGAGAGAGAGTTGAGAGAGAGAGAGCTGTTAGGGTTTTTTGAGTGGAAATGACATTTTTAGAATTTTATGTATTGATAAATTTGGATATACCTTGGGTGCGTTTGAAATTGGTTCTAAAACGTTTTCATTTTTTGTATGAAATTGAAAACGAAAACGTTTTTATTTTTATTTTGGAATCATTTCTGAAAATGCGTTTGGTAGTTTTATTTCGAGATTGTTTTCAGTTTAAAAAAAATTAAAATTGTGTTTGGTGGTTTAATTTTTAAAAACATATAATATTTAAATTAAAAATTGATTTTAGTTTTAAAAATTGTGTTTGTTCTATTTTGTTCTAATACACTTGCATCTTTGTCCTGGTGCCTATTATCTGCAAAAGTTCCTCATCTTTTTTCCATTTCAAAAAAAAAAGAAAAAGAAAAGGTAGTTCCTTGTCGTCCGTTGTCTAATACTCTGTTAATTCCTACTATCATTCATCAAACAAACAGGCAAAAAATCACGAAGCGACAACAATCAGAGCTCATGCATATATGCAACATACATAGAAATTGACAAAACATCCATAGCCACTTACAAAGCAAAATCAACCCAGTCCCAATCAACAATTTAAAAGCAAAGCAAAGCGATAATAATTAAAAAAGAAAAAAGAAATCAGAAATCAGTTGACAGCGGAAGGTGATTCCACGGGAGAAGAAGAAGAAGGGATAGAATCGGCAATCGGCACCGAAGCAGATGGGATCCGTGCTGCCACGATTTGAGCTCCGTGGAACCCACCCAGCGCCAAACCCAGCCGGCAATCGCCACTCATGCTCAGCATCGCTGTTGAAGGTGGGGGAACCCACCCACGCCGAACCCGCATCACTCGTCTTCGTTTATCAAGTTTTTTCCCTTTTTTTTTGAGAGAGAAGAGGGCAGTCGGAGAAGAGAGAGAAGAGGGCAGTCAAAGAAGAGAGAGAAGAATGAAGAAAATGAAAAGAAAAATGAAAAACAGATTTAATCCGTTTTCAAAATTTCACACAAAAACGGTTTTGTTTTTATTTTTTAAAAAAGCTTGCGCCAAACGCGTTTTCAATTTTTTGTTTTAAAAAACGTGAAAAATGAGATTGAAAACGGAAATAAACAGGACCCTTAATTTAGCCTATTTATTAACTTAAATAAATTATTAACCTATTAATTTTAATTCATCTCAAATTTTAGTTTATTTCTCTCTTTCTCTCTTTTTAATAAGACGCTATTTAGATTTTATTTATTTATTTATTTATTTATTTTGAAATAACGCTATTCAGATTTTAACTATCCCTTAAGGACATATTCGATGTTGATCTCAAAGGTAAAAAAAATAAAGGAAGCAGAAGACATTAGCCAAGGGGTTGCATAATATGATAAACACAGCGTTTCCCTGATGCTATTAAGCTCAGGAATACGTTTATTTGCTTTTACATCATAACAAACAGCAAAGTTTTTGCAAAGAGAAAGCTAAAGAGTACAATAGAGAACTTACCAAAGCAGCCCAAAAAGTATGATAAACAAAATAACACAAAGCAGGCAAGAGAGATTTCACTTGGGAACTATGGCATTGAGAAGCAAACTCTCATCAAAGATTACACGAACGAGACTCGGGCTCTTCATATATCATTTGCCTCTTCTTCAGAACCCAAATTTCCATTACTTGTTTAAGAAGTCATGTTGGAAATACCAGAAGCAAAGAAACTTGAAAAAAATTTGGTTCGTGCCTACTTAGCAAGAAGACCAATAAGACAAGGGTAAATATTGCATTAAATTGCAATCGCTCACTTGTTTCAAATTAAGAAAGAAGTCTGCTTAAGGTTGCTTGATAAATGTGGAGTTAGTAGTTAGATAAATGAAGATCTACTCATATTGAATTAAATAATATATTAGAGAAATATGTATCAGAGACCAAATTAACAAACACTTACATGGGAGGAGGCTTTAACCAGAGAAATTCTTTCAAACTCATCCTCAAAGCGAAGTTCCCACCAAGCCATTAGTTCTGGAACGTAGAAAAAATAATGATCCGCAGTTACAAAGAAGAATTTACCGCTCCTTACAGCCTCAGATCCGATGGATACCATACTTGCAAAGGGAATATCATGACTGTATTCCAGTTCCCAATCAATGCTTTCATCGTTGTTCAGAACCCATATATTCACCAGTGAATCGTACTCACAAACAGCAACTAATGCTAAGCAGCCTTCAAAATCAACCAAAAATGATCTCTCACTGACTTCCTCTGGACGGAGGACAATTCCAAAGCTCTCCTCCATATCGACCGAAAGGATTGCCCCCGGAATTTCATTGTCGGCATCTGAAGCAACAAACCAGTAAACTTTTCCATCAACATATAAATGGTAAGCACCCATGGGACAGTGTTCAACACAACCTATTCCGTTCCAGGTTCTGGTACTTGACGAATATATCTCACACTTGGGATTGACATCCTCGGACTCAGATTTGGGACGGAAAATACGATATATTTTATACTCGCTGGTTGGGCCAAAGGCCACTCCAGTGGCTAATTCCTCCCCAGATGGGCTGCCTTTCGGAAGTAACCGGACTTCACGAGTAGCAGGATTGCACGGATTTCCAACTCTGTCATGACAACTTCAGCCATGGAATATGGAAGCCATGGATAACTGCTGAAACATACCAAACTGTTATAGGAACAAATCACGCAAAGAGAAGAAAGATTCTGACAGCCTGGAAGAGACTTTTTCAAAGACTTTCCCATGGGCATCAATCAAGTACAGATTTGTCAAGACGTCCATAAAAGGGTAAATCATATAAACAGGATTCTCTCTCGATTGGCTTAGCTGCAATTTCTTGAAACTAGAACTCTTTATCACTTTATACCAAAGTTTAGAAACAGTCTTGTAGTGTAAGAGACACTTAACAGGAAGCCTTGAGAGAATATTTGCTAGAACGTCTATTACAGATTCTACTTCATTCCAAGTAGTCTTCCTCATGTTGATACGTTTAGAAACAGTTCCATTCATTTTAATATCCTCTTACCGCATCCCACAAAAGAAACTCCTGCCACAAGACTGGAAAAAACTCCAAATGAAAGCTATCTGCAATATGAACATATCGTGATCAGTGTTTCGGAATACAATAAAGAAGGAACAGTATAAGAGGCCATCCCAAGATCCCTTCGACATCCTAAAAGAATTGTAATACTGGAACTAAAACATAAATACAGTACTCATGCAGATGATTTAGGACGTCCCAAGATCTTGAAAGTAATTTGCCACAGCTAACAGACTTTCGAATGTAATAAGGTCAAGAAAGCAAAACCAGTGTTAGCTAGCACTCTGGTTGCTTAGATTAGCTAGCACTCTGGTTGCTTAGATCAGCTATGGTTACTCGACCGCAGTTTGGGATAGCATGGATTTCTACAATGGACAGAGAAGATGATTTTCTCTTTATTTCTGAATGTGGAGCTTTGTAGTTCATGAATCATGTATTGTTCGGTTCTTTATATATCTTGATGAGAAAGCAAAACAAGTGTAACAAACTATATTAATCCCATATTCATCTTTCTAGTTTGCTAACACGGTAATTTGCGAACATATTGCATTAACTCAGCTAAAAGTCACCAATTATTATATCTGTTTCATTTACCTATTAGCCCTCATTTCCTAATATCACGAGAAAAACTAAACCAACAATTACAAACAAGGACTTGAAACTTCAAGATATGTTAGTTTAAGTAACGATATAACACAATAGATCACCGAAATGACATTTCCAACAAAACTTTCTGAAAGCACTTATCTTACCAAATGTCTTGACCATAAATACTAGAAAAGGGAAAACAAGAAGACATGCATTAACAATATTGTAAATCAAAGTGTGACCGCGAGGAACAAGCTCCTCTTAGTAATTATCAAAAAATAATTTGATGATCTAATAACTATACGACAAAGGTTGGATTGATTATTTATGCCAATTATTAATTAGTAGGATAACTAATTAATAATTGTCTAATTTTGAATAGAGCTGCATGGAAATGTGAAATCCATATAGCCGACCCCAATTAAGTTGAGATTAAGGCTTGTTGTTGTTGTTGTTGTTGTTGTATTAATTAGTAGGATAACATCAATCTCCATCTGAAAAGAACTAGAATGTGATCACAAACTACTTGAGACATTAAGGAACGTTAACAGTTAGTCATTTAATGTAAGGGGTCCAAAAATTCTGTACACGTACAAGAGAACAATCATACTCAAAGTCTGAAGAACATAGAAGCAAGAGCGAGAACATGAGCGTGTTAAAGTGTAAAACTTTTACTTACACCAAAAAAGCTTTAAGAATGCCCTAATGTAACAACCAAACAAATCCTTCATCTAATTATTCTGACATGCATACGTGGAGTTTAAACAATGGTTAATAATTGTGAACTGCAGATGGAAAACATCATTCATATGTACAATGACAATGCATGAACACAAGAAAAAATCATCGCCTAATTCACTTCTTAATTCATCTTCTTAAATGACACTAACAACTATTGCTTGTACGCTCTGGGATTTTTATTCTATAGATGGAAAGAGAACAGAAAAAGGAAAAGAAAACAAAATAAAAAAATAGCCCTATATGCGTAAACACCATAATTGGCAAGGGATTCAAAGAGTGCATGTGTATGCATGAATTTATGATCTGGGAACATAGAACAAGAAGCATTTGCACCAAGAAAACAATCTTTGTTAAGTTTTGAAAGCACTAATCTGTCTCGCCTTGGCACTTGGTATGAACTAAATCATAAATGTTCATCTAAAAAATGTTGAAATTGCTGAGGAGACTAAGGCTTAAAGGCTACAGAGGAAGTAAATGAGATGGCTAAAGGAAACAAAAAGGTAGAAAACAAATCGTATCAAAGAAACAGCAATAGAAGCAAACAATATAACTTTTCTTCACAAATTACTACAAGAAGAGGCAAAGATGCCTGATCTGGACATTTTTAAACTAGAGATTGCTCCGCACGCGCATCTGGGTAACAAGCTGAAGAGGGTGTTGTCAAGGGAATAATTCATAAGTAGGGTGATTAGGCCTTATGAAAGCAAGGATCTGGAAGGTATAATTGATATTGGGACTATGGCGGTCAACGAGGATGACTGGTTTTCTGTTAAACAAATCACTTGAAACAAGAACCTCAGTGCAGCCAATCAAAAAACAGGAGGTGATCTTGAGATCCACCTTAAAGGTGAAAGATTTTCTCCAAGTTATATAACCTTCCAATGAAGAGGGGCTAACAAAATGCAGAATATCACTGTACCAGGGATGTTAAATTCCAAGAAAAAGGCTGGCAGAGGAAATTCAAGGCGAAAGAACGAAAGACGATATTTGCTAAGATTTCCTACATGATGTACTAATAACAAAATCAACAATCTCACAGCTTGTACTGGTTGGTTTGTGATATTCATCTTAATATGAGAAACAACAGTTTAGCATATTATAAGGGGACAAAAAAAAAAAAAAAAAAAAAACAAAAATAAATCTTCTATTAGATCAACGATAAAATCTTTAGAAATTTAGGATCATTAAAATTTCAATTTTCTCAGTAAGCTAGCACAACCAACACCCTCATAAAGCAAGAAGAATTATAATAAAAAGATATGAGAAATACGTCTTCTTACAACGGATGAATTATAAAATCTAGTAATTTACAATCTCAGAATAATTTTCCAACCAAAAAAAAAAAAATCAATATTGAGAGAGAGAGAGAGAGAGAGAGAGAGAGAGATAACAGAAGCACTCATAGTCACTGAGCAATGAACCGTGCCGGCCTTGAGAGAGAGATTGGAAATAATTCCTTGCATGGGTGAAAAAGAGGACTTGGAAACTTATAAAGCTAACAACCATCATGCTTTTGTCAACCTGGCAATTTGAGCCTTCATGCATCGAAACAAGTGGTCGGTGATTAGAAGAGTGACATTTACGAGAAAGAAAATAGAAGCAAATGCCTGGTACTTGTCACACCGGGCGTTACAATTTTCCTCCCTCTTTTGACGATAAGGTCGAGATCCTGTGCCATTAATTTCTTACCTATTATAGATGATTACAACCTATGTGAAGCGATACGCTCAAATTCCTTTTCAAGTTTGGCTGTTAACATTCCCCGCTTAAAACAGGAGGAAAATGTTCAGGAGGTATATGTTTCTTGTGTTTTATAGAAATTAACCAAATGCAAAGAAAAGCGCAATAAATTTCGATACAAACTACGTGTAGTGCCCATGTACATCTTCTACTTTAAAGGCAAAGCCAAATGCTGCACAGAAATGTTGCACTTCTCACATAGATGGTCAGAAAAGATAACAGTTAATTTAGCAGTAACAACCTAACTGAACATCAGGCTTGTAATTGTTTAGCATGGAAAAGTTTCATTCTTCATGCTTAGAGTCAGTTTTTCATGTCAATTATGAACGAGCTTACAATGGAAACTTTGTCAATTAGCAATTAAGCACAGTTGTGGTCACTTAGTACCATTGTAGTCATGTTCTAAAAGCTCCTTTAACCAAAAAAGGAAGAAAAGTATGACTGAAATTCCCATTTTTGAAAGATGCCTTCCAACATATTACTCATCTAAACAACAAATATATACCCTGAGGCAAAATCCTAAGAGTTCGGTTTTATCGTTGGCCATTCCCTTTGGACTTCAGGAATCTTCTCTGAAGAAGAAATGGTAAAGATCTGGTTTCGCAGACATAGTAATCACAGTTGTGCGTGACGAAATAAACTTCCAAGAAAAGTAAATAAAAGGAGAATTAAGTAGGAAAAATAAAATAATCATTAGAAAGGTGTCAAAAATAAATAAATCTGATTACTGAATACAGTTTATCTATTTGGTCATCCTGAATTGAAAAGTATTTAGCAACTTAAGACAATTTATTACAAATTCAGTCTAAATGGAAAGAAATAAATAAATATGGTTACTTTTCATTAAAAAAAAATATATTAAATATGTTCTTTTTTTTTTTAAGAAAAGTTTCCAAAATAATAAATCTGATTACTGCTTATATTGTGAGCTTCCTACAGCCTTGATGTCCTCCAAGCATTCAAATGGAAAGATTGTTACTTGAAAGCCTTTATCAATCAAATGAACAATTAATGAATAAAATCCCGAGTAAGGAACAAATTATGAGACAAATTGAATCACTATATTATGGGCAAAAATCATAACCCTTTGCACACTTCTTAAGAATTTAACTATTTTTGTCTATATGATGGATAGTGTATACATACATAAAGATATATGTTCAAAAACATAAAAAAGGCTTCTATTCCTGGTCCAACTCAAACCACTTTAATGAAAACCCATAGCCTAAAAGAAACAAGAGTTTGATTCCTTTGTAAAAATGGGAAAATCCCATAATATGAACTAAAGCTGCCACTAGTTTTTCCAAAAATAAAAAATAAAAATGAAAAAAGCAAGATAGAGATAAACCTTAGAAAAAGCAAATAACGAATAAAATTGGAAAGTGTGCACCTGCAAATGTGTCCTTCTCAGTAACAATGGCTACTTCTTCACCTTTGCTTTGCCTTCTCTCTCATTGTCATCACCATCTTGATCTCCATCAGAATTGCCAACAGACTTGCTTGAGGAGGTTTCTCTTTTTTGCATCTGGGTTTTGTTTGTTCTGTGTTCTTGTTGGGAATTGGGACCTTGTTGTGTTAGTGCCTACAATGTGTTTGATACAAATCCCGACTTGTTTTGTGCCATTTATTTCGTCTTTACTAAAGTTAAAATTCTCCATGGTTGTACATGTAAATGGGTTTTTCTTAGTCAGAGTGTGTCTGTTATGCCAAAGCATTGAGCTTGGTTTCCAAACCAAAGTGTAATTGTTGAGAATTTTCTTTGGCTTCATATTTCTTAATATTGTGTTGTGACAAAAGCGGATAGTTAGACAATACATTTCTTACATCTGAATAATTAATAAACATCGTACATTTCTATAGATTTGGAACTAGGAAGGAAGAAGATGCTCGCCTCTCCCCGAGTTAAGGGATTGCAACGGGGCGGTTGGCGTCGCCCCCTCCCCATTTTACTCGTAAGGGGGTTAACTCGTTTGCTACTAGGGGAAAATTGAAAAACTGCAAAAAATGGTATGAAAATTATTAGTATTTCACTTTATTCTGATTACAACATATACTAATTTATTGAATATTAGTACTATAGTGGGCTAAATACGATTACAAGATTTATTTTACCTAAGGAAAAGAAAAACAACAACTATTGTACAGTTGAAATATTAAGGAGAATAAATTAGACCAATTGAAGAAATAAATAAGCATTAGCCATAGAAGAATTCTTCTACAAAATCAGGTTTCCCGCACAATTGACCACTGATTTCAATCTCCAAATGATATGTTCATATTGGCGTACAATGTGTGTTCCTTGTATCATATAAAGAATATGCCTAACATCCTTCCTATTTGATACCACGAAGTTATCATGATTTCAACCTCAAAACACTTGTTCCAGCAAATAAATAGGACAGAAAAGACCTCAAATTAGAAATTGAAAGGCTCGTGATCCCTCTTTTTCCTTTTTCTCTTGGCTGAGATAATGACTTGTGATCATTGAACAGCATATCAGAGGCTCCCGAAAAATTGACAAGCCACACCACTCTCTTGCTGCTAAACTCAATCTACATCTCGTTATTGATGATATCCCGCATCATCTGTATCGGAATGAGACCTTCAGTTCGAATGGCATCTTTATTTGGGTCAGGACTAACAAAGAACAGTGTTGGCAACCCCCGCACCTAACATAGTGTCAATGGAAAATTAAAACCTTTTCACAGATTCATTCTGAGAATGACAAACAAACAATCTTCGATTTGTGACACATGTATGCATATAGGGCTGAGCTATCAAAGTATATTGTGTAATAAAGAGGGATTGAGTACGATATCACAAAAGTCTGATTGGTTCACGAGTTACCTGCATGTCACGAGCAAATTCATACGCATCATCGGTATCAACTTTAACAATCATTGCATTGTCTTCATACTCCACAGCAAGCTGTCATGAGAACCCAAATTAAGATTTCATACCACTATATGCTTCAAACAAGAAATCTAACAAAGCAAGCAATCAAATTTTAAAGAGGAAAAAAAACCACTTTTGGTAACAAAAACAACTTCTCTAATTTCATTAAACTGGAAGCCTCATGTGAGCTAATATCATTAACAAGTGGGTATTGAAGAGCTGAAAAACATAAAATAACCGCTTTTGGTGACAAGGACCAGAGCTGAAAAGAACAACAAAAAGAGAAGCTGTCGAAAATGAAGAAAAAATGGCTTTACTAAACTAGCAAGTTTGGTCCTTCAATCTAACTTTGTGGAGCATAATAGCATTGATACATTTCAACCACGTAATTTTTAACCAAACGAGGCAGCTGATGCATGGGAAAAGAAGAGCAACCTCCATAATTCAAGAGTGGAATTTTCTAAAGCTCAACCTCGATTATGCACGTCACTTTTGTTTATCAGAAGTTGCTTACTGACATAAGAACCTATGTTTCAATCATCTTCTGTTGCTTTTAAAAATACAAAATAAAAAAAAAGAAGAAAAAAGAAGCAAGAAACTAAATGTTGATTATCAAAAAAAAATAATAAAATAGATACAAGAAGAGGAAGAGCTTTACTCTTTTAAAAATTAAAAATTAAAAAAAGAACTCTGAATAGAAAATAAATATTAAATATCCGAAATTTAATTTGTTCGATTGTCACACAAGGGACATACTAATACTACAATTGTTGTGCCTGTATGAACCACACTTCAAATCTTTTTCAAGGAATTTTCATGGGTTGCAAAATAAATGATAGTGGGTCGTTTTTACCTTGGGAGTGATTTTTTTTTTTTTTTTTATAAGAAACGAAAAACTTTTATTGAAATCAATGAAAAGGAAAAGAGCATAAAAAAGGGGACAAGGAGTTTACCAACGACCAAAGAACATTCAACAAAACCAAGGGCCTACATCTACAAATAACAAAAACAACAAACCCTGCTCAATACAGTCTTTAATTTGAGAAATCCTTAACGTAACCCAGTATTTAATTCCATCCCAAACTTCACTACTATTTCCTCGAACATCCTCAAAGATTCAATTGTTCTTTTCGAGCGACAAAGCGCGCGTGACAGTAAGGACAACGACATTCCACATTCTTCTATCAGAATCTATTTGACAGCAATCTGAAACAAGCTAATATGAGTTGCTGTAAAAAAATCTATAAACATACTTAGTACCTTACACTTCATTCATTCGAATTTTCAGTTCTAAATTTTTATAGTTAAAAGCTTTTAAAATATATCACATCTCAATTCAAATTGAAAACTCGAATTCGCAAAGCGAACTATGCCTTAGTTTTTCCGAATAAGACTATAGTATAATCTCGTGTTCTACAACCAGTGACAGATATAAGCATAGCAGCAGAGAAAAAGCTAAATAGATAAGAGTGATGAATACCATTTCAAGTTCTTGAGCCATTAGAATACAGGGTCCACACCAAGTAGCATAAAAATCAATAATAAGGGGAACAGTTCTTTTTCCCTTTACAAGTTCCTGTATCTCCTGAGCGGACAACTTCTTCTGCAAACCATAAAAATAAAATAAAATAAAAAATAAAAAGATTTTATCTGAACTTCAAGATTCAATGCGAAACCCAGAACACTACAAAGTAGTAATAATCATTTTAACACAAAACAAAAACATAAAAAATCAATTCGGAGACTGTGATAAAATGATGGTAATGAGCAAATGAGCAAACCACGAGGTAATCATCTTTGACATATTTTCCGCGAGGGGGTTCACAAAGCGACTTTCGTCGGAGTGGTGAAAGTGAAACGGCTGAGTTGTTGTTGTTGTTGTTGGTAGAAAAGAGGGAGTTGTTATGGTGATGGGTTTTTTTTAGGGAGGATTGAGGAATAATAGAGAAGCAATTCTTTTGGGGAGAAGTAAAAGAAGAAGGGATAAGGGGCGAGAAGAGAGTCATTGTTGGAGAAACTCTGTGGGTTTGGAGTTGGAGGAGAGCCATTTGGACTTTGTGTTCTGGTGAGGGGTTTACGGCTCTTCTGCTGCCTCCGTTTGGGGTTTTGGTGTTGAGAGTCGAGTGAGAGTGGGAGGGACAGTCGTGTTTGTAATGATGATAAGTGGGGTTTTGTTTACCCATTTTATTTTGCTTGGGCAAAATTGGTACAAAGTATACCAACAGTTTGGGCTAAAAATTAAAAAATAAAATTTGGTATTTTTGTGTACTAATAGGTTAAATTTTTTTAACAGTTAAATTTATATATTTTTAAATTTTTATATAATTTTATAAGATGATTTTTTATTTTGATATGCAGATTGAAATTAGTTGTAAATTTTTAATAAAATATGTATATTTTTTTTAAAATGTATATATTTTTTCATTAAAATAATTTTTATATATTATATATTTTAAAAAAAGAATGTACATTTTTTCATTAAAATGAAATGTATAACACGTACATATTTAAAAAGAAATATACATATTTTAAAGAAGAAATATACATATTTTATAGAAAAATATACAAACATCAGTGCCGGATTGGAGACTCTGCCTAATTTTATATACATTTGATGAATAAAAAATCTAACTTATTAATATGTTAGTGTACCGAATAAGATTGAAAAAAAAAAAAAAAAAAAGAGTACCTATGAGATTATTCAATATAATAGAAGTACTAAAATGTTCTTATTTAATATCTGAAAATTTCATTAGTATAAATTTAAAAAATTGTCTGGATTTGAACAATGAATTACCCGTTAAATTGTTGAACTATGTCAACGTGACTTTGTGATGGAAGTTAAAGAGTTTATTTTGTTGCATTATTGAAATGTTAATTGCCATATTTTTATGGTATACGTGTCTATGATTTTATGTGACGAAATTTTTAGAATTAGAATAAGATAATCTCGGTAAATTTCACATATGAATGATAGACATAAAAAGAATATTACACGATAATAACTAGAGTTACAATTCCTGTTAAAATCAATAATTAGTTTAAAGATTAGCTAAATTAATCTAAAAAATTTGTGATTAACTACGGAGCAAATTAGAAACAATAGTAAAAAATTAATTCTGTGTTGTAACAAAGACTGACAATTCTCTGTTGCAACAATATCACTGACTATAGATCTAGTCATGTCAACTTATGCTATTTATCTTCGTTTATTTTGTTTATTTAAATTAAAAAGTAAATTTATATGAGAGAAAATATTATAGTAAAAAAAGTTAAATTTAAATTTTTATAAGAGAAAATACTATAGTAAAAAATTGAGTTGTGATTCGAACTGAGGAAATGAACGTGTCATAAATTATACTGTCAGTTTAAATATATATTGAGATTAGTAAGCACAAATGAAATTGTACTGATTTGGCCTCTTTCAGTTTACAGATTCGAGTTTTCAATTTGAGCTGAGATGTAATTTTATGTAAGAGACTTTTCACTGTAACAGAAAAAGTTAAATGTGACTTTTTATGAGAGTTTTTAACTATAGTAAAACTGGAATTAAAATTTTAAATTGATAAAATAAACAAAATTTTAATTTCATCAAGTCAATAGGTGACATAAGCAACGATGTTAATTCAATGGTGGAGATTTGATGAGAGTTTAAATGCTAGGATTCAAAAAAAAAAAGTCTTAATTGGCGCCACCAAGGAGGAAGAGAGAGAAGTTTGTTCTCTTCATAAAGTAATTAATTTTATTTAAAAGTCTGTTTAATTTATTAATTTAAATTTTTAATTTAAATTAAGATATAATTTTATGTAAAATTTTTTTATTATAATAAAAAAATTAAATATAATTATTTATAAAATTTTTTATTATAATAAAATTTAAATGATAAAATGTAATATCTAAATAATTAACTGCACTAAGAGTAATACTAATATTAGCAAAGGAGACGTGGAAGAATCTTGGGATTAAGAGTGAGCACTTAAGGAATAGGCGTAAATAGGAGAATAGGATTATGTATGGTGGGTAAAACAATGTAAAGTAAATAGTCATCATTTCACCTCAAAACCAATGGTTAATAGGAGGTAAAGCAAGTTTCAAATATTTTTCTCTCCCTCCCTCACATGGCCGGTTTCTCTAGGGTCTGGATAGCAATTTTTGTTTTTTTTTTTTTTTTTTTTTTTTGTTTTATTTAATCCTCTATAAGCTTGGTCTATAAATAAATGGGAGTGGAATCATTAGTCATTTTCTACTCTTGACCCGACACTACAAAAAGCTCAAAATTCCTCCCTTTCTCTCTAACAAAACCGGCCTTCTCCTATTTCTCTCAAAGTTTTTCCTTACCAATTCTCACGAAGAAAGCACTCACTCCTTAAGCAAAGAGTAGGAGATCAAGTTGGAAGATTTGTTTTGTTAAGTTGTCATTCACAATACATTTTCTAAGTTATTTTTGCCTCTAGCGTTGTGATTTCTGTGAGTTGATACATGCTTATGTGAAGGCTGTCTTTTAGTGTTTTAAATAAGGTAAAGAATTTAATTTATGGTAGACTAGCAATAGCCTTGTGAAAAATGCAAATTTTAACTTGTTTAATGTGAGATCTAAGATTTGGCAATGACTAGTAGTTGTTATGGCATGAAAATTTGAGCTTTAAACTGTTAATATATGATTTTTTTGAGTTTTTTCAGATTTTGTCATGATAGAGAGTTGTTGCATCTAGGAGATATGTTAATCCAATTTTGATTGAAGTCAAGATGGTTCAACCAATTAGAATTAGCTTTGGCCCCATTTGGTATTTTGTTACTTGTAGGAAAATCAACCTATAGAGTAAGGAAAAATCTAAATCGACCCCAAAAGCCAAAAATGTCAAAAATTTCCGTCAGTAGGGTCAAAATTGTAATTTCTAGATAATTTGGGTAATTCTTTATAGAAGAGTTCAAAGCCTCACTAGTGCATCAAAAGACTTAGAAATTTGAGCTTAGAACCCTTAAGGAACCTAAAAAGCCGTTAGGGCCAACACAGTCATTTTCATCGCAAAGGAGTAAAACTGTCCAACAGACACCGAACTCCAAGTTTTAGCTCAAAGTCCTTAACTGCAGAATAATAAATCTTTTAGGTTCATGATATTAGAATTGTCAAAACACTCTAGGGGTACCCATGGTTAAAACCGTCAACCGGAGTTAGAAACCCGAGTGTAACCTAGATCCCTTCATAAGACCAGAGATAACTCTCATTTTTCAAATGGGCCCTAAAGGCCTAAGTAGAAAAATAAAGTAACCTTTAGGTGGACCAAGAGAATTGATGAGCATGATGATGAACATGTGTATATTACGAATGATGATGATGATGTTTTTAAGTATCTTGCCTCTTCAATTAAGTTATTTTATAATATTTATATGACATGATCATAATCGCATGTTCACCTAAATAAGAGGTCGAGGTAATAAAGATAAGTTAAGTGTCGTACCGCCCCCGTCCCATGAGGATGAGAGGAATTTCCTCTGACTCATGAGGATGAGAGGTTTAATAAGAATTATTTATGACTTTGGGTGTAATTGGACTAAATGTTTGGGTCGCTTCCCCAATCCTCATTAGTCGCGCGCATATGGATACATGCACAAAGCCCAAAGAAGAATAATTTGACTATCATAATAAAGCATAAATGGTCATTCATTCTCCTTTATGATACTATGTTTGAAAAATATTTTTGTGAGAAATATTTATACTCGTTGAGCTTTAACTCACTAGTTTATTCATGTTGTAAGTAAAATGCATGCAACTCATTGATGGACTCTGCAGAGGTGGACGTGCATGGTGGAGGAATTGGGCAATGGATACTACCATTCAGCTGATTCGCTTATGATTAACATGGTTTTAAATTAAGCGTTAAGTAATTAAGTTTCTATGCCATGTGCATGAAGATTTTACTAAAACATGCCTATTTATGTTGAGTCTAATTAATTAATTGCAAAGTTTACAATTTTTTTTCTTGAAATTCATATTTTAAAACATTTTAAAAATATAAAAATTTTGAGGCTTTTTTTTTTAAAATTTTTAAATGTTTTCTTTAGTTTTATCAAAATATTCTCTAATTAATTAAATAGAAGGGTAGAAAAGATATTTTATATCGAAAAAAAGTCTTAGAATACCACGAGATGTTTTGTAAGATTCGAATGTACTTATTTAATATTATTAAAAAGACAAAATGCCTATGAGATGTTTCAATAGGTCAGAGAGTATTAAGATGATTTTATCCGTTTTGCTAATGATGATAATAGAAGCAAGTTGGTGGTTATCCTTTTTCGCCGTTTAATCAACTCGACTGAAAAAACAATGGAGAACAGAAATGGAAATTTAAGAGAAAGTGATAATCTAAGAGGAGAAATAGATCCAAAAGATACTGTAACCGAAAGAGAACAAGAACTCAAAGTGAGGAAAAATAAATAATCCTAGTATAGTATTCATTTATTTTCAAAACCTCGTATAAAATATTGTATTCACTAAAGAATTTATAAAAATCTAAAACTAATAAAATAGACTTAACTAAATTAAAAATAATCTTAAGAGAAAAATACAAATTATAAATTAAATATTAAATATTAAAGCTAGAATATATCTTAAAAGATAACTATTCAATTTTGAATTGAAAATCGGATCTTGTGGTTCCACATCATTCTTTCTAAGTTGGAAACTCGTTTACTCTAACGAGTTTTAAACTAGAAAAAATTTGTGAAGCAACAATCTGAATGCAAGATATCTCTTAATCTTAGCACTTAATTTTGAAACAAGCGATAGGTGTTGGATGGTTGTCGATACATTCTTATTGTAGAGAGAACATAAAGAACAATACAGTCTTATGATCACCACAGTTAGGAACAATGGGTGCATTTGCATCTCGTTCTAAAATGATTTTATTTTTTGTATAAAAATAAAAATGAAAACGTTTTTAATTTTAGACATAAATTAATCTCAGACATAAATCTCAGACATAATTTGCTGCAGATTTTCTCATTGAAGACATTTCGGATTGTGTTGAAATATGGTTTCCTATTTTGATGAGTCAACTATGGTGATTTGATTGTCCACTTTATTTTGATTTCCGAATAGTTTGATTGATTGTGTGATTGACATTATTTTGGGTTTGCTAATCTTATTAATTGGATTGTGATGTGCTGGAGAAGTGATGTGTTGGAGAACTCTTTTGGAAAGAATCTGCCTTGTTTAGAAATTGTACAAAGTCCTCCTTTGTGAAAGTCAACATTTGTTTCAAGTTTGAAAGATTACTGATTGAGGGGATTTAGCTAGCTTCTCTTACTTCTAAGGAACATATCCAAGTTCATGTGTCACTTACGGGAAGACTTCAAGAATCTGTGTGGTTGATTTTCATATCAGTTTTGATAGCAGTGTTGTAAAAATTGTTGCAACAAGTTGAGTATAGCGGCTTACATTGAAGACATTTTGACAACTATTGTGATTGGCTATTTAACTAAAGTTTCTAGCTTATTTTCTACACGCCTTTTGAGTCCTAGAATTCCAGTGGCTCATATCATTTTCTGAGCATTAATTTTTCACGTTCTTCTGGAGAAGAATTTGTAGTTTTCGGGAGAGGAAGATTTGAAGTGTTGAAGAGAGTTTGCCGTGCAGTTCAGTAGGTGTCATGCGATATGGAGCCTTAGAGATTGGCCCAGAGCCAGGTGTCAGCTCAACCTCGAATTCAATTTCTCTATCCGGTGGCAAACCTAGCAAATCATCCATGAAACACCTCACTAAAATCTCATACGACAAACACATCTTTAATTTCTAACATATCTTCTTTCTTTTTATCAATGATGTTGGCTAAGAAACCGGTACAACCACTAGCTAGCATCTTTTGGGCCTTCATTGCTGATAGAAATAACCTCTGGGGAGGTGATGATGTCTACACATAGGCTGCGAGCTGTGCCTATAGTGATCTGATAATGCTCTAGATGTATGACCTAATATTAGGTATGGATTTCCTGGGGAAATACAATGCGTCTATTGAGTGCCGAAGATGTAAGGTCATATTTAGCCTCGAAGGAGAGACTCAATTCGAAGTGACCCTCACGACTGCAATTGTAGCATAGATTTGTGCCTTGACGACACTCCTAAATGCATCTTCCCACATTTAGAGCAAGTTGAAACGTTCTTGACTTGTTTGGACGGCTGACTTCCAGGTTGGCGGTTATTTTGATTCTTTTGATTAGGAAAGTTTCCTTTCCTCTTGTTGTTATTCCATTGCCCTCCTTGGGACTTGCCTTGATTTCCAGAGTTCCCACGGCTCTGGTTGTTTTGGCTTTTATAGGCTTCATTCTGGTGGGCCTGTTCTTCCTTATGCTTGTTTAAGTGGTACTCAGCACAAAGGGCACCTTTAACACATTCAACTGTGGTGGTAGGTAGAGTGCTTCCATTGTCAACAATTAATGCAATCTCGGGTCTAAGCATCAAGATCATCCTCCTTAGCCACTCCTCCACAATTGGCACCATAGTAGGATATAGCCGTATCATTCGATTAAACTGATTAACAACTTCATTCACAGATAAACCCCCTTGGTGAAAATTATTGAACTCATCATAATACTTCCTGGTCACATACATGTTGAAGTACTTGTTGGTTACCAAATCGAATTCGGATGCGGAAACGTAGGGAAGGTGGATCAAGTATAACAAAAATTTTCACAAAACTTTTGAGATACTCTATAGATTATATTAATTTATGCACAAATAAATTAATCACATCAATTTATTTATTAAGAACTCAATTAGGAGAAATACCTGAAAGGCAATTAGGATGATAACTTAAGTTCTTTGACCTCGAACAATCCTTGCTCCAAAACCTTGTGTTTAGAAAACCAATGTCTTCCACGTCAATTCCTAGAATCTACGTAGACGTGTGTGTGGGCACATTTGAGATAAAATGGGTTGGAATAAACACTCAAATTTTCACAAACAACAACGCCTGCAGGATGTGGAATTTTATGGAGAAAAAATTTCCTTCTCACTCTACTAGAGAATTTCGGCCACCTTAAGAAAATTAGGTCAAAAAATTGTCACGCGTAATTTTTATCATTCTCTTATTTATAGAATAGAAGTCAAATTAACTTCTAGAAGGAATCCCATCTCAAACTTAAGTTTATAGTAAGTAAAGCCTCGGATAGTCAGGTCGTTACATCCATGAGGCAGAAAAAATTGATACTAGTGTTATGAAAAAGAAAGTTGATTATTTGTTGATGTTTTGCCGTCTTTCTAGGTGGGGAAAGCTCTAAAGCTCCTACATTTATCCTCTCTTTTTTTTTTTTTTTTTTTTTTTTTTTTTTTTCCGAAAATGCTCCTAAATTTGTCTTGGTTCAATCCAATTGTATCCTCCTCTTTCCTCATGGACTAAATTAGGATTAATCTCATTAGTATCTCCCATTTAACTCCTTTTATAAGAATTTATGTTAAAATCATATGGAAAAAAGAAAATTAAGTGTGACCGTGTAGTTTTTATCTATTTATCTTTAATAAGAGTTCAAATAAAAAGACTACGTGACTGCATTGCTTTTTTTTTTTTTTTATATGTTTTTAACAGAAATGACAATTGTAGGGGTTAAGTGGAAACAATTCAAAGTTTAAAAACAAAGTGAAAATTTTTAAAGTTTAGAGAATAAATTGAGAATGATCTTAAAATTCAGAGATACTAGTGGTAATAATTCATTAAATTAATAGGGATGGTACGGTTAATGGTATCCATGTCCAACGGATCATGATTTACGTTTTGACTATGGTTTTGAGGTTGAATTAATTGATGTTATTGTGGCGATTTCATAGGCTTACAATTTTCGTTGGAATTATTGATGGTTTGAATCATATTCTACAAGTTGTCAAGTTACTTCAAATGCGGAAATTTTCGCTTTTAATCTTAGTTAATATATGAACGAATTTTAAATATTTACGTTTTAATCGGTGATTATTATTAATATACTAGTAATTTGAAGACTTAATGTGATAATAATCTAATCTCATTAATTATCATAAATTTTTGTATCTACTATTTAATTTATTACAATTGTGAGATAAATATCTTACGGCTTGGAGTAACTGTTAAAGTTAAATTTCGTTCCTTATTTCTCACCGTACATGTACTGTCATCATGTGTTTCAAAAAATGAGATCAAATTATGAAATCGCCTGCCAAAACAGGCTTCGAGCAGTCGGCAGCTCGCGGGGTCCCAGCGCTGCCCGAATGACCAATCTAGCAGCTAGCCAGATGAGCAGTCAAACAAATATGCCAGCTCAGCATCTGAAAATTAAGTATGAAGATCTCATCTCCAGGAAGAATATTCGTTATTAAACCGAGGGACCACGCCTAGAAAAGCAAAGGGAAATGTAATCATCCCACATGCTTGCTCCCTAAGCATCATCCCTATAAGAAAAGATCTCCTAGAGGATCATCAATCAAAGTTCAAACGGGAAACTACTCAAAGGCTCATTTTTAGTCACAAAGAACCTATAAATGCATAGCATAGGCATCCAAAACAGGGTTCACACATTTTTACACACGCTTTCACCCCCGCAATCATATTTACTCTTTTTTTTTACATATTTTTCAGTTTTTTTCTCACACTATTTCTCTTTGTATTCATGGAGAGCACCATTGTAATCATCTTTTTCAATCATAGTAAAACTACCACAATCCTACAATAGATTTACTCTGAGTTATCGAGAAAACCACTATATAATCTTTGTATCCCTATTTCTTTTATTTTTTTGTTGATTTATTTAATTATTTACACGATACTGATTCAGTCATGGACCTCTGACCAATTTAATTGTATATTTGACCCTCTACGGTTACCATTAAAACCACACCAATATATATATATATATATATATATATATATATGTATGTGTTGATGCGGGATTGACACGTGCATTAAAAGGGGGACACTTCACGTAGGAAATATTTAGTAGGCGTGGATTCACGTCGTTGAGAATTATGAATGGCTATAAAAATAATAAACTATTAATAAATTAATCTATCAAGTGCCAACCATACGAAATAACCAAATGAAAGAAATAAAGTTAGATTCTTAAAGCAACGAAACTAAACTCGTTCATTTTACGGATTTAAATTTTTAATTTTAATTTATTATAGTTAAAAACTCTCATAAAAAATAATATTTAATTTTTTTTATTACAATAAAAAACTCTCATATAAAATTATATCTCAACTCAAATTAAAAATTCAAATCAATAAACTAAACAGGGCTTAAGAAAAATATACTTGCTTGCGTTATAGCCTAAACCGCATAAAGACTCGGGCTGGCCAAGGCCGAGCTTAGATCTTGGGCCTAGAACCTAATTGGTTTTGAACCAACCCAACTCATCTATTTTTTTAATATAAAATTTGTACCATATTATCTAACAAAAATTCTTCTCAAAAAGAGCTAACACGACGGGTGTGTTTAGAATTTGATTTAAAATAATTTTATTTTAATAAAAAGTAAAAATAAGGTTATTTTGAGAATCATTTTGAGACTAATTCTAAAATTACGGTTGGTTTAGTTTTTTAAAAAATTGTTTTGAGTATAATAAAAAAGTGAAATCGTGTTTATTAATTAATATATTATAATATAATCGTGTTTATTATAATATTATTAATTATATTATATTATAATTAATATATTATAATATTATTAATTAATTAATTAATAATAATATATAATCGTGTTTATTATAATATTATTAATTATATTATATTATAATTAATATATTATAATATTATTAATTAATTAATTAATAATAATATATTAATTAATATTGTTTATAATTTATTACTGATAATTAATAAAAACCAAAATATTTATATACTACTTGACTGAAAAGGGCATAATAGATGCGTGTCGACAGAAATAGAATAGTTTAGAATTTGATTTAAAGGATCTCAATGAAAATTCCAAAATGGAAATATAAAAATTGAAATATGCTAGCATTATTTATGAGAATTCATTTTTGTAGACATTGTATTATTTTTAACATGGACAATAATAAATTAGACTTAAAATTTTTTTACACTAAAAATAGGCAAATTTTAAGCTCCAAACACAAAATGTACGCAAGGATGGAAGTTAATGGTAATCTCGAAATCGATTGTTCGGATATCATATATTTAATAAATTAATTAAAAAGATAAATAAAATCGTGTTGACCTTTAAATAAAAGTTTTCATAAAAATATTAGCTATACCAAATAATTATTTATTTATAGACTACTACTTGACCAAGTCTTATGAGTTATTATTAATCAAGATATGAAAAATTAAAAACAATAATATTAATCATGTTTATTATAATATTATTAGGATATATCTTATTATGGAAAGAAACATTATCATTGTTAGGACTTTTGTTAGTTGGTAATTTTTGGCAAAAGGTTGTGACAACTATGGAGATTCTATCTCTAGATTTTTGCACAGATTTATAATGTTTGACATCTCTTGAGTTGATTCTTTCTATAGAAGAAGGCAAACTTTTTGGGAATATAATTCCAGAAGGTTGACTTTAGTTATGTGATTGGTTCTGTTTTTTAGAAAGTATTCTTTTGGGGATGTAATTGGTTGCATATGTGGTCATCGTGGAAAAAGGAAAGAAGCAGAGTGACATTCTCGATTTTCTGCAATGAAAATTCCAAAGTATTTTGGGGTGATAGTGTGATGAACATGGATGGTTTGTATGTAGAACCAGCGGTATTTTGTTTTTGATATTAATTGGTGATTGAATTTTTTTTGGGATGGACAATAATAAATTAGACTCATTTGGACAAATTTTAATCGCTTACACTATCAAAGTCTTTGGTAAAATGATTGTAATTCTCCAAAACAAATTGTTCACTATCCGGGTGTGATGGATGTTAATGGTCTTAATCTCGATATCATTTTTGTTGATATCATATATTTAACTAACTTTTTTTTTTTTGTTTTAAAAGATATTCATTGTCCAAAATTATCACTTGACCTGATAAATTGCGAGTGTTGCTTTCATGTTGTAAATATGTAGCTATACTAAATAACTATTTGATAACTAATAACTAGCATGTCTTATTTTTTAAATTAAGGAGCCACGTCAAGATATGACAAAAATAAACATTATAATCTTTAATATTAAGCATTCCCTATATAAACCCAACCATACATTGGAGGAGATTAGGATATATCTAATAAATGGAAAGAAACATTATCATTGTTAGGACTTTTGTTAGTTGGTAATTTTTGGCAAAGGTTGTAACAACTATGGAGATTCTATCTCTAGATTTTTGCGTATGATATTTATAATGTTTGACATCTCTTGAGTTGATTCTTTCTATAGAAGAAGGCAAACTTTTGGGAATATAATTCCAAATGAAGGTTGACTCCATTATGTGGATTGGTTAGCTATTTTTAGAAAGTATTCTTTTGGGGATGTAATTGGTTGAATATGTGGTCATTGTGGAAAAAGGAAAGAAAGCGGATCGTGTAAACAAAAATTTTCATAAAACTTTTGAGATACTCTATAGATTATATTAATTTATGCACCAATAAATTAATCTCATTAATTTATAAGATTGGATTTTTAGAAAAAATACCTTGTAGAACCTAATGATATCTTTTTTCTTTGATGCTTAAGTCCTGATTGAATGCTCTTGTGTTTAGAACACCAAAGTCTTCCACGTCAATTTTGGGAGAACGTGAGACGTTGTGTGGGCACACGTGAGACAAAGCCGGTTTCTTAAACAAGAATTTCCACAAACACCAACGACATCACGATGTGGAATTTTAGGAGAAAAATATTTTTCACTCTTTTCCCTATGAGAAATTTGCCACCACCTTTCTTAGGGCTGAAAATATGTCAAAAATTGTAGTTACAATTTTCTATCTATCTCATATTTAAAGAGTAGAAGTCAAACTTCAAAATAGGATCATATCCTTATCTCCAATTTTGAATTTGGAACAAAAAAATCCCTTCCCTTATCTCTTTGATGGCCGGCCACCCTAGGGTTTTATCCCTTTGTGTGTGGCACCTAAATAAGATAAGGAAGGAAGATATTTTATCCATTATCCAAGAGTTCAATTTTTTGATTCAAATTCAATTTAAGTCAAACTTAAATTAATTTGAATTCTAAATTAAACAACTTATCAAATAAGTTTAAATGGATAAATCTAGATATGTTCAAATTCAAATTTAAATAATCTCATTATTTAAATAATAATTAATTCTCAATTAATTATTCTTAGTATTTAATTTTAGAACGTAATTCTAAAATTCCCATTTTAACGGTAGAATTAAGGAGACGCTGGGGGACTAATGGACCTATAATTGAGCTCCAATAAAATTAATAATTAATTAAACACTTTAATAAATTAATTAATTCTATTAATTCAATAGTTACTCCACTATAAACTTGGAATTGCACTCTCGGAATTATAGACATTAAACTTCTAAAACCGTGAAGTGTCCATTTGATATAGTCATTGCATATAGATCGATCCTCCATAAATAATTCATAATTAGAGTCATGTAGAATCGATTAACCTCTCTAATTACATTTTTATCCTTGAGTACCATTGATTCTCTAATGGATAGTGATTCATAAAACACATTCATGAACAAAAGCTCTTACTAATCCAAGTACCGAATCAACACTCAAGAGAATTATTTATTTCTTTCTCAAGAAGGAATGGATTCCATCTCGTATAATAACATTCCAGCTACCTATTTCATTATGTCTCCAAAATACATGGAATAGGATTCAGTGGTCTCGGAATCATTTAAATCAAAAGACATAAATCCATAAATAGGAGTTTGTTAAGAACTCGGGATTAAGATCATTCTATATATGACCATCGGTACTCTCAATTAGAATTTCTATGCTTAACGGAAATTATTAGAAATTCATATTGTGTGTCAAGGTCCATGTTCCACATAATCTCATTATCGAAATACACTCATTCAATATCTCGCCATATTAATAAAGGCGGATAACACCGTTCAATTCTAAATGGAAATGACATGTATTAATAATGTTTTAATTAAAGATTCGAACTTTAACTAAATTCATTATGAGCAGTTACTTTTGATTATTATCCTTAAACATTATCCTCTTGTATATAACACTTATATACAATGTTTAAGGCTACATAAATAATCAAGGAATTTTATTTGATATTCATAAAATATTCATAAATATATGCACATAAAATGATGAATAAACTATTTTATTAAATAAATAATAAATATCCTTTTACATCTCATGCTTTCAGGACACTATTCCCTACAGAAACGGGCAAGCCCCGGGATGGTTGATCGAAGGAATCGCAGACTACGTGAGGTTGAGATCGTGTTATATTCCGAGCAACTGGGTAAAGCCAGGAGAAGGGGATAGCTTCTACGAAGGGTACGATGTTACTGCAAGATTTCTTGATTATTGCACTTGCTTGAGAAGTAACTTTGTGGCTGAACTCATCAAGAACCCGGCGGGTTGGGTGTCAATGTGTGCGCTTGCGACCTGCGGACAGGAATGCTGGACAGAAAAACGCGCTCCGTGCGAAGTCTTCCCAGCCTTTTGGCCTTACCATAAAGCTGTGCTTAATGGCTGGTAAATGAGCATAATGGGGCTTAATGGTGTGCTTAATACCAAGCTTAATTGTGATAATAAAAGCTGGTTATTGCATCAGTTTTTACTTGAACTTGGATATGCATTGTGGCTGGATTCATCATGGAAATTCAAACCGTTTTGCTCCATTATTTTGCAAGGTAATGGCTGGTTTTAAACATCATTATTCTGGGAATAAATCTGGGTTATTACACTATAATGTCTAGGTGTAACATCCGGATTTTAGAGCCTATATAAAGGCAAAACTCCACATGAACATACACACATTTTTTTAAAATTCTCTTCTCCTCTTTTCTTCTCTCTTCCTTAAAAAAGTTCTTGTGTTTTTCCTTCATTTAGTTCGGTTTTGGTGATAGAGGAAAGATCCAGTTCTAGTTCGCTAGACGGTTTCGAAAGTGCATCGAGCTACCATCGTTGTCGTTGTGTCATGGGAGACGGACGTCTAACGTAATCTCAAGCACACGCTCGGAGGGGATGAATATGTTTTAAGAAAAACATGGTTCACATGCCTCGACATTCCAATTCCGTTTTCCGAGTTTGATAAAAAGGTTGAATTAGTTTGTAACAATTTGCTATTTTATTTTTCCATTAATTATTCTCATTTTTTTTGTATTATCCATGATTTCGGCTAACAATTACGGCCCTCTTTTTGGTCCTCTAATCAAAGACCTGATCTAATGTTAACAAACATATTGTCGCTTTTTAGTAATGCTCGTGGAAGTTCCACCATCGTTATATGAAATGATGATAGCGCATGCGATATACAATCCACTTATCCTGTCGAATCCGCTACATATTGCAATGATAGTCAACTGTGCAACGTGCTTGATGACGTGACCGAGTGGGCACAGTAACCACATATTTCCGTAATCAGTGGCAAATTAACATTAAACATTTAAAGTGCCTTTGGTTTGCAACATTAAATTTCGCTTAAGAATCTAAACGGAAAATAACTCATCAAAAGCAACCGGACAACCAATGCTTGCATATATAGTATTTAATTATTTATCATATTCGAAGAGAATAGTATTGTTGTACGTCCCGAACATCTAGACATTTAGGGATGGTTCTTTTGGAGTGTAATTTGAGTGTAGTTTTTGAGTTGAATTTGAGTTATAATTTGAGTTGAAGTTAGAATTTAAATAAAATTGAGTAAAATTGAATAAAGTTGAAACTTAAAAGAACCAACTTAAATAAATTTAAAATTTGAGTTGTCATTTTTACGTTTTATGGACGAAAGAACATGTCCTTAGTTTTGGATTTATATGAGGAATTCCCAGTTAATTAGCATGATCCTTATTGGATATATATATATATATATATTAACGTAGTACAACATCTATATATATTCGTTTAATCCATCAAGATCCTACTAATTTCCATACTTGGCCTTGTAATCACTCCAAAGCTGATCAACTGTTTTCCCCAGAAGCTTAACAAAGAAATTATCATTGTAACCAGTCCTCATCTTCTTGTTAAGCTCAGCAACAAGTCCATTTCGAAGATCATTACAATAATCCAAAAACCTAGCAGTAACATCGTACCCTTTGTCCCATTTTTCACCTCCTCCTGGCTTCACCCAGTGGCTGGGAACATAGCCAGACTTCAACCTCACGAAGTCCGCGATTCCTTCTATCAACCATCCCGGAGTCTGTCCGTTTCCATTCCACTGCCAAATATGAGTCGTCTCGTGGTAAAGAACCCCGGTGATCTCCCTCTTCACGTCGCCGGAGTATTTTCCGATGTACCTGGCGCTGACGTGGATCTCATTGTTGCTTGCGTACGCGACACCGTCGATGTCTTCGATGAATAGGCTTATTTTTGGCACGTCTTTTCTGTCGGCGGGAGAAATTTGCTGGAACACCCTCCATATGAAATGCGTGGCTGATATTAGGGTTTGCCTGCTGCATTCCGCTCCGATCTCGTTGTTGAATCGGACGCCGCCGGCCGTGGATGCGGCGTTGTTGGTGACAATAAACTTGACTGCGTGGATGCCGTTGATGGTAGCTGCCAGGGTTAGTGCTAGCAAGGAGAGGGAAAGGAAACTGTGTGCCATATTGGTTGTGCTGTAGTTGTTAGTGTTTTGATGCATTGTTGAGGCATGGCTTATAATTTATATAGAGAATTGTACCATGATTAAGTATTGTCAGCAATTTGTCTTGTATTGGAGGTTTGAAATGGTCGTCAAAGTTGGCATTGAACCACTAATGGATTATGTTTTTAGGGTTTTCAAACTAGTGACTAAAAAGGATTGACTAAAATTGTATGAGAAGCACTATAGATAAATGTAATACTCTAGTCCTATTAGGTTACGTTGAAGACTCTAATTAATTTTGTGATTATTAATTAGACAAATATTTTGTGATAATTAATTAGACTCTATTAGGTTACGTTGAAGACTCTAATCAAATATTTTATGATAATATAAACAAATATTTCACGTTAAATATATTTGCGACGACATCTCTAAAATTTTGTCGTCACAAATATATAATTTGCATTTAATTTTTTATAGCGACTAATTTGCGACGACATGTCGTCAAAAATACAGTATTTGTGATGACATATCACCTATTTGTGACGACATTGAGTCGCCGCAAATGACCTTTTTTTCTTATAGTGTTATCTGGTAACTTGAGTGCCAAGTCACCCAGGCCATTTGGGCAGCTCGCTGGACGAGCTGTCGGTCCATCGGGTGGCAACCCGTGAGTTATCCGAAGCTTGTGGCTTGAGAGTTGAGCTTGCCGAAGGCTGTTCTAACCCGAGCAACTAACGACTTGTTTGGGTCGCAAATTTGGGCAGCCCTGTTTGGCCGACAGCTTGAGAATTAAGTCTGCCGAAGTATGATCTGAGCTAAGCGGCGAACGACTTATTTGGGTCATGAATTTGGGCGAGTCATCTGAGACTCGTTTGCCCGTTACTTATGGAAAATTTGTTTGAAAATTTTGTTGAGATGTTTCTATTTAGTGTTTTGTAAGGATGTTGTAAGAACATCCTATCCTCCTTTCCACCACAAGTCTTGGCCGACTGTCAGATAGCGAATCCATACTTTTGAGAAGAAAGGGATCACGCGTTGTGATGTATTATTGTGGAACCTTTATGTTAGTTGTACTTACAGGGGTTGATGAAGTCCATTGGAAAGAGATGGAATAACTGGATTCTTGGCCGAAACCTGATATCGACCGCATCGAGTGTTCGGCATCAACCCGGAGGTTAGTATTGGGATTACTAGTACTAATAAACTTCGGCATCGACTGGTTATGTTGGCAACGATGTGATTGTCAGATGCAGTCCGGAGGCCGGAATAATATGTGATTATCTATAATAATCGATGTTGCCACAGTGTAAAGGCCTCTATTCCCCGTATCGGGCCTTCCATTGTACTGGTGCAATTAGTGTAGTGACTGTTCCTGCAGCTTTGACGTGTCGCTGATAACTCCACGCGGGAACACATAGTGTGAGAGCGTACGGTTACCCTTTTTGTAGGCTATACTTGCTGTGGCGGGCGGTTTGCTCCCAGGCTCTGTACCGATGGGGGTGATAAACTCCACATGACAATATTTACGCCGCGGTCGGCAGGTGAGCCCAATAGATTGGAGTCCCATGATTCCTTACAATAATTTTGAGTGGGTCTGCGATAGACTTCTAATTCATCAATCCGTCCCAGCGGTCTGTTCATCTTACGGGTCTCTCTTACTCCTCTAGCAGGAGGCTTTAAGTTTATGAGAACTAAGAATAGCTTGTTTGAGTTGTGAGAAGCTCGTTAGCTGTGAGCGACTCAAGAGCTGAGAAGCTCATTAGCTGTGAGCGACTCGAGAGTTGAGAAGCTCATTCAAGTCGTGAGAAGCTCGTTAGTCATGAGCGACTCGAGAGCTGGAAAGCTCATTGGATTCGTGAGAAGTTCATTAACCGTGAGAGACTCTAGAGCTTACAAAAGCTCGTTTGAGTCATGAGAAGCTCGTCAGCTGTGAGTCGCTCAAAAGCTGACAAAAGCTCATAAGGCTCGTGGCTCGTTAGCTGTGAGCGACACGAGAGATTACGGAAGTTCGTAAGGCACGAGCAGCCCGGGAGCTGAGAAAATCTCGTGAGGCACAAGCGGCTAGTTAGCTATGAGCGACTCGAGAGCTAATAAGCTTGTATAAATTATGAGAAGCTTGCTAGCTTTAAACGGCTCGTGAGCTGACAAAAGCTCGTGAGGCGTGAGTGGCTCATTAGTTGTGAGCGGCTCGAGAACTGACGGAAGCTCATGAGGGGTAAGCGGCTCATTTGCTATGAGCAGCTCAAGGGCTGACATATGCTCATAAGGTGTGAGCGGGTAGTTTGTTGTGAGCGGCTTGGGAGCTGAAAAAAGCTCGTGAGGCGCGAGCACCTCATGAGCTGTGAACGGCTCGAGAGCTGACAGAAGCTCGTGAATCCCTTCTCTGTAAGTTGTATTGAAGATAAGTGGGGAAAATGGATTCTAATAAAAAGTCAGGCTAGACTCACATATAGTACAGAAGTTGCCCACGTACCCATGGGTAGGGATCAAGCCCGGAGCGTAGTTTGATTATGATGTCCTAGCTGCTCATGGAATGCTAAAATGCGAGTGACAGAAAAAAAGGAAACAAAAAGTTCCTACGCGTAAGAAAAAAGGAGAGATTGTGCGGCTCGTTAGAGGAGTCGCGCGTGGCCGGGAGGCCGATCTTCAAATAGTATTTCCTCAGGTTTAGTGGGTTCCCTGAGGGAATCGGCTCCTCGAGCGACTGTTAGACTTGCCACTTGTGTGGTCAGTCACTTGATCTTCTCTGACTAGTCGTTAGCCACTCCTCATTTTGTCTGTGAGCGAGTGGAACTTGCTCTTCGATTCTTCCTTTGAGCGATTCTTTGATTTGTGACTCGTTTGGCTAGTTGCCCGTTCACTTTTGATGAGTCGACTGTGTTGGTTTCTTAAATGATTTCGAATTGTATCTAGTGGATTATGTATAATGAAAATTTTCATAAAATTTTGAGATTAAGATACTCTATAACGATTTCATATGTGAAAGCGTGTATATAACAAAAGCTTGCGGCTTGATTTTGATGTACTAGAGTCATTCTTCCAAGTTATTCCTTGATATGAGAAGTGATGAACTCCATAAATGGCTTGTCGTCCGTTGGAGACTCGTTTGACGACCTGTCGGACCGGCAAGCTATTGGTGGCTCTCGGCTAGGTTGATTCTATAATAAATTCTTATTCTCTAAGAAACGCTGTGACATATGTATGATGAGAAATGAAATATGAAATTTATCCTCAACAACCAATAATTTGAGGACAGATTGATGTATTGGAGTACATAAATTGTATTTTTTTTTAAAGACATGATGAGAAGAGACAAATGCGTCTAAATTTCACTTATCGCGCCATGAAAAAAATGATAATAATAAAATTACAAGGGAATTAGTCCATGGTGGGACACGTTTTAATGATGCAGAAAGAGAATATTTTTTGTCACCACCGTTGAACTATATGAACACTGAATATTTAAACCATTATAATAATCTATCACGGTACTAGAACTTTTTATATTTTTGGTAGGTCTACTTAATTAGGTACTCCAGTGTGATCCACAAAAAAAAAAAAAAAAAAAAAGTAAGAATGCTTATTCATGACCGCCAATTTTCAATCTGGTGGCTTTAATTAATGTGCTGACTGATCGGGTGTTTTAGACACTGATTAGAGACCATTCCTATCATTATTATAATAATACTAATTAATTATTATTATTATTATTATAAAATAATGGTGGAAATAGTCCCAGTAGGACGTGTTCTAATGATGCAGAAAAGAGAATTTTTTTGTCACCATTGACTTTGACTTGAGTATTTGCACTCGTGTAATGCCGCCAGACAATTGACCGGACCGGATATCTGTAGCCGATCAACTTAATCATAACATTCGTTTGTTTGTTGATTTAGATTTTTAAATTGAATTAATATATAATTTTATATGAAATTTTTTTATTATAATAAAAAAGTTAAATGTAACTGTTTTTGATAATTTTTTACTGTAATAAAATTTAAATTTTAAATTTAAATCGGTAAAATGAATAATATCATAACTTGTACAGCGTTCACAATTCATCTCGAGTAATTTAAATTTACCTGCCCTGAAAATTCTTCAGGTTGAATTGTTTTATACCCGAAACTCACGAAAGTTTCACAGAAATTGTTCTTCACTGTCAATAATTTCATCTTACGTTATTTAGATGAAGTTGTCAGCCAAAGAAAGACAGAATTAATTAAAAGAAAAAAAATAAAAATAAAGACAAATATTGTGGCACATTAATCTCTATGAATCTTTCTTCAAAGGATATGTTAATCATATTATATCTGAAAGGATAATTGAAATATCAAGTATCCTGCTTCTTTACCCTTTCCTACCCATTTCCTTTAATTTATTTTTTCTTGTTTTGATTAAAGAGTGAAGAATATGCATGCAGGTGGTCTTTAAGCTTTTATGCAACTCCCGTAACCATGAATCCATGGCTAATTTCAGAGCCCTCCATCTGTATTACACCAAAAAAAAAAAAAAAAATCTTAAATAAACTAATACTAAAAACAAAGAAAAAACAAAAAGTGTAAATGCTTAACCACTTCGTGCAAAAACAGAGCAATGTAAACTCCAACCATTCTGTCTCCATTGCAGTGTTTTTCTCCATTAAGGTTCTATAAAACTTTAAATCTATAATATCTAGAGATCTTAAAACATCATGATTTTCACATAATTAGAATTAGAAGCGTGCCTTAATTCATTGTTTTAATTTGAACAAAATCACTTACACATGAAGTTTGAAGGAGAAATAAATTCTAAATTTTTCTCTCTAGATCCTCTATAATCTTAATGTATTTTTCTAATAGGGATAAGATATACAATTACTGGGGTAGAGAGAGCATTAGACTCTTTTCTTAGACCATGAATTAATGTCTTTCATCAAAGCATACATCATTTCAAAAGATGTAGACATATCCATTGATGATAGTTGTAATCTTTCATAGCCAATAAGATTTTAATATTAAGATAATTATTAAACCTTTAAATAAATAATACTAATGGGCTATTATTTTATTATGTGGGCCACATAATTCTTACAGGTTGAATTGAAAACAACGATTCAGACACAAGAAAGAACAAGCAAGCACAAAGTTAATTAGTCCTTGTTGGGAACCAACAGCCCTTATATATGCAGCAAACAAAACTAACTCCATTTGGACAAATCCCGACCAAACTCAAATTTCAATGGATAAAGTTACTTATCTACTCATGAGTCGATCTTGATTTGCCGAACTAAATTAATTAACAATTTCTAAATTCATTAGCATTTATAGCACACAGCCAACAGAAGAAAGACAGAGAGAAACAAAACCCTATTAACATAGTCCAGACGGCAGACATGACAAAACCATTGATTTTTCCCAACCCTCACATAAAAAATACCCATGGTGAACAAAATCCCATCCCCTTCAATAAGCCTACCTCCCAATCGATCGAACTTACGACAAGCCTCCATAACAACCATATCACCTTGCTTCAAATTATTGAATTCATTTTGTTGAGGTCGGAGACCTACAATATCATAGTGCTTAGCATTGAATTCCCCTAAGAATTTATTCCAAGTCATCGTGACCACATTCCTTCTCATTATCACTGTCTCCCACCTATAGCAGGCATATTTCTTTAAAACATACGAAGCACAGAGAACTTTTTCTTGCTCCGTTAGATTCATGAAATCCATAATTGTTTGAAGTGAAGTTAACCACTCCTCAGCTTCTAGTGGGTCAGTGGAACCTTCAAATTCTGGTGGCTTCATCCTACGTGGACAAACTATGTTTCCATGTGTCTATATAAGAGAAATAGTGGTAAACATCGCTAAATTTCCTAATATGTGTGTATATATAAATCTAAATAAATCTTTCATCATTTCATAACATAAAGTTGTTTTAAAATAATACAACTTTCATTAAATGTGGTAGCATTCTGGTAGCATTTTAACCACACTTATCATTTGAAAAAAAAATGCATTCCTTAGGTAATCGCATTTTTTTCCTGTATTTGATTCATTTGTATGCCTGTATACATATACACACACATATCCGCTCAAACATACCTATACATTCATCATTCATTACTTACATAAAGCAAGTATGATTAACATATACATCTGCACTGATCTATTTCTACGTAGGTATTTTCTCTGCCTACGTTCAAACTCCATTCAACGCTCACTAACGTGCCGTTCTTGTTCGCCTTGTTCGAACCATATCGTATACCCTATAAGGACAAAATTTACACATTGAATTCTAAATTCAAAAGAAATAATA